>JAUPMG010000013.1:13182632-13199738 GCA_031762675.1 Pachysandra terminalis | reverse complement strand
TCATCATCTCTACTAGCTAATTTTACATCATCTAGGTGCCCGGGAAAGGAAACACAAGGATTGTGGTTCCTGCAAAAAGGCTCTTCAATGCTACTGTCTGAACTGACCAGTGCAGGAGGTTTCCTCTCCAATTCCATTGGATCCCTTGAAAAACATAAATCAGGCATGGTTCCATTTATTAAATTATCAATATTCCGCAGATTAGCTTCAAGCTGTCTCTGACTTCTATCCTCTATTTTTTCTTCACTAGATTCCCCATAGCCAGGGAATCCTACCTCTTCTTTTCTGGGAAAACTTCCAAATGCATTCCTGCTTCTGGCTGCCAAAAGCTTTTCATAACAACCAATCTTCTCCGAGCCATCAGAATATGTTGTTATAGATGAGAGTCCCCCAACAGAAACATTTTGAGCACATGTGAGTTCCTTTGATGTACAGTTTTGTTTGTTCCCATGACAACCAAAGACACCCTCATCACAGCTTCCTTGATCACAAGGCTCTACTTTTAATGGTTGCTCTTCATCCTGTCGTTCCTGTTTAACTGTATCTATAACAATGGAAGGCTTATTTTTTCCAGCAGATGAATCACTAGGGGCAAGAGAATTTTCACTCTCCTGTAATAACTTGCCAGCTACAGTTGCCAGTAACTCAAATGCACACATTTGATCATTAACCACTTTCTTCCTAACTGTACCTCTCCCCTAAAAAAATGAAAAGAAAAAATAAATTCAATGCTACAGACACTGTGTAAACAAACAAAAATAAAACTAGTGAGAACACAGTGTATATTTACCCTAGCTGATCTAGAAGCTCGAGGCATGGCAGGCACCTGGTAACCATTAAATCCATAGTCTAACCTCTTCTGCAACACCATATCTCAGAGGTTCATATCAAGAACTCATCAAACACAAAAAAACTAGCACCCTTGGATCCATTTCACTTTACAAATTCCAAAGAAATCCCACGTATCAATGCACACTCCACTGATTACTTAAGCTCACATATCCCAAGAATAAGAACCTGACAGTAAATAAAGATGGTCAATAACAGGGTTCAGAGGCTTCAAGCAATGCTGATGACTAATTATGCATATTGAATCTAACTTTCACATAAGAACAATAATAGAAAAAAATCTGTGTCTACATATAAGGTAGTTGGAAGGTAGTCTATCAAGTTAAAGATAGGAAACAGAGATCTAAATATAATCCTTTCTGCACCAAGGTAATGTATATTTTCCAAAATGTCCCGAGAAATAGTCAATGAAAGAGAAGAATGGGTAGCATTATACTTTTGCAAGGACTTCATCTTCAATAAGAAAGTCAAAAACAAAACAGGAAAAAAAAATGTGACTTACAAGATCAATTGGAATGTACTGCTCATTAGAAGCTGAAAAATAATATGAACAGAATGTTCTGCGAAAAAAGTATCGAAAATGTATTTATTAAAAACTACTAATCACTAAAAAAATTTCTTGAAGCATATTTGAGAAAACCAGTTTTCAATGTTCATAAAACTTAAAACATTTTTGGAGCAGAAAAAACTGAATTTCAATTATTTCTTCCAGATTCTCACGATCTGGGGATAAATAATAAAAACTGGCAATTCGACCAAGAATTCTGATTAAATTATGAAATTATGCAAGAGGGTAGAAACAGATAAGTCCAATATCCGTGAAAACGAAAAGGTCTCCAAGCCTACCCACTGGTTTGAATTACTAGATCAATTTCAATGTTTGGGATGTCTTGCTCATTAGAAACTGGAAGAATATGTTTTAAAAAAAAAAAAACAAAATCCAGAAAAAAGTATGGAATGGATATATAATGAAAATTACAAATATATTTCTTCAAACATGAATCAGATTTGAGAAAATCAGTTCTTGATTCTCATTACACTAAAACATTTAAGGGCACAAACTGAATTTCAATCATTTCTCCCAGATCCACGCAATCTAGAGATAAATAAGACAGGGAATTCAAACAAGAAATTTTGATCGAACTACAAAATGAGAAGACGCAAAGAGATAACCTTATCTCCATGCAAGAGAATCAAATTGTTCTCAGGCATCAATGCGCCTTAGCCAGTTGAGTTAAAACTGAGCCATGAAGATCTTGCAGAGAATACACTAGTATAAAAAGGAAAAGCATATGAAAGCTCTTACATTTGAAGAAGGATTCTGAAAAACCTCTGCTTTAGCTCAACACTGAGGATAATTCATGATAAATTGAATCTCGAACATTTCTCCTCCACAATTTCTGTAAATAAAAATAAAAAATAAATAAAAGAGAAAAATATCATAATTCTTCTCTGATTAGAAAGAGAAAAATGAAAAATAACCACAAAACCCTCATAGAACGGAATCAACGGATCGAGGAAAATATATTTCAAATCGACAACATAAAACGACTTTAACAGCTTCACGGAGAATTACTGTTGAGAATTTGCACATAGAGGAATATCAGATCACCCAAACCCTCAACGGATATTTTAATCGAGGGAAATTCATATTACGAAAATATGAATCAAGAAAATCTGATCGGATCTCAATCATTTCCTCCGGTGATCGGAGATAAAAAAAAAAAAAGAAAAAAAAGAAAAAAAATCAAATTTTTAGAAGACGATTGCTTCAGCACAAGATAAACCTCAAATAAAACCAATCTGAAGCAAATCTTGAACGGAATTGCAGCAAATTCAGTAAAACCAAAGAAAATCCACCAGAATCAAAGAAAAAACCTTTTCTAACCGATAAAACACAGGTAAAAAGATCAAAACTGTCGAATTGGCAAACGCAGCGAGATTATCGATCGGCTCACCTCTTAAAACATGATTACAGATCGGATTTGTTGCCTGAAAAATAAAATTCCGATCTTTACGTCATAATTCCGGCCAGTGTAAGATCTGATGGTTGTCGGAGAATTCAAAAAGATCTCAGCAAATAAGAATTTGCTTCATGCATAATTAAAAATTCTCTCTCTCTCTCTCTCTCTCTCTCTCTCTCTGAGAAGACGCTATTTCGGACGCTACCTTTTTTCTCTCTCTTCCTGATCGCCAAAACCCTCTGAAAACCACCCACCTTTGCTTAAACCCCAGTTCTTATACCTTTGACCCCCTATAACCGGATCAAACGGTAGACGCCAAGACATCCCGGCTACAGCAGGTCATCACCAAAACCACCTCTAGACCAGTTCTCTCTTCCGGTGATCCACTCGCCTTTGTCATCTCACTAGATCTTCGCCACGTGTAGAACCTCCGATCGTACGGCTTTCTTTAACATGCACGATCTAGAAAAACGTTGGGCTTGGAAACTCCGGTGATAGTTCGGGTGATGACGTGTCACGGTTTCAATTTAAACAATTTAATTTTTAGTCTTCAGTCACAACACAAAGTCTATTAGTATTAATATATCCTTCCCAAATATGTTTAATTGACAGTACTACCCTCCATGTATTAATGTTTTTCCAAGGTCAGATAAGTCTTGCCGAACCGGTGGTTATTTTTGTCTGAAGAGAAACAGGAGCGAGTGGTTTACATGTAATTATACGAAATGATTGTGGGTAAATTGGGACATAGATAGAGCAAATAGGAGGTGGAACAGTTGTCCGCACGTGGATGTAGATCTAGGACTAGAATTTAACAATAATTATAAAAACCGACAAGGGTGTTTAAGTCATTTAACAAATTAGAGGGATTTCGGCCGTTTTCTCGAAATGCAGATTAGGCACTTTTTCAGTTAAATTTTGTGGTGCCACGTAGGATTAAAGCTGATAGCCAACGTCGAAAAAGAGCTGCATCTGATTGGGTCCCGTTTGGTTAATATTATCTGAAACGAAAACTAAATGAGTAAATATAAAGAATTTTGGGGGGGGGGATGAAAGGCAAAGCATCTCATCTTCGATATGACGGCGGATGGAGCGTCGTTTTCGTCAACGTTAACGATTTTGGCCCTGTGGGATGACGTGGCATACGGCGATCCACAAGATTTAACGTTGTTAGTTCCCGAGATAAGGGGGACTGGGGGATTCCCTTTTTATTTTTATTTTCTTTGTGGTGGAAGTGGTGGGACCGAGGTTTATTGAAGGTGTCGAAACACGACGTCAAAACTCATAAGCCATCCCACGACGCTTGACGGAAATCCCGTCAAGGTGTCGTATTGTTGACACCCATCCCACGAGAAAAGCGGCTCTCCAGGAACTCGATCAGTGGGGTTGATACTCTTACACGTGTCGTTTGATCCACAAAACGCACGTGTCGTAAAGATTTTAACTGTACTGCGTCTTATCCTTTGCCGTTTCAACAGTTTAAAACGGAACTCAAAACCCTGGGTGAGTAGGTGGGACCCATTTCGAATCTGGGCCGTCCAGTTTATTTGACAAAAAAAGAAAGACATTGTAATCATCTGAAGGTTCAAATGTTAGTTATTTTTGGGAGCATGGGACCCAGTTATTATATAGTTGTTTTTGTAGGTAAGGAGACAGTTGTTAAACGTTCTTTTAATGTATTAACGGCCACCGATCTAACAAATATCTTGGGTTAAGAACGAGGTTTAAAGTCTCGGAATCGGGGACAAGACCGGTCCTAGCCAATCCGAGTCCGGACCGATGATACCGGCCGATCTTGGTACGGACCAATGATATTGGCCAATCATACCTGCCGGTTCGAATCCGATACAAAAATAGATCGCCGAGTTAAAAAAAATAATAAAAAAATTTGGATCGGTGTTATCAGACCAGTTCAGAGTGATACCGGTCTAAATCATTCAATTCATAAATTTAAAAAAAAAAAAAAAAAAATCTTTGGATCGGTTGGACTGGTAATTGATTCGATTGTATCGGCCGGTCCGTATTGGTATCGATTGAACCAATCCGACCCAAAACCTCACAATATCGTGAAAAAGGCTCGAACCGGCAGATCCTTAAAACTTAGGTTGCGAATGCTTGCCAAGACGGCGTATCGGATTCATGATGGTTATTGGGCTGGGCTGGGCTTGGGCCGAGAGATGAGTTGCCAAAACGGCATAAAGAACAAAAACATATGAGGGTGAAATGGGTCCCGCAGAAACAGACAGATGCCAGATCAGATTGCTGCAACAGTTGAAACTCCCAACGAAAAAGTGAAAAAGGCTCGGCTGTCCAATAAAACTGGTTCAAAGAGGTTCGGCTGTCAATAAACTGATTCAAAGAGGGTCGGCTGTCAATAAAGTGGTTCCAGCACATTAATGCATTAAAATAAACAGCTTTTATGCCGAATCAAAAGAGTTGGCGTATGGAGAGATTGTAGTTTACGAAACGCTCAGATTTCTTTACGTATAAGCAACCGTGTAATGAACCAAAAAAATGGGAAGAGTTTAATGTTTTTGACTGTAATAAAACATTCTGAAAGTTCAAAAACCAAATTGGGAATCACAATGACATGGATTCATATGTGGCGACTGATTTGGTAAACCTGACATATCCACGTGTCTATTTAGTAGAAAATAGCTGGTGCGGTGTTGTTGGACTACTTTGGTCTCTTCAAATCTGATTGAAGGGGTGAGATGTTTGTGATCTCAAGAAAGGAGATCACGTAAATTGTCTTTTTCTGTAAAATATTTTACAGAATTTTTTTTTATTTTCCGATATGCTTGAGCATCAAATAAGAAAACCAGCATAAAGCAGAACAGTTCCGCAGATACTCTGAAATTTTTAGTCACGACCTTAGGTATCAGTCTTGTGTGTCTAATAGCTAAAGAAATCACAAGCTATGAATTACACTGCCAATCTATACATCATCTCATACTAATACAAAGAAAAATAACTAGCTAGGAAAGGGAACAGCAGAATCAAGCAAGCAAACATGAAAACAAAAGATTAACCCCTCATTCCGCTTCGGAACTACTACACTGCCATGGATTGAATTCGGTTAATTTAACATTCACCTCTTCGATGCTATCCGAGCTATCAATATTTGCCCGATGTTCTGCGTATTTCCCATTGTATCGATACAATTCCAAATCACCCCAAGGCGTGGGAGCCACTTCACCGGTTGAGTTGAACCACCTTGGAGTGAACTGTTTCCCCTTCGCCTCTCTATCTCTTCTTTCAGCTCTCTGCTTCTCTTCCAAGCTAGGGAAAGAAAAATGAACACACATAAGAACAGCAACACTTTCTCCAAATATTGATGAAAATAAACATTCACTTTCGTCATTTCTTCCATGATGCATTGCATCCAATCTAATAAAAACACACGCAACCCATATCATTCTTCGCCAGTACGACGATAACAGTTCTCTATGCATCAATACTTGTGGATAATTATGGTTTCAAACTAAACACGAAATGTTTTCAATGTTTCTTTTTTTCTTTGGAAAAGATTCTAAATATATTTAATCGGTATTTCTTAATGACCACCAATATATAGTTAACCTTATTCTAATCAAGCCAAGCATGGAATTTATGCCCGGCAGCAATTTTGTGGACTGTTTGGTGTGAAAGACATCAGAGGATCTTCAAAGATCAGGAAAAGGAAACTCATAAATTGATAGAAAATACTTTACATCTACTATTTTTGTGGATATCTAACACAGATTTTGATTGTATATGGGGGCTGAGATGGGACACTCATAGCTAATCTGTTTTATATTGTAGTGCACATGTAACTTGTACATACATAGTCTTCTTGTATAGTTTTTTGGCCTTCGGGCTATATTAATAGAAACTACTTTATCATCAAAAAAAAAAAAAAATCAAGCCAAGCATGGATTAAGCTAAACCTTTTATAACTCAGCTGAGAATTGTGTAGCTAATGAACTCAATTTTATGCTCAGTCAGCTAAAGTCACTTATTTAAGGTCATATCCGGATTATGAGAAACCTGAGCTTGCAATATAAACAGAATATTATTTTATCTGCATTTTCATTTTCCTTTTTTTTTTCAGGTCAACTAAATGATTGTCCCAAAAATTGTCAAAAGGTTTCAAGGATCACAATAATTTCTGGCTCATATCTAATGGGTGAGACCAATAAAATGAATGGATCATATACATTAAGCAACTGTATTGTGTGCAGTACATACGACATTGATCATAGAAAGCTATATCCTGTCCAGTGATTCTAATTTTAGTGCTCCTTACCATTAATGCTGTATTTGTTTGTGTGTGTGTTTGTGTGTGTGTGTGTGTGTGTGAAAGAGAGAGAGAGAGAGAGACCTGCTCTTTTCAGTACCAGCTTTGGATAAATCACCCTTCTCAAGAGCATATCTATCAGGACGCAAACGAGAATCTGATGCCAACAACTTCCTAGGTGCAGTTTCAAAGCTGTTTATTTTATGTCCAAAATATGTGTAATCAAATTTGTCATTCTCTGGAAAATCTGCAACTTTCCAAACCTGCAAACGCACAGTAGCAGAATAGATACCAGCAATACGGAATTCAGAAGGATGCAATGTTTGCAAAGTTCTACAACAACAGAGCATAACTTAAATGGAAAATTACAGAAAGAAGTATATATGTAAATGTATATGTGTATGTGCATATGTATATAATCAGTAATCGACAGATAACTCTGTGTATGGCATACTAGATTATGTCTTTGCACAATTCATTATTGCAAGCTTTTTATGTAACATGGGCATGCAATACATAAAAAATTAAGGTAAAGATGTTAAAGACAGTGTTGAGGCATAAGACTTGAGCCCAACCCAAATTTTTTATACCAAAATTGAAAGTGAGAAAAAAAAATGAATGTGTGAAGGTAAATGCTGCACCTAAGATTTTTAAACTTTTTCCTCTTTTTTTCCCCTGTTTGCTCATTTACATACTAAGAAACAAATAACATTTGGACCATTGCAATAGGTCACTAAAAAATACATTGCAGGTTATTGGTACCAAATATGTAACAAAGCTAAACCCTGACAGGAAAAACCCTACTGTAACATACAGCATCAAAAGAGTTCTGAAAACCATAAATACAATGTGATGAGAACCATCCTTTTGATAAATGTGCATGACACGGGCCATAGACATTAAGGTGAATCTCGAGGCATGATGTGTGCGCCTCTTGTGTGCTGCACGCTTTTAGGAATGGCTTCAGAGGATTGTGTCTTGCCTCGTGGCCTGACCCACAAGCGCGATTTAAACCAAAATGCATGCCAGACAGATCATAGAACATTATTTATTAACTAACTCAAATCAAACTCTAAAAATATGCATTTGTACTATACTGAGAGCCAAAAAGTTCTTTCTACCAATATCCAAGACATAGGTTATCAATAAGGAGATACTTGGACCACATTGACCACGTAAATTGCAAACATCATTACAGGAAAATTATGATATAAAGCTCCATATTTGTTCGTATCACAAAACACAGAAACATTAATTTTTCAAACATTCATTAGCTCTTTTTTTTTCTACCAATAAACATTCATTAGCTCTTACTAATAGTTAAGGAGAAAAAAAAAACATAATGAAAATTTACCTTGGGAAAAAAGAAAAGGCTGAAATAATTACCATTTAGTTGACATGTTTAATTTGGGAAGTCTTAAGCAAGCACAAAGAACATGTGAACATACTTGATACTACAATTATTGGCACCAAAACAGAGAGTAGGCAGTGAAAACAAAGCTGAACAAACGTTTACCTCCTTCAGTTCAGTGCCTGGAAGGGGTTCCCCCTCCATGTCACACGGTTGATAACTCATTGACTCGTTCCACTTCCCAGTCATCAAGATCTTAGGTTCCTCAGCAGAATTATATACATATCCATCCACTTCATAGCGATTAGCCCTGCAATCAAACAAAATAAATACTACATCATGTACGAGCCTGGAGTGAGAAATGTGCTCTAAGCCTCTGATAAATCAAGTCAGAATTCAGATAACTTCTCTAAAACACAATCCAGTCAGGCTATCAACAAGCAATAACTCAGAAAGACTAGAACAAGAGAAAGTAGCATTTCCATACCCAAACCAGCCACATGGTTGAAAATATAGCACAACTTTGTCCCCGGTAGTCAAATTTGTCATAACCATGTCCCCTGGTGAGTCAATCCAGGTCCGTCCAAATATTAGGTTGCTAACTTTTGTGGGAGGGGGAACTAAATCTAGGATTACACCATCCCTTTTAAGGGTCACATGTGTCCTGCATGGCAAATAAAATAGTAACATTAAATAAATAAGCTAAATGATCACACATCTTGTTTTCAAACCTGCGCTAGGAATGGACCGAATGCTGTAGATTAAAATATAATAAAACAATATACAAGAAGCTCTTGATCACCAAAAAAAAAAAAAAATGCTTAGTGAAAAGATTGACCACAATACTTAATTAGGTACATTATCAAAGTCTCAATCAACTAGCAAGATAACAAAATCAGATTTGAAAAACAAGCTTGACATATATCAGCACATGGTGTCCCGAGTTTATAATTTTTACGATCATCGTCTAAATAATATTTGAAAATTAAAATCATCTCTCAATACATGTGAATTCACAGATGTGTACAACTAGTCTTCTTTCTTTCTTTATTTTTGTAGGTTCAAATGGGCAAAACCTGTTACACATTTCAAACTGAACTATATCCCAAGACATACCTCTATACTTGACGGTTTTCCAAAATGTTCCTCCAGCTCAAAATATTATAGATTTGCAATGTATAAGCAACATATATTCTTTCATAAAGCTTTCCATTTACGCTGATAAGATTAAATTTAAAAAAATCCAGACAACTTATAAATTATATATATATAGGTAAATGGCAAAGAATAAGGGCAGAAAGAAGTAGACATAATTCTTACCTTCCAAGAGGATAAATCTCAACTGAATTGCCTAAGAACTTGGTTTTTATCTTAGAGGTCAAATCATACGTAAAATGTTCATTTTCAGCATGCCCAGCACTTATTGGAGGATGGTGACTCACCTGAAAGGAAAGAGGAATAGCGATAATGATGCAACCAAGGAAAAGGAAAACATGGAAAAACATTAAACAGAAAGCAGCATCAAGATACCAATTACTAAAACAAATGACTAAACTTCTTCGTTTTCAACATGCAAGAAAAGGAAAATGCTTCTTTTACAGTAGCATGTATGTTATACCAGCAGCATTCAAAATGAGCTAAGAAAGATGACAAAGCTCAGGAAAATCAATCGCTGAAAAACTCACCTGCTCAGCAATAAATGTAATGCCCCCATGATTAATCATTTCATAAGTCTCACCAAGAATAGGATTGAAAGGCTTCCAGGTTCTTTTAAAGGCAAAGTAGACAGATACTGCCCATGATGCTGAAACAATGACAATAATTTGCGTTATTAACATACTATGCAAATACATTCCATGTAAATATATAAATACAAAAATACTTACAAGCATACACTAATCGCATGTAAGGATCCTCACATTCATCTGCCATATCTAATAATTGGGAGTATTCCATTATCTGCAATAGGTATTATACAATTTATGATATCCTGGGAACAATGAGCACCATCAAACATATAACACTGTCATGTATGCAATTAAAAATAAGTGTACTACAAACCTCTGCCATTCTCTGAAGCGCTGTCATTGGCTCAGAAATGAAAACTGGAAGTGTCACCAATGATGTAATATCTGAGCCTATATACTTGTGCATCATCTTATAATAACTGTCTCGCTCCTGAAAATGAGGAAAACAAGGAGGTTCAAACATGAGTACTTGCACAAACTATAAAAGAATATTCATAAAAAAATTCACTTGTTAAATAGAACATGACATTCAATAAGCAGAAAAAATTCCAAAACACAAACAAACCACCATCCCCAATGTTATGATTTTACTACCATAGCAATCTAAGTAATTATGACAACAAAATAGTGTGCTTTTAATGGGTTCATTGTCTTTTTGATCCCATGGTGGATCTTGCTTCAAATTGAAAAAGATTTCATCATTGTGTTGAAATGTATCTTACAAAAAGAAGATACGAAATGCTTAATAATAATAAGAAAATTCAAGGCAGCTCTGAGATGCTACAACATGGTCATGTTACTTTCTTATCTTTCAGTGGGTTCACTGTCTTTCTATGTTCATGGGAGATGTGATTTCAAATAAGAGAGATGTTACAAGTGTCCATAGTGTAAAGGATCGGCCGGTCCAACTCGGGATCAGCCAAGGACGAGCCACGATCCCTGGCCGATCCCAAAAAACTGGAAAAATCAATGACTCGGACCGAGTCTGTGACGGATCAGCCGATCCGTCACAGAATTGCCGAGTTGGACGAGACGATCCAGTTTGGATCGTCCGGTCCACTTTTTTGGTGAAAAAAAATGTCCTGTTCATCCGACACGTGTTTTTTTAATTTTTTTTACATTTACTATCCATCTAACCCATATATAATTAATTATTTGGCATTATACAAAGAAGAGAGAAAGAACAGGCAATGAATGCCGTCAATTTGACAGTGTCAAAACGTCAATTCCTAAAAAAAGGTAAAAAGAAAGTTGAGAGAGAGAGATCTTATGTGAGAGAATTTTTTTTCTTTTTTATTTAATGTGATGGATGACTTTGTTGCTTGGGTGGGGCTGCCTTGTAAAATGTAAACAGAACAACCTGATTGGGTGGACGACTTTGTTGACTGCTTTTGTTAGGGAAGGGATGAGAATGAACATTATTTTATTGAAAAAGTTAAAATAACGCCTTTTCGAATCGTGGAACTGCATTGCGGGTTCTATTTTATTGGACCAATTTCGGATCGTCCGATCCCGAGTTGGATCGCCGATCCAACTCGATTTCGGACCAGAATGATCCGCAATTTGAAACCGATACTTAACACTATGCAAGTGTCTTCACTGTCTCTCTCAGAGAATGTTCTCCCTGCCATAAAGACTTTATTCAGTTGAAGACACTACAGTAAGATCTATGCAGCTTAAATGCTAACCTCAATATACTTGGCATCACTTACCTATGTCAGCCATTGTTTAACAAAGATAAGTAGAAGCATCCACAGTTGTTAATGCAAATTTTGAAGCCAGAAATTCAATATTCATGTTGGCAAATATCCACTATTGACTTTTAGATCAAAGGTCTTGCTCATTTACTTTAGTAGAGATATGGATTCTCAATGTGATCTTAATCACATTGATAGTTGCATCACTTCCTTTCCAGAATGAAAATCTACGATTAAAAGACAAAGCAAGAGTGAGGAAGATAAGCATGCAAAATAAGAGAGGTTTGCTAGAAATAGGACTTTCAATAGTTTAGGGGTATAAAGGCCCTTTGAGGGGCTTGATTTACAAAGAAAAGAAAAGCGGCTGTTGACCACCGTACATAATATATGGGCCTCTTGGCCACACATGTGGGCTCTCAAAAAGCTTGCAGTAGGGAAAATAAAGAAGAAAAAATAGAGAGGAGTCTCATAAAGCTATCACTAATTTTCAAACAATTAATTAAGTCCACAATGATCAGAAAAAGTTCTCTCTCTTTCTCTGTAGGGTAGGTATTGGGATGGAGACATAGATCCAAAGTGGTAGAGAGAGAGAGAGAGAGAGAGAGAGTAAATGCTTATGTGCACCCACATCACATACCACTATATTTAATATATCACATAGGCCCTTTTTAATCACTTTAATTGGACACTCTAGTTTCAATCCTAAGTCCTAACACAAAATGCAATTTTAGATTCTTGTACTGCGTTGACCATCATCTTCATGGTCAAACCATCAGTTGTTAATGTGAACCATTGAAGAGTATGATTTTATTATTATTATTATTGGGGGTTTTGTAAGACTTGGTTCATCAAATTATTTCTATAGAATCCAAGGTTCTCTTTTAGTGTGACCCACCACTTGATTAAGAGAGGATTAGCACTTTTGATTTCGTTATGACACTAAGAGCTCACTAGATCTAATGAAATGAAAGAGAGAGAGAGAGAGAGAGAGAGAGAGAGAGAGAGAGAGAGAGAGAGAATCCAAGGTTCTCTTTTTTCTGATTAATCAATTACCTTTTTCTTGTCTTCTGGTATCCTATTCAGCTTTTTTGTCAAAAAGGAGAATGCACAAACCATGAGAAGTTGCTTTGCAGAAGACATGATTTCATATGTTGAAGGCACCTCATTTCTTCATCTCAGAGTATGATTACAAAAAAAGAGGTTTCTGATAATTACAGTTAGACCTTTTAAGATTTTTGAAATTACATTGACACCACCCTTCTTCAAAAACCTTAAGGGATTGGTCAACTAACAACACTGAGTATTGACTGATATACCTATTAGAAACCGTTCTTCATCAATTAAACATGTGTTTTTCTTTTTTTCTCTTTGTAATTTATGTAATTACAATTATTACATAAATTACAATTTAATTCTATGGTTCTTTTTTTTCCCTATTTTTTGTTGCAAATCCAAACAAATTTTTCATTTCCTGTGAGGACAAACTTCAAGGCTAGACCAGCTAAAAGATGACAACGACCAAAATTTGATGAAGTAAACCCTAACGCTGATTTGTCTTTTGATTTTATTAAGAGTGTTAATATTAATATGAAGGTGCACTAACTGGCCAAAAGAAGGTCAACACATGTATCGACCATCTAAAACCCACCAGTGAATGAATTTGAAAGTATGGCTGTATTATTTGACCAATTACATACTTATGAGTATTATGCTGTATTGAAGTGAAGAGAGGCCCCGTTTGCATTCTCAAGGAAGTGCATAGAAAATATAAATAATGTACTAGAAGATTATAGAACATTCTTATTGTATTTATAAATCAACTAACATTTATAAGAAATTAGAAATATAAATGAAGCATAAACCAAAATAATTTAGTATAGGAAGAGAAAGCATGTACACAATGGAACAATATCATAAAGAAATCAAAAGAGAGAGCATGTACACAATGGAACAATATTATAAAGAAAATCAAAAGAAACCAATGTACCTCCTGCTTCCACCTGCCTCTTTGAGCTTCCTCTTCTGCATCTTCTGTGCCCCCTTCTGGATTTATAACTTCCAACCCTTCATAACCAAGCAACCTGAAGGAAAAATCGAACACCAAATATTGTTAAGACCAGATTCTCTGGCACATGAAATCAAATTGGCCTAAAAATACATGAGATTATCACCGCCGCCCCCACCCCACATCATCCCCACACACACGCGGGACTAGGAGTTCTCAATTACAAAAGGTGACCGAATCAAAGGAATTAAGAATGACATAAAGATAAAAGGCCCAACCAAAAGATGATAAATCAATTTGGGATAAGGTCAAAGGGCATTAACCATATGCACGTCACATTTACAATATTAACATATAATTATATATACTTGAGCAAAAACAGGCACTTTTGTAGACAATTGGTGAAAATGAAGCCAAATCACATTGTCTTTCCAAATTTACTCATAAAGATTATAGGTGAAAAAATGAAGTCGCTCAAACTTTTTGGTTTCAGAATTACTCTTATGATTACATATAAAAGCCACAAAAAATTCCATACATACCCATAATATAACCTTCAAATGCTTTAAAAAAGTGAGGTCCAGACAGTAGAATTGAGGTAATGATGGTAATGCTAAATAACTTTAATTATTAAAAATGTTTACATAAATCAAAGACAAATTTATCCATATCCACCATAGTCGCAAGCAATAGTGGGCCCTCTAGTTGCATCTACATCTAACGACTAACATGATGTCTTAAAAATCGTAGCTTTATCCATGAATGCATATCAAGCATGATTCTTAAAATTATACAAAAAATCCATAGACAAACAAACTCTCCCTTTTATTTTTGTATGCTATATCTTTTGTGCATTGTCGGTCCTTAGCCTGCACGAAGGAGGGTTGCATCAGCTTGAAAAGTGGAGTAGAACTTTTGCTAGATCTCTTTATGACATGACCTGAACCATTATCTTGATCTTATGGTAAGGCACTCTCCTGAAAAGACAAGTTGTAACGGAATCTGGTTGCAGTGATAAGTGAGCAAGGGTTGGCTAGGAGCCTAGGACATCCTCCAAAAACAATAAGTTGTAGTAGCACCCCATTGCAGTGGTAAGTGAGCAAGGATACTCGCGTCAAATTGGACAGGCACGAGAGAGAGAGAGAGAGAGAGAGAGAGAGAGAGAGAGAGAGAGAGAGAGAGGGCTAAAGAGGATGAGTATAAACTCTGGTGCATAGTAAATGATAATAATCGAAATGGTGTACGAAGAATGTTGAATAGAGACACAAAGAATAATGTTATAGGAGTCGGAATAACTAGTAATAGGTCAGTGAAAGTTAAATTAATCCACGGGAAAAAAAATGTTTAACATCATTAGTGCATATGCACCCCAAGTAAGATTTAAGGAAAATTTAAAAAAAAAACAATTTTGGAAAGAAATTGATACATTAATTTAAGGAATTCTCGATGCAGAGAAGAGATTCATAGGTAGTAACTTAAATGATTATGTCTGAGAAGAGAGTAGTGACTATAAATTTATAATAGTATACATGGACGACGAGGCTTTTAACATTGAAATGAGATGGGAAAAGCGATTCTTGAGTTTGCACTAGCTTAGAGTCTTGCATGAGCACCTTTCAAATGAGAATTGAACATCCAGTATCTTTAAGGGTGGACTAAACTGGATCCAAATCCACTTTTTCCTTCTTAGAGATTGTTAGAACTAAAAGAGTTGGCCTTCAAACATCCACATGTACACATTTGGTTGTTTCAGGTTTATGCTGATAAAAAATTTTAGAGAGACCAGGCTTTGAAAGCAAATTGTTCTGCTAATTTCTGTTAATTTTGTGTGGCTCACATGTAAACATTTATGAAAGCACCATTGATCACCTTGAAAAGCTTGTGATAAAATAACATATATACTGATAATAAAAATCGAAGCCCGACATACAGCTCAATAACTTAGCTCTTAAAACTTTCAACATATCGCAATTTCATTAGATATCTGTTAATGTTTGAAATCCTCCCGTCAAAATGATTAGAGAAAATGAAGTAGCTGTTTGCTAATCAGAATCATCAGATGGATGTTAAATGTTCTCTGATATCAGTAGTTCTATAAGCTTTGTCCAACAAAATCAATTGTTGTATATACCATGCTTGTAAGATGTTCAGAGGTTAGATACTTTCTGTGACATCAATAGGTCTATATGCTTTGCCCAAAGAAACTTAATTTTAGTGTAAACCAATGCCTAGAAAATGTTAAATCTAGGTAAAAGAAGGCGATTGTTACCACTGAATCACTGATATGAACAGTTCAAACCCTAAACACAGTAAATTTAATACCTCATCAAGAAAGAACGAATCATTTCAAACCTTAAACACATGAATAATTAAAATTAAAAAATAAAAAAAGAACAGAACAGAAGCAACCTGATCAAACTAATCAAAAATGTTAAATCTAGGTATAAGAAGGCGATTATTACCACTGAATCGCTGATATGAACAGTTCGAACCCTAAACACAGTAAATTTAGTACTTCATCAAGAAAAGACGAACCATTTCAAATCTTAAACACTTCAATAATTAAAATTAAAAAAAAAAAAAAAAAAGAGGAACATAAGCAACAAATGATCAAATCAACATACCCGTTGACTGATTTGTGCATCGCGTTCCCAAAATTGGACAAACCCAAAGCGATCGATGCGAAAAAGCCACCGCTTTGCTTTTGATCCTTAGAATCCATCTCAGAAACCCTAATCGAACCCCCCTCTCACGGAATCCGAAGAGTTATAAACGATTAATTGATAAGCTGCCGACTGAAAACTGCAGAAACGGTGATGTTCTTCGTCAACGAGACCTTATAATTCAAAGAGAAAGCCAAGACCCCTCTCGATAGATCCTCCAAGAAAGATAAAACTTATATATTAATAAAAAATTGAAAAGTGTAAAAGAGGTAAAAGGATTTTGATTACTCGAAACGACGAGGAAGAGTGGTGGAAGGAACTCCTTGGCGGTTCTGCCGTTTGAACCACGAGATCGGATATTTTCACATACATACGCCACAATTACGACTTTTCTCCCCAAAACAAAATTTGATTCTTCTCGATATCATGATCCTAATTAATTCAAAAAAAATTAAATTATTTTTGTTTTATCATTTTTTGTGGATAAATAAATAGACAACCTAGAAGCACAATTTTATGGCAAACGAAAATATAGGAAGTGGAAAATGTA
>JAUPMG010000013.1:13166431-13177324 GCA_031762675.1 Pachysandra terminalis | reverse complement strand
ATGAATCTATATGTTGGATTAGCTTCGATTAAAATCCACAAATGTGGTGGTTATGATGTCCAAACTTTGTACAAGGAGCTAATCAGTTTGACTTATTCCTTTTGGTTATAAGACTCATAACTGGGATTATTGTAATATCAGCTGCTACAAGGGTACTTGGACAAATTTTACAAGCTCATAAAAGTGAGATGCCCACAGCTCTACTACAGTCATTTCTGTCCTCTTGTAGATTCTCTATTCTAAGAAGTTTTGATCAGGATTCCTGCGTATATGCTTGCTTTCAATTGTACTACTCTTTTAAGGTCAGTCGGGTACACCAATTTTTAAGCTTTCCCTTGAAATCGGAACTTCTTTCCCAAGAATATAAAAAATTCTCTTAAGGTGAACAGTTATACTTGCTTTAAGTTTTACTACTCTTTAAGGTCTGCCGGGTATGGCGAAGTTTAATCTTTCCCTTGAAATGGAAATTCTTTCCTGAAAATATCAAAGTTTTTCTCTTAAGGTGATAAGACCTTGATGTCCATCCTCTTGCTGCTTGAAGTCCCTCGCTGACATAGCCAGTCCTCCTCATTCCGTGCCTGACCTAAAAAGAACTTAAACAGAAGTTACAATTAAGAATTTTTATTATACACTATATTTCAGGCACCTGTTATTGGCAATGTTTAACTAGAAGTCTCACTGACCCAAATATATACTTATGTTGAACAGCTTTACTGTTGGTTTGGTGATGCTCCTGCGAGGGGTTAATGCAAATGAACACTGTTCATGGTGCCATTATTTAAGTTGTATTCCGACGTCAAAATGGAACTGCAAGACAGATCCCGTATACTGCTTGGTAACTATGCTGCCTTTTTCTTTTTCTTTTTTTTTTCTCAGTATTATTTACTTGGAAGTGTTGGAACCCTTGTTAAGCACTAAGACATCCATTTATGAACAAAAAACTCGAATAAAACTGGATGACGAAGATATCACGAGTCAAGATTGTGTGTTTTAATGGGAATGAGTAAATACTGTTTTGAGCTAATGAGCTGCCTCCACATCAGCACTAGTGGTTCACATGATGGATGGACTGAGATGTTGGCTGATATGGTGGCAGCTCGTTGGCTCAAAACCATGTTTCCGTGTTCCTATGAAACACGTGATCTCGTTTCATGTCACTAGCACGGGTTTAGGACCATCTAGCTGGGTCATCCTATTTAAGGATATCTTGTAGGTTGAACTGATCTGATCTGATGGGTCTATGTTTTATTATCTGGTGCTACTTTCACCAACCTTTTGCTCTAATTTTTCCAGGCAGTCCAATAAATGTAAGAGATCAAACGATTAAGATAATCTAATTTGATCAATGAGGCCATGAATTTTTTGTTTCAAATCTTTTAAATGTTTTTATTTTTAACATGAGGGCAAAGGAAGAATATATATATATATATATATATATATATGATACACACACATACACACTTATTTACTGATTCATATGAAAAAAACATATAGAGCAATAATCCTGATAAAAGCTTGAACCTGGTCTCTACTTCACACATGGTGCAGATTGTTCGACCAAAATAAGTTTCATTAAATTAGATATTTTGTGAACACACACGCACGCACACTACACACATTTATTGATTCATATGAAAAAAACATATGGAGCAATAGTTTCGATAAAAGCTTGACTTGGTCTATACTTCACAAATGACGCAGATTGTTGGACCAAAATGAGCTTTGATTAAATTAGATATTTTCTTAAGTTGTCAGCTAGCTCGGTTGGTAAGATCTCTTAGTGTCATACTAGAGACTCAGGTAGAAGTCCTCACGGGACTCGAATACCAACTTCGATTATAATAAAACTGGCCTTTATTTGTACCTGTTATCCTTGTATTCTGAATGTGTGAATACACAGGTTGTTTTGCTGCTTTAAAATCATTAAACTAGTGTGTGATTTTGGGACCTTAAATTGGACATTTCAAGTTGTTTGCAACTTAACCCCCTTGTGCGATTTTAACTTGCATGGATTCATCGCTTTCACTGCAGTCGAGCCAAAGCGGAAATAATCTGACATTGACGTGCCAAAGCACTGGGAAAACCACCACAATTTTCCAGTCCGATGCAACTACTTCGCGGATCAAGGAATTATGTTCTCAGTTTTGCACGTAGAGAGATATGGTAGAAGCTGTGGCTTTGAGAACTCGGGTGTAAATGCGCTTTTAAACTCGGATGTATTTGATTCATTTGTGCATTTGTTCAGAATGTAATTCTATTACCATTCAGTTATTATTTTCTTTGTTTTTTGGTACTAGATCTCAGTTGAAATTTTGTGCTTCTTACATCAGATTAGAAAGTTGTGTTCCTTCACAAAGTGAATAGTATGGCTATGTTATCAATTCAAACCCTTCTATTAGATTTTTTAGGTCAAATTCAACCTAATTTGAACGACAACAGTTGCAGAATCCAATGGCTCGGTGAGAGAGAAGCTCATGCACGAATTTTTTAATGGGTAAATCTGTGAAGCAAGATTGTTCAAAATTTCTTTAGCAGTTTCTAAAGTGGATGGTGGCAAGGAACAAGTAAAGCCTATGAAGTTGAGGAACTTGGTATAACCAGCAAACTCTTTAACTACTTTCTAAACATAAGATTAGCATAGCACTTGTGATGTCTTGGAAGTTTCATCTCTTTTGATAAAACCCTCTCAAAGGATGATCCAATATATATTAATTAAAATATTGTTGATATTTTTACAAGTAATTTATATTAATTAATATTATAATTGATTTATATTAATTAAAATATTATATTTTTTTATAATTTTTATACTATATATCTATATTATAAAGGGAAGGGTATATCGTAAAGCGTGGCAAGAAATTTTTAATTTTTTTCAAAAAAATCCTTTAATATAATAAAATATTTAATATAATTAAAGATAATCGTGTCTTTTGGTTTATTCTAGGAGGGGAGAGCTAAGTTTTCAAAATAATAAGTTCACCTCATTTCAGGTCTAAAACAATGATGTGACAAAAAAAAATGATTAACGCATTCTAGATATTTATCAAGTACTACATGTACCACCCGCTATATATATATATATATATTAAAATATTAATTTTTTTATAAGTAGTATTGGTGATCAGACGGTCTAATTAATCTCACTAAACACGTGGCATTATTTTTAAGTGCGCGCATACGTATTCTCTGGATGTAGCTGCATACACTGAATCATTATTAAAGCAATTACCTGCCGCCCTTTCGCTTTACACGTGCCAGCTGTCAATAGCAACTTCTTTAAGAAGCAACCTTCGAAAAAATAGTTCAGTACACTGAACAACACTACGTGTCCAAAATTCAAAAGACGCGGGTTAATTACCCCGAAATGATCGAAGGACTAAGAATTTGTATTCCTTATAAGACGACACTTTCTCGAATGATAGAAACGGGAGTATACCATCCTTAATAGACCCTTCAAATATATAAAACTCCAAATGAAACCTCGAAGTCATACTTTCTCTCTCTTAAGAAGAGACTTTGAGTGAGTGTATTACTTTATTTTATACTTCGGAGGTAATCCATTAAGGAGAGGCCTGTACCTTCTAACTCAGAAGTCGCCCTCGAATCTTATCCACAGATTTCGAAGGACCATTTGTTATATTCTATCTTAAAGGGACTACGAAAGAGACATCTTTCCTTCTACTAAATTTGATTCAAAGGCTAACCACCTCCAGATGGTGAACTCGAAGGCTAACCACCATGAGATGGTTAATTCGTCAAAGGTTAATCACCCTAAAAAAGACCAATGATTTTGTCTCCTTCAAAAGACAAAGATATGGGTTTGTCACCCTCAATAACTCATTAAAACTTCTAAGTAAATTTTGAAGTCACTTATATTTATTCCTAAGAATTGGCTTCGGATAATATTTTACACAAAATACATTGACTTCGAAAGAAATTCCTGGTGGAAAGACCTTCAAAGCCAAGCTTATACTTTCATCTCCACGAAATGGTTCCTGAAGATAATTCTCTAAGCTGGCAATTTTTTACCTGACCCGCCAACCCGTTTGCATTTTAGCGGGTTTAGGTTCAACTTCCCAACCCGCGGGTTGGGGTCGGGTCAATGATTTATAACCCGTGAATAAACGAGTCGGGCTCGAGTTAGCCCATCTGACCCGTCGGGTTAGCACTATATACAAAAGCTCTTATATATTATAGTTATTGTACATAAACTAAGAAGCCCATATATAAGCAATAGCTAGGGTTTTGGACTTGAGATTCATTTTCCCTTCATCTTTCTATCGTCTCATCTCTTCCTACCTCTCAGACTCGGTGCTCTTACATTCTCGTATGAACTTGAAAAATATTAAAGATTAGCATTTTGATCTCTCAATGCTCTCACATTCTCGTACGACATTGAAGAATACTAAAAATTAGGGTTTTTGTTTGAGGCTAACCTTCCAATTCCTAATTTTTTCCCTCTCCTCTTCCTTCTTCTGAGGTCGGCAACAAATCATTTGATTGTATTTTATGGACTATGAAGAATTGAAAATTAGGTAATTATTAATAGCATTGTTGACAAAATGTTGGAGCTTTTAATCTCTTTTGCATTAAACTAAAATTTTTAGTTCAAAACTCAAAAGCATAATATTGTAATTTTATAAGTAAAATATATAAGATGTCAGAAGAGAAATTTATACTAAAAAAAAAAGAAAAAGAAAATGACATTTAAGATATTAAAAGAAGAAAAAAAACTGACGAGTCAGACAGGTTAGGCGGGTTGGGTGATGGTTGAGTAATCTCAACCCGTTTATTAAACGGGCGGGTTCGGGTTTATGGTCAAGCTCTTGATACCATATGTCAACCCGACCCCAACTCGTCCGAACCCGCCCGATTGCCAGCTCTAGTCATTTTGACTTCCTTCGAAGAGAGATAAGCAGCTACCAAAAGGAGTTCCTCCGGGATGAACGAAGTCTAGAAAGATATTGTGGCGTTCAAATAACTCATTTACTTTAAAGATGATTGTGATAGATTCCTCAAAAAGAAAAAGCACGTGATAAAACCTTAGCTACTTATAATATTTGCAATATGACTTATCTAAAAGGGTTTTTTTATCTTATCTGGTATGACGGCAAGAGTGGAAACGTTGCTTTTTAGATCTTTATGCATATTATACGTGTCATATGATCCTTAATCTTCTAGATCTAAAGCAACCTATTACAGAGCAAGTTTACATATTTGAGTGACTCACCCTATTTTCTGAAAGTAACTTAGGCGCGTTGTAGTCCACACAACCTTTAAGATATACTTTAATGCATGTGGATATTTCAAAAGCATCTCTTTGGACGCTTGTTTAAATGACACTTGTCCTAACTCAAGAGGATAATCCCACTATAAATAACAATGAATATCCTCAAGTAGAAAGCAGAATCTAGAAAATTCAAAGTCAAGAGACAACAGTGAGTAAAGACATTGAAAGAGAAAAGGGAGTCGATCATACCACGTATATCCCTCGAATACGTGTTAAGAGACTTCGAGTCACTCGAGTTTTGAGGTTTCTTATTTTGTGATATGCTTTCTTTATGATATACTTGATACCTCGGTATCTCCTCTCCTTGCTTCTTTCTTTGTTTTATCTACATGTTACGTTTGAGAAGAAACACTCTTAATAGAGTGGTTGTGTGACGATTTAGACTATCTTGAGACAGACTCCAAACTTTTATCTGTGGTAGTATACGTGTATTGGCGAATTTTGAATATCATCTGTCAAGATATTTTAATTTTTATCTATTACAAATCCTGCATCATTAGTATAAATGGTAACAGTAATTGTATTTATAAATGGTAAAATGTTGGATATATACACGTGCACAACACGTGATATATTAGTTTCAAGCGGAGCAAGGAGACGTCTGTCGAAACTTTATCAACAAAGAATGGGGGAAATTCGTTGTTGCAGACTCGTAAATGTTTCTCTACATCTACATCAACCATGTAGGGTTTCTATCTGAATAGACTCCATTGATGCAATCGTTCTCCAAAAATTCTGCAATTATATCTCTTCAGGTCTCGTGCTCGGTGATGGCAGTTCGAGCAGTAAACAGCTGTTCCGTCTTCCGTTCTGCTTCACCCTCTCATCTCTCCGCCTTCCGATGTCGTCTACACCATTTCCACCGGTCACAGTTCCGAATAAACCCTAAATCAGGTCGTTTCTGTCAGACTCTTCGGGCCGAGAAGCTCCTTATTGGCAATGGCTCCGTTTGGAGCTGTTTTTTTCATGGCCTCGTTGATAGTGTTATGGGGGAGCATCAAGCGATGCGAACGAGGAAGAAAATTCGCGCAAGCAGCAAGTAATTTTGTCCGAATTTTGTTTCTCAGTTGAAATTTTCGATCCATAGTTGATTATATATATATATATATATATACATACTCTTTGTGGGAATTGTGAAGTGACGTTTTATTTTAGATAATTTAATGTTTTTTCTGTTTTCTGTTTTCAGTTATATCTGTTTTTGAGAATCTTCACGCGGCAATCTTATTTTTTAAAATTGTTATTTTTTTTAAAGTAATTTTTTGCTGAATTTGCAGAATGGCATTAATGAGCAGTGAGGAGGTTGAAGATAAGATTGAAAAGAGGGTACTTCAAAAGGGGTTTCTTCTGGAGTTCCGGAAAGATTCCGAGAGGGTATTGTTAGCAGTGGCTCAGAAACCTGATGGAAAGAAGAACTGGATGGTTTCAGATCAGGTTCTAGTAGAAACAACTAATGCGGCATGTTTGAATAGGTTGCTAGGTGTTCTGACTCTTACAGTGCTTGAATTTGGTTAGTCGTCATGTATTCTGATTGTCTATTATTTTGCTTCTCTTGAAGCAGAATGGGGCCACTTCCTCAATTAAACCCCAACAAATTACTTTCATCGTTCCGGGCGTTGAAAATTTCGACCACTCAGAGATCTCTGAGTTTATCCAGAAGGCTCAGGATAGCTTGGTAGGTTCTTCTTGGAGAAAGAAAAAAAGATTACAAGGCAAGAATATTCAGTAGTTGTACAAGTGAGCTTGTTAGAAGATAAAGGTAATGTTGTTTTTATTTGGCGTAGGACCAATCACTACTTGAGTTTGCTTGGATTGAGCTTCTGGAAAAGAACAAGTCAGTGACAGCTGAAGAATTAGCGGAGGTAGAAATATCTACATATTTTTTTCCCATAATACCATCAATTCTTAAATGACTTTAGTGCTCAAAGTACAGATGATATTTGGTAGCACAGAGCCTTTGGAGAGCTATTGTGCCCATCTGTTGCTATCAAAAGATGAAATTTACTTCAGTGTGGTGGAGAGTCGAGGATCCCGTTGCGTATACGCCCCTCGCCCCACAGTGCAGGTATATAATACAATTGTTTGTAGTAGTCATGAAGAAATTCATTGAAGCATTCTCATCAATTTTTATTATTTACTATGTGGTAACTTTAGTTTTATAGGGTATGTAATAGGACACATCATGTAGTAATGGTGTTATATAAATTCTGGTGAAAGGTTATCTAGTCTGTCTCGGCAGGTTTAGTCACCTTGTGAGACATATTTTTTGTTACATGGAATGTTGACGTGAGTTCACCTGATAGGTGACCTTTGGGTAGGCCACATGGACAATACTTAGGCCCACATAAGCCTCATTAATACATATATACTGGAGTTTCTCACATTTAATATCGATGTGTGTTTTTTAGCAATATTTTTTTGATAAATGATTTTTAATAATGTTTTGAGTACTCTATGAGGACACTAGATTGTTTGTTATATATCTGTTTAGTCACTTAGTTTTATTTTCTTTCCTCCTGTGTGGAAAATGTGTTTGGACTGAATCTTAATATGTGGTATGGGGTATGCATGGAGAAATGGGATTTGCCAAATAATCTGCTATGTGTTAAATCTGTTCCACAGTAGGTTTCAACTCTGGTGTGCCTCACCAGTCCTACCCAGCATACAGAAATCTTCCTCGAGGCTTTTGGCAATGGGCACTATCTTCCCCTAAAGTTTCTTAGATAACACTTACTTCCCTTTCACAGCTGCTGGGTGGATGATGTAAACAGCTGAGTTACGATTGCTTCAATGTTCCTAATATAATATTTTTTTTTTGCTTCTATGTTCCTAATAACTTTACTAACCCTACTTGAAATAATGCACATTTTTCTGGAAGATAAATATCCTACTTTATGTAGCAATTCAATAAAAGAGTATTTTTACCCTTTTATTTCTATCAGTTTCTTTTCAATGGCCTTAGAAGGAGAAACTAACTGGCTAGTTAATGGTCCTACAGTACACCATAACATGATTACCACTACGAAGTCTCTGATGAGCAAATGCTCTACAACTGTTAAATTATAGGAACTTGTACTTGTCATGATTATCATTAGTGGTCTAATAATGTCCCCTTGTTATGAGAATGAGATTCCATAGAAACAATAGTCTGACATTACTTAGATGTTGGTTATGCAATTTAATTTGAATTAATGATTGCTTGTTACTTTTCGACGCTTCTAAAGGGAAGGGAATGTTTCCTGTTTTGAGAAACTAGGTAGAAGAACTTCTGCGGAGAAAACTTGCACGGGAGGAAGCTGAGAAGGAACTGCAGGAGTTTGTACAGTTGTTAACATCTGCTAAGGCAATGCCTTCACGATCTAAACCTCCCAAGAAATCATGGATGGTTGAAGAGAAAATCCGACAGAGAATTGAATCTCTAGAGGCTTTTGCCATTGATGCTTGTAAAACTGATGACGAAAAGAAAACAGCTGGGATGGTAATTTTCTGATTTAATCGTAGATGAGTGTATTTTAGTTTGGCATGGGTCTTCTAATTATGTTGAACTGAAATTGGAAGGCTGATTAAGAGGATCTGGTAGTTGTCTTCATTAACTGCTTGTAGGTGGCCTTCTACTATTGTGTTGGAAGAAAAAGATCTGTACATGTTTCTAGAATGCAAATCTCCTTTTCGTTGATCCCAATATCAACTGCACTTCTAGTTATTTGCTTCATAGTATGTGTATATACAGATGCCTGTGTGTGTGTGTGTGTGTGTGTATATACATATATTGATAGATCCTTGTGGCAATGGGATTTCCCAAGACGTTGCTGTTGTTGTAATGAAAGATCTCTTGATGCAGTTTAGAATGTCAAATGCTCTTTGGGCTCTCCATATATTAAGTGAATACATAATCTGTAAATTTGCATTCTAATGTATTTACGTATTTTTTGATAGATCCTTAAGGCAATGGGACTGCCAAAAATGTCTTCTTCAGCAGTGAAGCTCCTCATAGATATTGGGTATTTCCCTGTACATGTGAATCTTGATTTTTTGAAATTCAACATTCGTACAGACTATTCAGATGAGATTATTTTGGCTGCTGAAAGCCTTTTGTCAGACTCACCTGATGTGGATGAGGTAGGTCTGAATTCTGTTACAGACATCTCTAATAATTCTGAGTAGCTTTTGCCATGGAGATGTTCAGAACATGTATAAAAACTATATATCTTAGAAGAATTCTCATAAGAAACTATCATTCAGAAAAAAAGAATTTTGAGATTTTCTTAAGTGTCACACTTAGTATATGTGTGTTTTTCTGTTGTTTCTCTTACTTTCTTGAGAATTCTGGATATGACTCTTCTGATAACATGATTCGATATTTCTTGAGAAATTTCGTTACCTCTTCTGCTAGTATTGCTATATTTTCATTTGGTACTATGTCTATTGCAGATTGATAGGAAAGATTTTACACACTTGAAGGTCTATGCAATTGATGTAGATGAGGCTGATGAGGTAAGCATGTTGTTTTTTCATTCTAAAATTCATAGGCAAATAACTGCTGTTCGAAGGCTCTAAATCCTGGATACTTAATGTCTGATTCAATTATTTGGTGAACCATTTTAAGTTTCTAATTGACTACTGAAAATGCAGCTGGATGATGCTCTCAGTGCAACAAGGCTGCAGGACGGTCGGATAAAAATTTGGATACACGTTGCTGATCCAACTAGCTTAATTCAACCAGGGAGCATATTAGACAGGTACTTTTGGAGTTTCTGTGGAATATGTTAGCAACCATAATATCATCTTTAGATTTTCTTAATATAGTTCATGGTGTGTAGAGAGGCAATGAGAAGAGGAACATCTATATTCTTGCCTACTGCCACTTATCCTATGTTTCCTGAAAAACTTGCCATGGAGGGAATGAGCTTGAAACAAGGAAAGTTATGCAATGCCGTCACAGTATCCGTTGTACTGCGTCATGATGGAAGGTAAGTTGGAAATGTCTGTGATATATTTTCCTATGGGATGAACCCATCGTAATTGAGTTTACACATGAAACAAAACGTTAGGATGTATCCTACCTAGAAATTTCTTGACCCAAAATAGAATTATCATAATTTCCTGATAATTGTGTTTCTCTTTATATTTTTGCCAAAATTTTAACGTCCAAAGGCCATAAATTTGATAATTATGTAGGAAAAATTATCCATTTATCTTAATATTGACAAGCGGAAATTGCCTCCTTGATTGTGACCCTTTTATGTGGTTTGGTTATTGTTTTGTGAACAAGTTTCCTTCCTATATATTATGGAAGGTAATCTTCATATGTTAATCTGAAATATGATTTAGTATTGCCTGTTTTGGAATTTTAGCATTGCAGAATACTCGGTTGATAACTCAGTCATCAGACCCACCTATATGTTGACACATGAGAGTGCATCTGAGTTGCTTAACTTGAACTTGGAAGAGGAGGCTGAATTGAAGCTTCTATCACGGGCTGCTGATCTCCGGTTACATTGGCGTCGCCAACAGGTTGGATTGTAGTTTGCCAAACATTCTTTACAATTCCATTAAATGGGTCTTATTATCAGGTATCCTGAATTGCATTGGGGGGGGGG
>JAUPMG010000013.1:13154117-13166413 GCA_031762675.1 Pachysandra terminalis | reverse complement strand
CCTGAATTGCCTTCCCCCCCCCCCCCCCCCTATAAACCTTCGCAGTGCATTCTTTCTGTAGTAAATAATTATAAAAGTAAAAAAGATAAATATTATAAGAAGAAAAAAGCATGTTAACTAATGTCTACATTTCTTACCTTGTTCTGAAAACCGACTTTATTAAGAAAAAAGAGAAGGTTTAAGTACAAAAAACTCAACAGAGGAGTTTAGGATTCTAGATTCTCCTGAGCACAACACAGGAAGGAAAAATCTACAAAGAAAAAGAGTTACCCCCTAGAGAAAGAAATGCTAACAGTCCCTTTCTTGGTCAGTTTATCTGCTTATGAATATGCTGATCTAAGAATCCAATTGAATGGGATGTTCATTTGGGTAGAAAGATCAACAATTTTTAATCTAATGAACCATATCCTAGGTCCTCATGATCTATTCTTGCATCATTTCGTGATGTTAGAATCTCCTTCTATGATCTATTTGGAAAGGCAAAATTTTTTCACTCCAAAGCAACACATAGGTTTGGCTCAGAATCAGTAGAACCCAAAGGCATGTAGCAAATGGAACCTCCATGCTCTCTAATAATAACTCCAAAACCCAATGGGCTAGGATTATCCAGTGAACAACCATCAGTGTTGATCTTCAACTAATTTGGGGGAGGTGACCTTCACTAAAATCTTTGATGTCGCCAAAATATCAACGAATTTTTTGGTGATAAATTCACTTGTCAATTTTTTTTGGGAGGGAGGGAGGGAGGGAGTTACAACATATTCTTCTTCTTTTGTCCTTGTCAAATATAAGAAGATAGGGATTGTCCTAATTATGTGTTAAAACTTCTAATTACAAACTTCCCCTTTTGTCCTATTTATAAATGAAAGCGGTAACTACAAAAAATCTCACTCATATATATTTCAAGATCTTCCAATAAAAATGTTTTAGAATCTTTTCACCTCTCCTGTTTTGAAAAGAATTTTTATTTTTTATTTTTTTGATTGGTAAAAAGTAATTATATTATATATATAATATTGCAGAAAAGTAGAGGTAAAAGATTTACAATTATAGCTGTCCCCCCAACCCTATGTACACGAAGCGTATACATGTAATCCCCAAATTAGATGGTTCAAAAACAAAATGTCATCTAATCTAAAAACTTGGCTCAGAAACCAACCCAAAAAGATGTACAATATCAGCCTCTACATAAAAGGATCTTAGCCTTGCCTAAAAGGCTGGGAGTACAATTTGTATTGATTTCACATAAAAAAAAATAAAACAAGGCAATAAGTTCATGATTTATAATTTTGTTTTTAACAAATAATTTTGTATGCAAATCAACGGTTAGATTTTTTTTGTTCTAATTAAAAATGATGGTTAAAGTTATTAGTCAAAGGTTCCAATCAAAAATAAACAATGTAATAATTAAATAGACCAAGGATCGAAGGTTAACATTAATATTCAATGGTTAGGTCGACTAATTCAGCTAAATAGATTTAAAATAATGCTATTATCAAAAGAGTAAAAAGATATGAAATCATACATTGAATTCCAACATATCAATTCATGATAACTGTTCTTATCTTGGCTTCTTCAATTTGTTTTTCTTACTATATGTAATTTAATTATTTTTGTTATATTTTAAGGTATTTTTGTGCATTTAAGTATCTTTTAGTGATTTCTGAAGTTTCATTAATTTTTTTTTAAGTTTTTCCTATTTTTCCACATTTATCTCACCTGACAAATCAGCCAAAATGAAATTAATCTCTCGAAAATTTGGTGAAATTTTCCTCAGGTGACGGTAGCGAAACTTAAGTGAAAGCGACATTTAAAGAATGACAATATGTAGGCACCATGAACAAGGGAAACGGTATCCTGGATATGTATCGGCTCCCTAGCAATATATCCAGAGGAAACTCCATGGAATTTTTTAATTATAGAATTTCAAGATGTTGACACTTTTCTACTTCTTAATTTTTTTTTTTGTCAGAGAGTGCAAATGATTGGAAGTTTTTAATTTTTTCCCCCTACGGTATTTCTTTTTTCATTTTGTGCATTTCATCAAATACCACCAAGCTTTGGTCAACCTTGAATACATTCTTCAGTATCAGTCTAATCTGAAGGATTCCTTCTAACAATGATTTATTTATTTTTTCTTTTTTTTGGGCCTTTGAGCCTCTGTGATACTTAACAAGTTATGAATCCCTCAGGGTGCGATTGATACGGCAACAATAGATGCACGCATCAAGGTGGTTAATCCTGTTGATCCAGAGCCATCTATTAACCTTTATGTTGAAAATCAGGAGGATGCCACAATGCGGCTTGTCACAGAGATGATGATACTGTGTGGGGAGGCCATAGCGATTTTTGGTTCATGCAACAACTTGTCTTTACCCTACAGAGGACAGCCTCAATCAAATATTGATGAATCTGCATTTGAACACCTTCCAGAAGGACCTGTTAGGAGCTCTGCTTATGTCAAAATAATGCGTGCAGCTGAAATGGACTTCAGGAAACCCATTCGTCATGGTGTCTTGGGACTACCTGGTTATGTGCAGTTCACATCTCCCATCCGCAGATATATGGATTTTCTTGCACACTATCAGGTAGGTTTCTTAAGCTTTTGTTAGAATGACGAGTAATAATATGTTTATATTATCATTGTAAATTGAGTATTGATCAGAGGTACTTAGTTAGTTCACTGCCAGAACATCAAAACCTTCTTAGTATATGCTGTGTTGTCAAAAGCTCTCTTGTTGCAGTTGACAAATAGATGAGAATGCAAATCTAGTTGACGTGTTTGAGCTGACTTGGCAAGCGACTTTCCAGGGAATCCTACTCCCTTTTTCTCTAGCAAACTAGGTACCTAAGAAAGTTTTTTGGTTATTAGCAAATTAGGGTAACTTGCTTATCAATCTTAACATGAAAGCCTAGCCAAGAGTGGAATTTTAAGGAAACATTGTGAGTTGTGAAATTAACTAGGTTGTTGGTTATAGCTCATTTCTTACTCGCATATATCGCAGTTGGTCTTTGACCGGGCTGGCTTTCTTTTTTTTTTTTTTTTTTTTCCTATTTTGGACCAGTATTTATAAACCATATATATATTATCATTGTAAATTGAGTATTGATCAGAGGTAATTAGTGCCAGAACATCAAAATCTGTGTTGTCAAAAGCTCTCTTGTTGCAGTTGGCAAATACTCGAGAATGCAAATCTAGTTGAGGCGTTTGAGCTGACTTGGTAAGCGACTTTCCGGGGAATCATGCTCCCTTTCTCTCTAGCAAACTAGGTACCTACGAAAGTTTTTCGGTTATTAGCAAATTAGGGCAACTTGCTTATCAATCTTAACATGAAAGCCTAGCCAAGAGTTGAATTTTAAGGAAACATTGTGAGTTGTGATCATGAAATTCACTAGGTTGTTGATTGTAGCTCTTTTCTTACTCGCATATATCGCAGTTGTTCTTTGACTGGGCTGGCTTTCTTTTCTTTTTTTTTTTTCTCCCTATTTTGGACCAGTATTGACAGGTTATTTTATATTCTACTTTTTTCTTTTCTTTTTTTCTAAATAAAATGTGTTCCTCTTATGCATTCTGCTTGTTATGTCACTTTTTTCGAGAGACCTATTAGTGAAACTGATCACTAAATTGTCTTTAGGGTATATCACCTTATGCATTTTATTATTATATATAATTTAATCATCTTATCTTTTTTCACATGTAGTTAGCAGTAGCTTGTTGGGCATTAAACAAGGTCTATCACTTTTGTCTATTTTTGACAGCCTTGGTTGCAAGACGATCATGCTTCTCCGATATTTGATAAGATCACTACATATTACCTGGTTTTTGTGCTTATGACCCATGTTACTAGGTTCCTCTTTTTATTTATTTCTTATTATTGTTTTAAACATTTATAAGCTCATGTATGCAGGTGAAAGCCTTCTTGAGAGGGGAATCTCCTCCGTTCTCAGCTGGTCAGCTTGAAGGGATAGCCTCATTGGTAAACATGCATGTTAGATTGGCAAAAAGGCTCTACAGCAGCAGTCTTAGGTATTGGTTATTGGAATTCCTTAGAAGACAACCCAAGGAAAAGAAATTCCATGCATTAATTCTAAGATTCATCAAAGACAGGACTGCAGCCTTATTGTTGATAGAGGTAAACTTCCCCAAGTTACTCTTGTTTTTTTTTTTTTTTTTTTCAATTTTAGGTCGGATAAACTCAACAATTTTGCAGTGCCGTATGATCAGATAGACAAGGTTTAAAGTCTCGGGACTGTGGACCGGACTGGTCTGGATCCGGTACAAAAAGTAGACCGCCCTATTTAAATTTTAAATTAAAAAATTGGACTGGCTGGACCGGCAGTACTGGTCAGTACCGGACCAGTCCAGATCGATACCCGTCTGGACCATCCTATTCATAAATTGGAAAAAAGAAACAAGTAAAACGTCGGACCGGTCTAGTCCAGAACCTCACGATACAATTGTTGTATTGTGGCTTAGGATCGGACTGGCCGGTACAGACCGGATCGCACCGATCCTTTAAACCTTGCAGATAGATCCCAACTAATAGATAATTTGCTGCCAGCAGCAGCTCATTGCATACACTTCACCAAATAATTAGGTATCTTACAATTCACGGTGATGCATTCACTACAGAATTAGCAATAGTTCATAGTAATTAGTAGATGGTCACTTAAAGGGCCTATTAGGGCATAAATTCAAGCACAAGAAAAGTTGCAAAAACCCACCCAGCGAATACTAACATTTAATGCTTGTCCATCTCTGTCCGATTACAAGGTATCTGGAGCACACAAAGAAATTTCATTCCTTCAACTTCTCTATCCCCCATCTCACTAAAAATGGAAAATAATGAAAATATAGGACATTCTTAGATCACTTGAATAGGACATGAAGCAACCACTATTTGGCAGAAAATTTGTAAGTCCAAAATTGGACAGGACTTTACAGTAAACAGCCCTCAGTAAAACCAGGTTTACCACTTCCTGTCTTCTAGTGAAAGAAAATGATTCTAAGTAGTTTGATTCATTTTATTTTATTGTGGAAATAAAAAACCATTTTTGAAGCAGGTGATGGTGGGTTGAGAAGAGTTAAATACCTTTTTAAGAGCAAGGTAAAATTTGTAAAGAGACCCTGCCTTTTTGGGCGCTAATGAAAATGGCAACTTATAGGTGAGATATGTAATTATAGTTATATTGCAAGGGAGACGATGAAAATTTGCCTCTTTTTTTAATCATTAATAAAGTCTGCAGTTGCTGATAAAAATAAAATATTGGCTTATACCGTGATAACCAGGACCTTTAACCTTACCCACATACTGGTGTCTAAGTATAGGTATGGGAGATGTTTCTGACACTTCAAATTTGTTTTAACTTGTGTAGATGGAATTTCTATTAGATTGTATACCTAGATCTATGTTTAGTCGCCATTTAAAATGGTTAAAATTACATTCTCTTTAATAATTTTAGTACATTATTATATCTGAACTTTTAGGTTGTCGTGTTTCACTTATGATTGCTTTGTTTAGTAGATTTTGTTTTCATTACTGGATATAAACAGTGGTATCTGTTTTTAGTTTGTTTCTTTATGTGAAAGTTAAATTTTTATTTTGCAGAATGTTTTGTCATACCTGTAGTTGACAGGCATACCCTTCTTAGCTTAGTCACCTGTACCCAAATCCATGTAATGTAGGTCTTCTTCCATTCCAACCTGTCAACTCAACAAAATGCCTTATCCCAATATGGTCATTCTGTACCCTTTCGATTGCACCTTCTCATAGGTGCCTCCACGGGTATCCATTCAGCATGCCTAAGCATCTCAACCAACTTTCCTAAATTTTATCACCCATTGGGGCTAATCCTAAAAATTTATATTTGTTTCTTATCTTTCTTAATCTTCCCACACCTTTTAACATCATTCATCTCATGTATGCTCATCCGATAAGTCTCTTTCTTTTTAATTGACCAACATTTTACTTCATTTATCATAGCTAGCCTAATAGCCATTTCAAAGTAGAATTTATCTTATTAATCGAATGTTGTTTTGGATTACTATAATCGTCTAGTGCTTGCCTATCTAAGCCTGGGGAAAGGACGATTACATCATGTTAGTTACAGGCATAAATTTTTTCTAAATCCCTTAATTTGGAAAGTAAGATGCTTATGAGAAAAATATGTTTGACTTTGAATTTGGAATTTACCTTAACCGTTACTTGTGTGTGGATGTAGAGTGCGAAATGAGACGGCATCTCAAACCTATAATCTTCAATTTGATTAACATTTTATAGAATGCTGACTTTATTTGACTATTTTGATTTTTGTTATTCTGGATTTCCAATTTGTCCTATTTTAATTATTAGAGCATTCTGGTTGCTTTCTAGTTTGGCCAATTTCACGAATAATGCAAACTGGTTTGCAATGCATTTAGGATTTATCCGAATCATTAAATTGCTCAGGTGGGAATTCAAGCTTCTGCTTCGGTATCTTTGGGCATACAGATTGGGGATGAAATAAAAGTTCGGGTTGAAGAAGCTCATCCACGTTATGACGTTCTCTTTCTCAAGGAAGTTGTTTAAGGCATCTAAATGGACTTTTCTCATTCAGAAACTCTGCAATGCTAAATAAACTCTTTCTTTGGAACAGTACGGCATAAATGGGGGAGAATCAGTGCTAAATAAACTCTTTCTTTGGAACAACAGTACGGCATAATGGGGGAGAATCTTTGCTAACACCAGACCTTGCAGAAGAGGGTCATCAATGTCATTTTTTTTATCATGATTCTGCAAACTTTCAAAATGCTGCCACAGACGAACCTTGCCTTGCAGGGATGAAATTCTCATTGTCCAAGATCTGGATTCAAGGAAGCTTGCCCAGCTTGTGTTTGTGTGATTGAAGATATCTATTTCCTGGAAACTTTGGCAGGTCTATTTTGCTGATATTTGTAGGCCATGTAGTATATACAACCTCATCCCAGAAACATGAAAAATAGAAAGAAGGAATGGAAATGCCATTTAAATTGGCCATCCAAATATTTTTCAGAATGATTTGAATCATTTTTGCTTCATCTTTATATGACCTGTAATGTGAAGGGTGGTGACCAAAGATTGCAGTTTCTGTGGGCTTTTCAACCAGTAGCCTTCTAAAGGAGCAGTAATTATTAATTATTTTTTTCTCAATAAGGATTGGACTGGTCCATAGTTTAAAATTTTACCGAGATTTCGGTGTCGGATGTGGCTAACGAAACATGAAATGGCATTTTTTCGAACTGAATTATTTTGTGAAATAAATGACTAAAATCAACGAAATTTTAGCCGGCGAAATATTTTTACTTTTTCCAAAATTATTTCACCCGAAATCTTCACTTTTTGGTTGAAATTTTTGGCTGAAATTTCGGATATTTCGGTCAAAATAAATCATAAAATCTGGCTACAGGTTAAAAAAAAAAAGTAAAATACTGTATTTACAACTCTATAAATAGCATCAAATTCTCATACTTTTCACCATTAAAGGAAATCAAGAAATAAAATTTAAAATTTCAATTTAAATTTTTATACATTGTATTTCTTTAGATGTTAGAAATTGAATCCAATATATTTGGATACTTATACACTTGTTGGATGTTGTAATATAAATGTTGTATTTATTAGTTGTAAATTTTTGTATTATTTCACATTATTAATCAAAATATTATTTGTTATTTTTTTTATTGAAATTTGTGTTCATAAATAATATATATTTTAATGAAAATATTACTTTTTATTGACTAACTTTACTATTTATATTTTAGAACTTATTACTTAGTACTTATTAAAAAAAGAAAGAAATTAGTTAAAGTTATACCTATATTAAAATACTTTAAATAAAAAAAAAAGTGAATTTATTTTGGCGAAATATCCGAAATTTCGAACCATTATTTCGTCCAATTATTTCAATCAAAAAAAAATTTCCACCGAAATTTCGGATATTTCGGTTTGATCTCATTCAGTTTAATAGTCAAGTCCTTGTCATAGCAAAATCAAAATATACATATGTACTATGGTGTCTTGGAAACTTAGGTTGGGTTCATCGATCAGATTGGTTGGACCAGTACGGTATTCCCCTCCCCCGATTCAACTTGAACTGCCAACCCGGTGATCCAAAGTGCCTTTGCGATGACTAAACCGTCCATTGAGACGGTTTTTTCAAGGGAGTTGAATTCAGAAATAGGCTTACCAAAGCCGTCCATTGATTAGATTGGTTGGTTCAACCACCTGTATGATTCCAAACCATTGGGTTCAACTTATATTGAGTACGGGTTGATCCGGTCTGATTTCAACAGGTCAGGTTCTCAAAATACTGGGCTGTTGCCAGCCACAAATAGGACTATTGGGCTGTTGCCTGGATTGGATCAGAAGATTTGAAAGTTAGCCCACCATGGCTTAAGTTTCTGGGCCGAAAACTTTCCTACGGTGTCACCTGTTGATCAGATCTCTTCTGTATCGCAATTGTCAAGTTGAAGTAAACCCTGAATCCTTCAAAACCTTCCTCTCTCTCTCTCTCTCTCTCTCTCTGCATAAATATTGGTCTCTCTCTACACAGAAAGAAGAAGAAAACATGAGCTCGGCTACTGTGAGATTTGTAAGGTGCTTAAGAGTAGCTGCTTTCAACAGACCCAATTCTTCTCTTGGTAACTCTCTCTTTCTCTCTTTATGCGATTTCTTTCATATGCACAAGTTTAAAGAGTTTTTTCGTTTAGTTATTTGAAGTTCGTGGAATTGATTTACTTTTCTATCTGGGATTTCTATTGTTAGGAGGTGTTACTGTTGGATTTCATACCAATTCCTGGTTATTTCTCTTCTGAAAACACTGGAATGAGCTGATTAACTGTCTCTACCATCTAATTTAATGCTAGATAAGTTCTTCTGTCAATGTAACAGACACGACAGGACCCAGTTCAGAAGTGCGTGTGTGTGTGTGGTGGTATTTCTAATTACATTGATATCTGTATCAGGCACGCAAAGGAATTCGAAAATGTGTGTGTGTGTGTGTATTGGTATTTCTAATTACATTGATATCTGTATCAGGCATGCAAAGGAATTCGAAATTGTGGAACTCGACCATGTCGTTTAAGGATGACAATGATAACAATGGTGGAAATAACAATGCGGAATTAGACTATGATGATTTTCTCACTAATAAGCGAGAGTTAGAACCACAAGGTGTGGATCCTAAAAAGGGTTGGGGTTTCCGAGGTGTACATAAGGTGTTCGATATTAGTTCTGAATGTAGCAAATGTAGTTATTCAGATGCCCTATTTTCTTGAATAAATATATTGATTAAAGTTGTTGGAGTTTTATTTTACAGGCGATTATTTGTGGCAAAATTGGGCAAGCCCCTGTACAGAAAATTTTGAGGAATGGTCGTACCTTGACCATCTTTACAGTCGGGACTGGTGGTATGTTTGACCAAAGAATTGTGGGAGGGAAAGACACGCCAAGACCTGCTCAATGGCATCGAATTGCTGTGCACAATGAAGAACTTGGGGCTTATGCTGTGCAACAATTTGTTAAAAAGTACGTATTCTTATTCAAAAAAAAAGCCGAATGCTTACGTTTTGTTTTTTCCTATGTGGTTAATAAATGGTGCTTCTACTCAGTTCTGCAGTTTATGTTGAGGGTGAAATTGAAACTAGAGTCTACAATGACAGCATCAATGGAGATATTAAGAGTGTCCCAGAGATTTGTGTGCGTCGTGACGGTAAGTTAGCTCTTATTATGTTATCCGTTCTTAAATTTTCTTATCTCTTATATGGGGAAAATACAAGTTTCACATTGAAAAATGACATTTTATGGTGTGCTTGCTTGCCCTAGGTAGTTCATTTTAGCATGCAAATAATGGAAGAGATGAAAAGTATCTTAAGGTTTATAATGTTATCTTAGTTATTGATCATATCTTGTGGAATCATGTGCCCACGGCATTCTTTCTATCTCATTTACTAATGAAATAGATTGAGGTGCTGATCTGTGGTTTCTATACATGTCATGGGTTCTTTGATACTGTATCATCTTGGGTTGGAAAAAACTCGTGAGATTACAAGAAGACATGAATTTATTGGAAAATCCTTTTTTTTTTTTTTTTGTACTGGATCTGATGTGATTTCCAAAATTGCTACCTTGTAAAATACCTGTGCAGGAAAGATTCGTCTTATAAAAACGGGGGAAAGCATCAACAAGTTTTCCTTTGATGATCTAAGTAACTTCCTCAGCTCTACTAGTTTTTCTTGATACGAAATAAATATTTCGTTATTAATATCTAATATTATTATTGATTTTCTCTTTTGTCTTGATCTTATTTCTAATGCACTCATATGTCACTGGCAGGGGAGGGATTGCTCTAGCTAAAGACCCATGTCACACATTGTGGAAGTTTTACTCACATGGAAGGATAGGGTGTGGACAACTAATGCATCAGAATTGTAAGATATATATTCTGTTATGATTGGTTCGATTTGTAACGCTGGGTCTTAAACCAGGTTAATATATTTTATTTGATCTTTTATGTGAATTCTGTTTTCCGGGTGCATTCTTCAGTCTATATTTTTCCTTATGTGATGGTAATATGGTGTCGATATGAGATTATCTGATGATGTGATACTCATTACTCGTAATAAAATTATTTGTGCTTCAATGCTTAAGCTTGTATACATTTGCATCATTTAGGAAATGTTGGAAACAAAAGCACCGGATCTTTCAATTTACTATGGGAGACAGATTGATTCCCCAAATACATAGTGTAGAATGTGGATCAAACAGATTGTTAAACAATCTAATTCCTACATTTTTCCGAAACTGAAAATGTCTTATTTTTTTTAATATAATTATCAATCCAAACCATTAGAAAAATGATGCATGAGGCTTTCCTTATATTTAGAAGTCTTTGGGTTTTCATATATGGAAGCATAAATCACCAGGGCTCAAGACCATCGAATCAAGGATCATGGTAGATGGGGTCAGTTGTTGTCAGTTTACTGCAGGCCTGATGTTAAGATATCAAACATTGTCTAAAATAATTAATCTTAACTTGATTTGATAGCTTAATCAATTATCTATATGACGAGCCCAAGATTTTGCAATTCAGGGATGATTTAAGAAAAAAAATCTTTACCCAATCCTAGGTCCTGATTCAGGGATGATTTAAGAATGATATGGCTGATTTAGATACAAGGTGCAAAGTTATGATGAGATTTGCTAATTTGGAGATTGTATTCTTAGTGGATCCCACAAGATAGCTACTAATCTAGTAGTTTATTTATTTTAGAAGGCATTTAGTGTCTTAGTAGTAGTTTCTATTTCTGTTGAAGTTCTTTCAAGTGTAGGAAATGTTACTCTTGTTGGTCACCAAAGTGTTGGTCTGTTGGTATGTGCCTGGCATAGGTTTCTTCAGCCTTTAATTGTATGATTTTCTTGCTTGTCAATGTGCTTCGGTAAGGCTCAATCGGGGGAGGAAAACTTGGACATTTCTACATGGTAATGATCTGAACAAAATTCTCTAAAACTCACTTTGTCCATACATTTTTTATACTATATCTTATCCTTAAGTTTTAAATATTCAAAGTAGATCAAGTAACTAAATGGGATCCCCTCTATGGAAAAGCGACTCTAAGAATATTAAACAAGGAAAATGGGTTTAGCGTGTTGTCATTTTTAAGGTTTTGATGACCCTCGACAAACACTGATTAATGAAATATTTGAGTCACTTGCACTCTTCATTTTGCTACTAAAACCAAGACATTGACCTGTGTCAGATCATCCATTTTGTAATTGCGCGCCGAAAAAACCTAATTTAATTGGTCTAGTTTTTGCTTGTATATATACATAATTATAAAATTATGAAGAGATTTTTATTCTTTCTATGGCCCATAAATGATGAACTTGCTCGAACTTTTATAAATGGCACCCAGATCTTAGCTTCTCTTGTTTCTTTCTGATATTTTTCCTAATTCGAAGTTTTAACACAATTGTTGTGATCCTTCTCGTGATCATTTCAAGGTTTGCAGTGCTAATGTACAGAGTCTACTACATTAGTGACATCCTAGAGTTCCCATCAGCTTAAAGCCCTTACTATAAGATCCTCGGCATTAATCTGAGTGCTTGTAAGTTCATAATTAACCCACCTGAGGTTGAGGGGGACCTGTTATTCGTCTGACCTATATGTAGGAGGAGAGGGCTCAACAAGAACTCTCCGCTGAAAATATCTACCCATAACACGAATTGTCTGAAAATATCCTCTTGTCACCAATGCATTTTATACTTCAAACACCCTTT
>JAUPMG010000013.1:13131002-13150268 GCA_031762675.1 Pachysandra terminalis | reverse complement strand
TCTCACCCCCCCCCCCCCCCCCATGTCCCGGTATCCAAGACAAACATTATTTCATGATGGTCCCTACTACTCCCTCCTCGTCGCTTTTAGTAGTTTTCTGATTTCTCTGGGCTGAGGGCAGTTTGGTTATTTAGCTGACGTTATTTATACCTTCCGAGACAAGGGATGGCTATTGGTCATATGATTCCTCCCTCCCCTTTCGCGTTTGAGAAGTAATTATTATGACCATATTTGGTTCCCCTCAATTCAATTTTTTATTTTTGTGTGTGTGTGTGTGGATGAATGAACATATTTCATTAAACTATGAAACGGTCTACAGGGTTACAAACATTTTTAGGAGTAGAGCCATCTTTGAGATGGGTGCGGATCTTTCTGTGATCAGGATCACAGGAAATTTCTTGTTAACCTCACAGGAAGTTGACTTGTGTTCACAATTAGGCTCTATTGAGAAGAGTGAACCTGGGAGCCTACCCTTTTAACCTGCATCTATCTATTAGCCGATTTAAATGGTGGGCCATCTAGGACACGTGTCGACCTCTTATAATCGGGATCACAGAAGATCCTCATATCTCTGACGATATATATCTTCAGAAAGTAAATTATGGATGCAATATGAGTCCTTAAAAAGGCAGCAACATGAGTAATCATGAAGAGCAAAGTCCACCTAAATGGTTTGCTTTTCTACAAGAGAGAGTTTTATTTATTAAAACAGTTTACCAAAGTTCAAAACTCAATGGTTTTTTCACTTGTCACCCCATCCATTAAGACGCTTCCTCCCCCGATAATCAAGCCTGAATTGGTGGGGATCCAACAGTAAAGTTACTAGTTTACCGACGCCGTAATTGAGAATAGAATGGACAGATTGGTCATTGGATGACATCAAGCCTTTCTTGGGCTTCAAAAGTCAGGCCAGAGAGACGAATGCTGCAATCACAGTGTGTGTTCATGTCAAAGAACATGTTGTGTTTAGCGAAATAGACGGGGATGGAATTGGGTCACCGACATGATTATAAATAGTATTGTTATTTACAAATGAAGTAAAGCTAAAACTCTTCTCCTCCTCCAATCCAATCCAATCCAAGTCCAACTGAGATGAGACTCTTTTTGTAGTTGAAACAAGTCTTTACTAGTACGGATAAGTACTGTCCTTTGCTCTTTTGCCATGCTTACCCAAGCTATATATTTAACCAATATACAATTTACCTAAACCTAATTAAAGAAAACTATTACTTTGACTTTGGTCCATGGATATTCTCTATAAGATCCATAGGTTTACTGATTCTCTAAAGGGAGAGCATTTTGTCTCGAGCGAAAGTGTTAGAAGATTGGTTGGAGCGTGTACGTGTGCACGTCATATATCCAAATAATTTTGTCTTTTAGTAATGATGTAAGAAACAGTTAGATATGTGGCATATATACGTACATGCTCTAGCCAATCTTTCAAAATTTTTGCTCCAAAGAAAATGCTCTCCTCTAAAAGAGGCTAAGGTCATACATTAAACTCTCTTCTTCTTTATGTATTGCGCTTATATAGTTGTAGTCTCAAAAGTCTCTTTTTAACAATCTTAATAAGGTTTACAATATATTTGGTGTATCCCATTCTCGAAAACTAATTTTATGCCTGGATAGGATATTTGTTATGTACCTAATAGGCCACCTGAAATATCTTATTGGACTATCACATTCTCGAAAACTATTTTTATGTCCCGACAAGATATTTATTATTTATCTAATACCATTCAAAATGGGGCGGTACACACAAATTTTGTTAATTAAAAATCAACGAATTGATCTCAAAATTTATCTTTCTACGGAGGCACATTTGTTTTACAAGTGTGGTCTCCACTGGTGATACATATATATCATATGCCATGTCCTATTATTAATTTTGTCAAGCTACAAAATCATTATTCCCCATTTTCTATGTACAACTTTAATCAACCACAGGTCATCATCCTATATTAAGTTTTTGCCACAAAAATAGTTAAAATGTAGTATTTCTTGGAACTTTTAGGTCTTTTTCGTGTAAAACTATAATATATAAATTTCGATAGCCAATATATTGTACATGTATTAATACTAATAGGACTTATATATTGAAATATTGTATATTAGATGGACAGTTTGAATTGATTACGCTATTCTTCTAGGTAGCATCTAAGTCACCAAAACGCCGAGCAGGTGCGGGAGCAAAAGTGGGAGCGAGAGCGCCAAACTTGAAAATAATTTGTCGTCCAGAGCACCTACAGAGCATTTGTATATATACATGCAAACTGTAATTCATGTTCAAAAATATTTCAATTTCCATTCTTATGCTCAACCATATGTACAAGAAAAATGACATAATACAAAAAATATCTCAATTTAACCTTCTATCAATTTAATTTAATCTTTTTTTAGAATAAAATTCATATATTTTTATAATTTTATAAAAACCCCCAAAAGTTTACAAGAAAACTCGTGCTTTTTAATATTTTTCAAAATAAAACTCATACATTTTTATATTTTTATAAAATCTTTCAAAAATTTACAAAAAAAAAAACCTATATTTTTTTATGTTTTGATGCAAATCCACATATTTGAAAAATCAAATCCATAGATTAGAAGCGTTCTAGCGCTAAAAATGCGGATTCGCGTTCTGACGCCAAAACGTCTCCCCGTTCACACGGATTGTGCCATTTAGGGTAGCAAAAAGGTCTTTAACTCATCAACTAGCTAAACCTACGAGGATCATGATAGTTTAGTAAAGAAAAAAAAGGTAGAAGGAGGTCTAGGTGGCGCGTTCACATGTCCTAGTATTTCATGACCCCCGTGGGAGATGGGAGGGGTTGGTTGAGGTGTTGTTGAAGGAGCAGATGGACGTACGATGATGTGGCGGATCTGCTTAGATCCGGTGGACCGGTTGGTGTTGGTGGGGGCACTTTTCCATTTTCGCTTTGCATGCAAAAGCACACCTTCTTCATCCTTCCCTAACGCTACCCCACGAGATGGGGTCGCTTATCTTAGCTACTTAGATGGATGGTCTCACTAACAATTTCTACCAAAAAAAAATTAGAATGCAAAATACTAACTTTATAATTGATTTTATAGAAAAATAAAGGGAAAATTACACTTTGAGCTTTGTGGTTTTTGACAATTGCAGTTAGTCTTTCTAAGGTTTTTAAACCTATAATAACACCTTTCGTCGAAAACCTCAAGGTAGAGCTGTCAGAGTTGAGCTAGCTCGGCTCAGGTTTGAGCTTGACTCTTGTGAACCGAGCTTGAGCTCTATAATCAGGCTCGCACACGAACTTGAGCCCCAAAAAAAGCTCATTATCTTAACGACCTTGAGGCTTGAGCCGAGCTTGGGTAGGTTTGGCTCGGTTAAAGCTCGGCTCTATTTGTATATAAGATCATACGTTTATATTCCTATATCTTATATTATGTATTATATTAAACACACATGTTAACACATTACATATAATAATAATTATCAACTATAATATTAATGTATTTTTATGAATCTAGGCTTTTTTACGAATTGAGTTTTTTATAAGCCAAGCTTTTACGAGCTTGAGTTGAGCTAGACAAAGCTCGGTTTGGCTCATTTACAGCCCTACCTTAAGGAGTCGGTCAACTAACGACACAAGTCATTGACTGATATACCCCTTATAAAGAATTGAATGACTTTTAGATAAAATGGTTAAACCTTAGGTCTAAAATATCCTTCTTAGTCTCGTGACTAAAGAGCCATTATGCTCTAACATCACACTTGAATCATTCATCAAAGAAAAAAAAAGAAGAAAAACATATCAAACAATTGATGATGAACGATTTATAAGAAGTATATCAGTCAATGACTCAGTGTTGTTAGTTTACCGACTCTTTAAGGTTTCCAACGATTCAAGAAGTCTAATTGCAATTATAAGAAACCTCAGATCAAAGTATAATTTTTCCGAAAACAAATTGGAGTAAAAAAGAACAAAAAAAATTGATTAAGCAAAATAAAAATATTTAATTCAAACAGTTCCCATATAGCATCAACAATATCTTTTTAATTATAAAGATAATTATGAGAATTAAATGTAGCTGAATTTAAGGAGAAAAGAAACTAGAAAAGGAAAGAAAAAAAGACAAGGGATGAGAGAGAGAGAGAGAGAGGAGTAAGCAATTAGGGAAGGCAGATAGGGTTGGTTTCGAATTATGAGGAAGAGGTAGGACCGTAGGAAGGAGGCAAAGCCTATCCGACCATTCAATTATACGTTTAACCTTTCTTTCACATGCAATTTGGCGTTTTTTGGGTACCCTTATTTCCATTACACAATCCAAGGGCAGTCCTATGCTTCCGCATGGAAGAAAGTGAAAGGAAATCTCCTTTCTCCTCTCTCCTCTCTCTTGATGTAGTAAAATTCTGCCGGGAAGAAGAAAACATTACATGAGAGATGGTTGGGCTGGAAAAGCAAGGAAAAAGTAGTATTTGGTGCTTTGGTGGGGCTGGAAGGAGGAGGAGGAGGGCGTGCGTCTGAGCGTGAGTCATGAGATGGGTCCCACATACAATTAAAAGTCCAGCGTCATACGTGGATCCTTTTGAATACGGATATGTGGGACCCGACACAACTATGTCATTAGTCACTAGTCAGTCTGTTAACCCTTAGAATTTAGTTCACCCGTCTGTCTTTCTTTAGATTGGCGGGTAATTGTAACTGCTACTCCGTCCGTCCGTCCGTCCGTCCGTTTAGTTGGTGGAGAATTGGATTCCCCTGTTACTCCAAAAAGTCTTCAAATCAAGGCCGCTGGTAACGGCACAGCTCACGATTGAAGCAAAACCCTTTCAAATCCCTTTTTTCTTTCTTTTTTTTTTCTTTATTAGACTTTTTATAATGTCTCTAGACTTACTCTCCAATGTGATTCTACGAAATGCCCCTATATTTTTAATAAATAATAAAATCCCGCCTGCATCAACTTGGTTCGAGTTGATGTCAACCCAAGACCAAACCGGCATTGGTGAAGATTAACCCAAAATCGAACCAAATCGAATTGAGAACTGAACTTCTCAACTCGAAAATGAACAAAACTGAAATGGACAACTCGAAACCCAAACCAATCCAACCCAAATGGTTGTTTAGATTCGGTTGGGATCTGGTTAGGTCCGTTTAATATAATGTTTTTTAAAATTTCAATATATATATAAAATATTATGCTTTATACATCATATATAATATATAACACATCATATATATCATAGAGCTGTCAACGAGCCGAGCTAGCTCGGCTCGGGTTCGGGCTCAGGGTCGGCTCATATGAGCCGAGCTTGAGCTCAATATTTAGGCTCGCGAGCTGAGCCTGAGCTTGAAAAAAGCTCATTATTTTAACGAGCTTGAGCCGAGCTTAGGTAGGCTCAGCTCGGATAATGCTCGGCTCGGTCCTATATATCATATATAAATTTGTATATTATAGGTATCATATATATATAAATATATATATATATATATATAATATTAATTATTAAATACAAAATTAATTAGTGGCGTGCTCAAGTCAAAGTAATTAAAAAACCATAATTAATTTAATTGAATTGGTGCTGAATTCACAAAAAAAAAAAAGAATTATTGTTGAATTGTTTTTTTTTCCATGATTTTAACGAGTCGAGCTTTTACGAGCTGAGCTTTTGCGAGCCAAGCCGAGCTGAGCTTTTGCAAGCCGAGCCTGAGCCTTGAAAAAATAGCAAGCCTGAGCCCGAAATTTTTTACCAAGCCTTGTCCAGATTTCACGAGCCCGAGCCGAGCTCGGCAATGCTCGACTCGTTTACACCCCTAATATATCATATATAATACATATATAGACTATAGTTGGGTCAAAATCGGTTCGGACTAGAACTATATGCACTATAGTTCGAGTTTCGATTTGGTTCAGTTTGACCGATGCTTCAACCCAAAACTAAACCAATCTAATTCGGTTTTATAATTTTAAAACCAAAATTGAACCAAATTTTTAGAAACCCAACCCAACCCAACCCAAACAGAATTGAAATCGGTTTGGGTCGGTTCAGTTTTGAGTTTAACTGACTCAAGTTGCACCCTTAGATCTTATACTGTAAATAATTGAAACAATAAAAAATCAAAAAGAAGAGGAAGAATTTCCATTTTCGATATATTCTCTTTTTTCCTACTTTTGCTTAGGGGTGCAACTTGGTTCAGTTTGGATCAGGTTTATCTCAACCCAATCCCAAACCGACTTTCTTGAAAGTCAATTCAAACTGATTCTTTGGCATTCAACCAACCCGATTTGAAACCTAAACTATAAAACTCAAAACACCAAAACGATTTTACTTTGTAAACCATAAAACCAACTCAAAATGCAATTTTGGGTTGGATTGGGTCAAGTTAACTTAGAGCATCTCCAATTGTCCTTCATTTCTTCTCCTAAATTCAAATTTGAGAAAAAAACTTTAAAACTGTGCTCCAATCGTTCTTTATCCCCTCCCCTATATTTGGGGATCCCTAAAGTTTTCCCTAAATTTAAGAAAAACTTTAAGGACCCCCCAAACTAAGTTTGGAAATTCAACGGGTACTTTCTTTCAAACGGCTATTAAAATATACTTTTGAGATAAAATTGAAATATTTAATAAGTTTTGAGGGAGTTTTTAGAGGAGACGATTGGAGATGTCTTCTCCAAGTTTGAGTTTTTCCTAAATATAGAAAAATTTTAAAGGGACGATTGGGGATGCTCTTAGGTTGATAAGCACAATCACAGCTTGAGTTATAAATTTGAACTTAAACCAATCTGAATAATGTGCAAGTACTTAAATTCTAAAATTTAGAGAGCCCATAAATTCTAAAATTTAGAGAGCCCATAAATTCTAAAATTTACACACTTCTAATATACATATATTATTAACCAAATATATATATTTTTGACCGAAACTGATATAACACCCAATCCAAATCGATTTGAAATCGAATTGGATCGATTTAGGTTCAGGTTAGCACGACCCAAGTCGCACTTGCACCGCTACTTCTGTTGCCGCAGTTTAAGACCTTTTTGGTAATATAATTAGGACGATATTTGGAGAGTTAAAATAAAATGAAAAGAAATTAAAAGATTTAAAAAAAAAAAAGAAAATGAAAAGAAATTAAAAGATAGAATAATATAGAGATAAGAAAGCCTTTAATCCCAAAAAAGGGAAGAGGGATTGCCAAACAGCATTAATTACATACTAATAATTTCGTCTCTTGCCCCTGTGAGGCTGTGACCCAACCACGCCCTCTTCCTCTTCCATAAGTACTCCACGTTCCTCCCTCTTTCTCCTTACCCTAACCCTCCTCCTCGTCACACCCTCTCCCTCTCTCTGGTTCTTTGTGTGCTGTAACCACAAGCTTCTTGTGAGAAATGGGTGTTGTGAGCGCGGTCTGCATTCTCTCTCTTATCTTGTTCACAGCAAACGTTGAGGCCCGAATCCCCGGAGTTTTCACCGGCGGGTCATGGCAGGGCGCCCATGCTACCTTCTATGGAGGCAGCGACGCCTCTGGAACTATGGGTATGTTAGGGAGACCCTTTTACTTTTTTGCTGCTCCTCACTCACCTCTCCTGCTTTTGACTCTTGGATTCAACGACTATGCTTCAGTTTCTATACCCCTCTATGTCCTAGGTTTCCTTCCACATTGTCCCATGTAGACGCAAACCCCCCTATAAGCTCTGTTTTTCTCGACTAATCTCACAGGATCTTCCTCCCCTCTGCATTTTCGAGCATTTCCATGAAAACCCGGTTGAACCCATGTTTCTCCTGACCAATCATGCAAAACCCACTTCGAAATTTGCAGGTTCCGTTGAGATTTACTATCTTGGTCTTCTCTGTGCAGGTGGAGCTTGTGGTTATGGTAACCTTTACAGCCAAGGCTACGGCGTAAACACTGCAGCATTGAGCACGGCTCTGTTCAACAATGGCCAGAGCTGCGGCGCGTGTTTCGAGATCAAATGCGCTAACGATCCCAACTGGTGTCACTCCGGCAGCCCCTCCATCTTTATCACTGCCACCAATTTCTGCCCACCGAACTTCGCTCAACCCAGCGATGATGGTGGCTGGTGCAACCCTCCTCGCCCTCACTTCGACCTCGCCATGCCCATGTTCCTTAAGATCGCCGAGTACCGCGCCGGAATCGTTCCCGTCTCTTACCGGAGGTCAGCTTTCTTTTCTCCCTTGTTTGTTTGCTTCGCTTGTCTCGTGTGTCAGATTCTGGTATGGGAGTTGTTCTTTTCCTGCAGTTCCCCGGTTCTTTTTGTGGCTAATTTACCAAAACACCCTAGTTCAAGGGTAGTATGGTCAATTCGAATAATAGGGTACCATCCCTTGGTGACCATCATAAGTAGTAGAGCCAGTCACGTGACCCAAATGAATTTGGTATGGTAATCTTACACGAGGAAAAGAGGCTGTGCCCGTACTTTTAATCAGAAAGGGTAGTATGGTCAATTCGTATAATAGGTGACCCTACTGTTACTAGTTATTGGTGACATCACAAGTCGTAGAGCCAGTCACGTGACCCAAATAAATTTGATAAAGGACAAAATGGTAATCTTACATGAGAAAAAAGGGAGGGTGAACCCTATCTCAAGGGTAATGTGGTCAATTCTTCTAATAGGGTACCCTAATAAGTCGTAAGGCCAATCACGTGGCCCAAATGAAATTATTATTATTTTTTTTGGTAAAACCCAAATGAATTTTGCAAAATGGTAATCTTACATGAGGAAAAGAGGCTGTGTCCGAACTTTTAATCAGGAAACCCGGGAAATGATCTCCACTTTATCTTACGCGCATGTCGGGTCGTATTCCGGTTTCCAGGTCCGAATTTCAATGTCCCGGTCTCTCGCCCTTCCATGTGAAAAGAGTCACCGTTTTACCCTATTGCCCATAGGTATGAGTGTAAGAAAGGATACTTAAAAGCATGGCCCGGTTTGTCTCATGGAGAAATTGACCAAAATGACCTCGTGACGTGTATATTATTTAATAAATAAATAATTAATTAATTGGCTAATGATGGGTGACCATGATCCAAGCAGAGTGCCTTGCCGAAAGCCAGGAGGAATCCGATTCACGATCAATGGTTTCCGTTACTTCAACCTGGTATTGATATCCAACGTCGCGGGAGCAGGAGATATCGTGCGCGTGAGCATCAAGGGGACGAGGACAGGGTGGATGGGCATGAGCCGCAACTGGGGTCAGAACTGGCAATCAAACGCCGTCTTGGTGGGTCAGTCGCTGTCATTCCGAGTCACCGGAAGCGATCGCCGGACCTCTACCTCCTGGAACATCGCTCCGGCCAATTGGCAGTTCGGTCAAACCTTCACCGGAAAGAATTTCAGAGTCTGATGATCATATCAGTTCGTCATTTCATAATTATATAATATAATATAATATATAATTCCCGCATCCAAGTTCAAACCAAACCTTTCTTTTCTTTTATTTCTAACTTTGGCGCCATTTTAGATACTGTTTTTTTTTTTTTTCCTTGGGGAAGTGAAGGTCAAAAAAGGAGAAAAGAGATTCGGTGAAATGTGAGAGTGAAGCAAAAAGGGGGTATGAGAAGGTTTTAACTATGATATGGGTTTGTTGGGGTCTGGTCTGGTCTGGTTTGATTATGGATTATTATTTATAGAATACTGGTTTGGGACTAAGTTGAGAAGTAAGCAAATTGTATTGTAACAGTGACTGAAGCGGCTTCAGAAACGTGTAGCCCGCAGCTTGCTTCTATTATATATATATATATAAAATATTTGTTACTGCAATCATATATTTATACATGAATCTATATCGATATGTGTGTTATTTGCTTTGACTTGGGTTGCATGTTAGTTAAGTTCACACAAGTAGGGATGGCAATGGGGCTGGTTAAACGGGGAATCCACTATGCCTCGCCGTCTCTAGTGATTAGGGATTGGTAATCCCTAAGTCGGGTTAGAGTTTAATTCAACTTATCTTTAATCCATTCATTGTTAATTTATTTATGTTTTAAATATATATTTTATAACTAAATATGTTTAAAAAAAATTAAAAATTTAACTTAAAAAAATATTTATTTTTAAAGAACTTTGTAACGGGATCAAATCCACCCTGCCCCGCTACCACTCTGATAAGGACCGTAAGGTTAGGACTTAGGGGCGAGTTTGGTATTAGGGAGACTCCTTTAGGGGCGGGTTAGCCAAAAACACGTATTGAACCCGTCCCTTTTTGATCCCTACAAACCTGTAACAGTCAATCAATGGATTCCTGACAAAAGTAATGGAGATAAGTTGTTTTCCAAAAGTGGCCAACTTTGTGTTGTGTGATAGAGCTTTGGATACCTTCTGTTCTTCCCTCCTTTCCTCCTTTCCTATGAGTGAACTTATTTTACCTTACCACCATTATTGCATCACCACTTGCTTTCCACTAACCTGAGGAAAAGCAATCTTGCATGTGAAATTGGAATAAATGCTTGTTCAATGAAGACTTGTGTCCTAAAGTCGTGGACTCATATTGGTTGTAGCACCAACTAGGAATGGCAAGGGGGGGCTTTTGATAAACCCTAATTCACTCCTATAAGACACTGCCCCTAACCTGATTAGCATGGTTTCAAGGATCGGGATTGGCCAGGACCAGTCCGATCTCAACCCATGATACAACTAATCGTATCTTGAGGCCTTTGGATCAGATCGGTCCAACTGATATCGATCCGGACGGGTCCAATGATTGAATCGGCCGATCCAACCGATTTCTAATTTTTTTAAAAAAACTTGACAAAATAAAAGATCCAACCCGTATCGGTCTAGACTCTAGATCGGTTTGATATTGACTTATCCTGACCGGTGTCACGCCCCTTACTTAGTGACACGAATCCTTAGGCGGGATGGCACTGATCACGAGGTGAGATCTTCAGGATCCATTTTTGGACCTCGGATTTCCATATAACAACCAAGATAAGATGAAATAAAAGACATATCTTTATTCATCACAGAGTTTGCAAAAGTGAAACAAATAATTACAGCGGAAAACATAAACTAAACATTGGCGCTCAACTGGGCCATTTATTACAATAACAACTCTAAACAAAATTTGCGATTTTGCTAAACAAAATAAGGAAAAATATATCCAATTTGGTGCTCATATCCTCAGCCTCAAGAATCATCCTGCAACATCACACGTTGCAGTGAGCTTGGAATGCTCATATTAGTACCATTACAGTTTTCCTCAGTGATAGTGTTAGTTCTAACATGTAATATAGAGATAAAACAATAATATAAGAAAATGCAATATGCAGTTCAATTATGAGATGATAACGATATGAATGTCATTCACATGATCTAGATGTTATGCTCAAACAATGAATGCAAATGTATGATATAATATGCCTATGTTATCTTGGTTCAGCTAAGTGTCCCTCAATTCTTCCAAGTAACAATTCGGGAATAATCCACAGGAACAGCCGGATGCCCCTTGCTTAGTTCCGGGTGCTAACCCATGGTACTAAGTCTACCACCATCTTCTATCTTAACGAGTGTACAATACTCGCGGCGCAGGGAGCCGTGTAGGACCAGATTCCTACTCTTATTCTGTAGGACTTTCAACCTACGGGATTAGGCAACCATGTTTTTCCCACCAACCGGGGCCACTTAACAATTTACATTAACACAGTATGAATGCACTCTCCTAGGGAACGTGGATGATAGATTCTCTCATAAACTATTCACGGACCCATACACGTGAATAATCTATTGAGATCCATCATTCACATTCCTATGATGTCAAAGCACAATTACACTAAAGGTCTCAATATCTGTCCTTACCTAAGTGTAGACTAACTGAGGAGTGTGTCTAATAGGTTGCTCAAGCTAAGGGTAACAAGTAGGTCATTGCAGGTATCTGACCCTAAACCTCACTTGATCCCATCAACAAGCACTAGAGGCCCAAACCTAAAAGACATCCAAACCCTCATTACAATCTAACAATAGGTACTGTCTCTGTGCATTTGCACTCAATCGTAATTGCACTGCGCTTGATCGCATTACTATCTGCAGACAGTGACACTAATGTCACTGCTGCTCTGTTTTACTGGGTTCTTATAACCAGGGCTTCCTCACAGTACATCATGGCATAACCAAACCAACTCTTATTGAAGTTAATCCATCATTGTCATATGGAATTTCATCATGAAACCCAGTCACGAATTTTACTAAATCTATCATGTGGATTCAGCAACTTCATACAAAAAATAACAGAATTATAAAACTGTACATTGATCATGGATTTGACCAACTCAAAGTTTAGCAATTACATACAAAAACAGTGTATATAAAGCTGTATTTTTTATCATGAAATCGTCCAACTCAAGTTCAGCAATTACATACAAAAACAGTGTGTATAAAGCTGTATTTTTTGTCATGAAATTGTTCAACTCAGGTTCAGCACTTACAGTGTGTATAAAGCTGTATTTTTTATCATGAAATTGTCCAACTCAGATCAGCAATTACATACAAAAACAGTGTGTATAAAGCTGTATTTTTTTATCATGAAATTGTTCAACTCAGGTTCAGCAATTACATACAAAAAAAATGTGTATAGAAATGTTGAAATTGGCCCTAAACAGGTTCAGCAACTAAGTATGAAAACAGAGTTTATAGAAATGCTAAAATCGACCCAAAACAGGTTCAACAACTATGTATGAAAACAAAATTTAGAAGACCATGAATTTGGCCATAAAGGTTCAGCAACTATGTATGAAAAACAGAATTTAGAAGACCATGAATTCGATACTCTGTTTTTCTGGGTCGTTTCCAGGTTCCAATTCTTGATAATTTCAATAGTTATAACCAGTAGTAATAAACATAAGATTATTTCAGCATTACATATACTATCATACAACATACTACTAATAATGCATTCAAATCATGCTTCGCAACAATCGATCATGCTATAAACTTAATTTATGTATATTTCTGAAATGCTAACAGACAATACAACATACATTCAAATACTAGGTTTGAAGCTATGGAAGAATTTAAACAGCAAATGTACTTACCTTTTTTCGGATTAGATTGAAGTATTAGAATGGTTTTCTATACTTGAGACCTTATTCTTCCTTCTTCCTCTGCAAATTCCAATCACACAAAACTCAGACCTCTTTCTTCTTTCTCTCCTTCTCTTTCTCTCTTCTTTCTGATCTGCCCCACCCAACGAAATGATGAAGAGGGGAGGTCAAGGGAAGAGGCTTCTCCCTACTTTCTCTCCTTCACTCCCACGATCAAGGCCACCTAAACCTCCATGTTCGTTGGACTCGTTCAACGCACGAATTGTGCAGTAAACAGTTCAAGAACTTTCCATAAATTTTAGATTTTTACCTCTATTTAAAGTTATTTACGAATTGACCCCATACTTCTACAGTCAAGCTACTATTACCCCTTCATGTTCTAATTAACTACCAATTCGCCCCTAAATTATAGTAACATTTTTAAATTTCCCTTGTGTTTAAATAACCCATAAAACTATATAACACATAAGCCTTTAATTATTTAATTAATTAAATAATTAAGAGAAATTAATATAAGGAGTTCATGCCACTACAACTGGTATAGCCGATCCAACACCGGTATCGCCAGTCTGACAGATCCAAAATTAAAAAATAAAAAAAATAAAAAAAATCCAACATTTGAATCGAACTTGGATCGGCAATCTGGATGGTTAGGACACGTGACATGTCAGGCATAGATATGTACAGGGTTTTCTAGGTAATCTATAATTTTTTAACATATTATAATATATATTCAACATAGGTGGGTAGTTTCAACCCGACCCGTCTCAAACCCAACCCAGTACTGCATGGCAGATTACCCATTTGACCCGGCTCATTAGACTACGTATCGTAGTTGGCTTGTCAAGGAAATACATAATTTGTCCTGGTCAAATCATTGACCCACGACTGAGTTCTGTCCCCTTAACAGTGTTAAATTAAATTATTAAACCTTTCTATTTTTTCAGGAAAATTTTGACTGAGTCAATTACAAGAAGGAAAAAAAAAAAAGAGTAAACCATCACCTAGTGGGCCCTTTCTGACATATTGATTGAATTCATCCTAGCCATCTGATCAATCAAAATAATTTGGGGAATTAAAGCTTTTGAAAAGAACATGAATAAATGATAAGAAATGCATCAGTGTCAAGATCATGGCAGTTGATTTTGTGATTGTACCTATTTATGATGTTTGATTGCTAGGGTCATCTTTTTTGACGGTTCCGATCATTGTCTTTCCATCTGAAATAAAAGAATCACTCCAATCAGACTAGAGGTGGTAGGAAATGGGTTCGGACCGGGTCATAATTGGGTCTGATGGATGTAGCGTATCAAGCAAGGTTTAAAGGATCAGGATCGTGCACCGGACCTGTCCCGGCGGTACCGTCCTGTTCGGATCCTTACAAAAGTGGACCATTTTTTTTTCAATTAAAAAAAATATATTTTGGATCGGCCAAACCGGTGCTCTCAGTCAACCCACTTGAAACTGTTCGGATCCTGTACAAAGGTGGACCATTTTAGCCAACCCCTTCAATCACATAACAAACCTCCTAAAAAACTGTTGGATTTTAAATGGCTTTGGGTTAATCAACGGGTTGGCGGTACCGTCCTGTTCAGATCCTGTACAAAGGTAGACCATTTTTTTTTTAAATTAAAAAAATATTTTGGATCGGCGGAACTGGTTGCCGTACCCGACAATAGAGTCTTCAAACCAGTGCTCTCAGTCATCGAACCGGCAGAACCAATCGGTACCGGACCGGTCCAGATCAATATCAGGACCATCCAATTCATAAACTGAAAACGTTGAACCGATTATACCGATCACCGGACGGGTTGTACAAGCCGGTCCAGATCAATATCGGTTGTACCGGTCCTGTCCAGACCCTCACGATACAGATGTATCGTGGCTTGGGACCGGATCGCTCCAAACTTTTAAACCTATCAAGGACATTATCTTAGCCAACCCCTCTAATCACATATCAAACCTACTTAAAAACATGTCAACCCACTTGAAACTGTTGGATTTTAAATGGTTTTGGGTTAATCAACGGGTTGGCGGTCAGGTTGGAAATTGCATATTCTATATAATAGCTTATTTTCGAAAAAAAAAATCCGAATTCAACATATTCTTACCGAAGTAACACTGTTGATCGGTAAAAATGGCGGAAATTGCGATTTTGGCGCGATTTAGTCTGTTGACCCAAAAATTGCTTGATTTTGGCCATATTCGACGTGGATAAGGTCTTCTGGGTTCGGGACGCTCCAACCATTCGTCTAAACCGGATAATCGGCCGACGGACAACGTTATGCCCAACTCAACAAGTAAAAGTGCGGAAAAAGAGGATGAAGACACGATTTACATGGTTCGGCAAGGTGCCTACATCCATGGGTTGCCCTTGGGCAGTTTTCCTTCTCATTAAAGTATAGAAATTTACATGATAATCATATAACAGAATGTTACAAATTCTGAGAATGGAGAAGAAGAGAAGAACCCTTAGAGAAACTCCTTCCGCCATTGTCTTCCATGGTAGTGACCCCTTTCTTCTCTCAGTGTTTCTCCTCCCTCCAAAACCAGAGAAAGTCCCTTGGGAAGAAAGAAAAAAAGTCCCCCCTCTCAGTAGCCTCTCTCTCCTCTTATCCTTTCTCCTTGAAAAGACTTGACGAGACCTCCTGTCACATCACACTGAAAAAAGCAGGTGTTGACCAATAAATGCAATATGTAGTGTTGTGAATAGTGCCCGAGGGTGGCATGAATAGTGCTTGTGAATAGTAAACCGAGGTTGGTCTAATTTAGGCCTGTGAATAGTAATACGAGGCTGGCCTATGAATAGTGCACCCGAGGTTGGCACGTGAATAGTGCAAGGTGAATAGTGAATCCGAGAGTGGCACGTGAATAGTGCACCCGAGGTTGGCATGTGAATAGTGCACTCGAGGTGAGCATACACAATACATGTGAATAGTGATCTGAGAGTGGCACGTGAATAGTACACCCGAGGGTGGTAATGCACGATACTCGTGAATAGTGAATCCGAGGGTGGCACGTAAATAGTGCACCCGAGGTTGGCACGTGAATAGTGCACTCGAGGGTGGCCATGCACGATGCTCGTGAATAGTAAATCCGAGGGTGGCACGTGAATAGTGCACCCGAGATTGGCACGTGAATAGTGCACCCGAGGTGAGCATACACAATGTATGTAAATAGTGATCCGAGGGTGGCACGTGAATAGTGCACTCGAGGTTGGCACGTGAATAGTCCACCCGAGGTGAGCATACACAATGCATGTAAATAGTGATCCGAGGGTGGCACGTGAATAGTACACCTGAGGTTGGTCTATTTTAGGCCTATGAATAGTAAACCGAGGTTGGCCTATTTTAGGCCTGTGAATAGTAATCCGAGGCTGGCCTATCCGGGGTTATGTGAACATTGTCTGCAGACTTCAAAAAGTCAAGAAAATGTGCTATGCTATGCAGTCAATAAATGGATGTCACGTGTGCGTTATCAATGATATGGTACCACGTATACACTTTAAAAAATAGGGATTACCATTAAAAATCACCGATCATCAATACCACAATTAAATATTCATTTTCAGATTCCAATTTAATAAACCAAAAAATAAAAAATAAAAATTGAAGGAATAAGAACAGACTTGAAATTTACAAGCATAACGTAGCAAAAGCCCAAATACAAAATGAACATTCCAAAGGAAGAAAGAAAAGTTTTATTTGGTGTGTACATAAAGAAGAAAAGAATAGTATTTTTCAAGTTATTCGTCATTGACTTATCCACGTAAAGAAAATATGTGTAGATATAACATAGATGGGTATTAGGTTAAGGATTTTCAGGTGAAACCTGCACTTTCTTTTCTGTCAACTTCCTCATAGATAATCTGCCTTTCTTTCTAGTTTCTTCTTTTGACTGTGAATGTGAGCCATGAATAAGAAAAAAGTTTATTCTTATACTCTGCTAAATAAAAAGTTATGGTAAAATTCGAATCTGTAGAGATAGATTTCTGAAGGTAAACACAAGAAGATGATAGTAATGGAATATGAATAAATGCCTTTTTACATATTGCTTGTCTGTTTAAAGTCTCTTCTTGAACACTTGTAAGAGAACAAGTTGTGTCCTTATATTTTAGTGAATTTTGACCATAAACATATGGTTTTGTTTACATCATCTTGGATAGGAGATTGCTACAGTTCACCAATAAGAAAGTAATAAAATTTAAGTGTCAAATTCTTATGAATAAAAGCATAATAATTAAAACAAGTGGTTCTTATTATTGCTTTTTCACAGACCCCTAAACACATTCATGAGGTGGAAAACTATACCTAAAAACTATTACTTTATGGGCATGGTTGGCTTAGCTTCATACAAATGGAAGGGCTAAATGTAAAGGGTTTTGTTAAAAAAAGCTTTGAATCAAAGCCATTGGTTAAAATTTACTAAGTTTGGTGAGAAAAAATAGATAAAATGATGCTCATGTACATTATTTTAGACATATTTTTGTCTTTTTTAAAGAATGTGTAATAGAAAAGAAAGGATAATTTTGTCATTTTATAAGATTCACTGTTTTTCGCAAATACAATTTTTAGAAGCAACTTAACACTTACTTCATTAAAATAAACTTCCTAAAAAAACGCTTTAATCTAAAACAACTTTTAGACTTGTCACCAAACACCCAAGCAATGGGTAATTTTGTCATTTTATAAGATTCCCTGTTTTTGGCAAATACAATTTTTAGTAGCAACTCCACACTTATTTCACTAAAATAGACTTCCTAAAAAACGCTTCAATCTAAAACAACTTTTAGACTCGTCACCAAACACCCAAGCAATGGGTAGGAAGCCCTTTACGGCCTAAGAGGGGCTTCCAGACTCTCAGGAAGCTGGCCAAACAAGAACTATATTTCGCATAGATAAATAAGTGCTTCTTATTGCTTTTATAATTTAAAAATTATTAGAAAAATAATAAGAAGCATTTACTTGAGCAACCGACATCAAGATTGCATTTTGGCCCGGCTTGTGCTTTTAGATGACACTAATTGGATATGTGATTCAATAAGAGCACTCATCCACAACATAAATAAGTTGCTTGGTTTGAAAAAATAAAAAAAGTGTTTGGTAATACGAATAACTTAAATAGTAAGACAAACTTCAAAAACAAATTCTTAATATTTAGAGATAAAAATGTATTTTAAATAAGCTTAGTATTGTGTCCAGAGTTAGAATTATTAATTTCAAAGTGTTATTAATGTTTACAAGAAACCACTTCCGCCTAAGTGGTAAAGAGAAGTCAGCTATCTTTCTCTACTTCTTATAAGTAGGAACTTACCCGTTTATCGTTACCAAACACACTTACTCTTACGATTTGGAACGATTCTCAGATCTGGAACGATACCTCTTTTTTTGTCTTTCATATTTTGAATGAGAACATTACATTACGACTTATAGAATGAAGCCTAGCTATGAATGAAGAAAGAGAATATACAATCCAGAAACATTCCAGAACAAATCCTATAGCTGTACAATCGGTTAAAGAAACAAATCAATCCTATAATCGTGCAATCTGTTATCCTAGCTGTAAACATCTTCAACAGTCCCTCTCAAGTTGGTGCATAGATATCACGCATGCCAAACTTGTCTAAAAATTTTGAGAAGATTCGATTTGAGACTGCTTTGGTGAGAATGTCAACCAACTGATCCTCTGATCGAATCTTAGGTAACTCCAATATGTTTCCATCTAGCTTCTCTTTAATGAAGAATTTGTTCACCTCTACATGTTTTGTACGATCATGTTGAACTGGGTTGTGGGCAATATCACATACAGCTTTATTGTCACTGTACAGTTGAATTGGTTGCCTAGATGGGTACCTTAAATCTTGCAAGAGAAGTTTTAGCCACAATGCTTCACAAAGGGCAAGAGTTATACCTATGAATTCAACTTCTGCACTTGAGCGAGCAACAACATTTTGTTTTTTGCTTCTCCATATAACAAGGTTACCATCTACAAATGTAAAGTAACCAAAACTCGATCGCTTATCAGTATATGCATCTATGTTGCAACAAATGATGCAACAATCTGTATTTTTAGTGAACAAAATCTCTTTAAATACCTCAAGATGCGCATGACTGCATTCATATGTTGCTCTCTAGGATCATGCATAAATTGACTGACTTGTGTGTGCTAAGTACATCAGTCTCCCTACAAGTCTCTGGTATCTTCCTTTATCAGTTGGAACTTGGTCTGGCTC
>JAUPMG010000013.1:13114510-13130902 GCA_031762675.1 Pachysandra terminalis | reverse complement strand
TTAAACCCGTCGTCTGTGGAAACACATCTCTACGGTTGTCTGGCCGCTGCCCAATTCTCATACCCAACCAAACCCCAATTAGAAGTGCTTCTGGGTTTGTTTAAAGCAAAAGGTTGAGCTTTTTCTGTATGCACTGTTGATCCACAATAAGACTCCACTTCCACTTCCACTTCCATCAAGGAGGTGAAAAATGGTTATGGATAGCCTCTCTCAAACAACTCAACCAATGCAAAATAAGTTTAAATCATTAAAAGGAAAAAAAAAAAAAAAAAAAACAGAAAAGCCACTCTTCAAACACACCTTTCCTTCTGATGGAAGATATTGTAAAGAATAACGAGTCGGATTTAGTTGCAAACTTATAATAAAAAAGGCAGGAGCCTGGCTCATATCAAGTGTAATTTTGGGAAATCTGTCATCGCGGGATACCCGATCGACAAAAAGGAGAAGAAGATGGCGATGAAGAAGATACCAAGCCATTTCCTTATTTTAATCTGAGGATGCGGCGGCATCTTCTCTCTTACATCTTTTTCTCCAGCAATTCGAAAGGGATTTCTGAAGCCCCACTCGAGGCCTCTCTCTTTCTAATCACAGCCCAATTCTTAAACAACATATATATATACACATATATATAAGAGAGAGAGAGAGAGAGAGAGAGAGAGAGAGAGAGTTCTGTTCTTGGGGTTTTGACGGCGAGAGAGAGAGAGCGTTATATATGAGGTTTCTAGGGTTTCAACTAAGGATTTCCAAAAGAAACCCTACTACGCTTGGTCCTCCAGGGAGTGACCAGTGAGGATACGGCTTCGGCAAATCAAGGCCTCACGTATACTGATCAGACGGTCAATCCACATCGAATTAATGGGACCCACAACATCAGACCCGAGTTTTAATGCTACACTACTATAATTCGACCGGTTGAACCAGAATCAGAACCAACACAAAAATTTTGTGATGTATGATTTCTATAATCATTCTGACTTGTGAGAGTAAGCATGCTGCCAATTCTGTTGTTCTCTTTAATTTGTTAACCAGAAAACAATCCCATAAACTATTACTTCAACGACTAGATACAGATTCTTCTTTGCTTAAATTAGCATGTTCCTTTTTTGAACAGGAACACCTACATTACATTAGGGGTGCAATTGGGTTCGGTTTGACATCAACCCAAGACCCAACCAACATTGAAGGCTAACCCAAAATCAAACCAAACTGAATTGAGAACCGAAATTACCAACCCATATTGCAGTTTTGGTATGGTTTGAGTCGGGTTAGATCGGTCTAATATAAATTTTTTAGAATTATATATAGACTATAATTCAATCTAAATCGATTTGATTCGGTTTAGAACTATATACACTAGAGTTCGGGTTTCAATTGGGTTCAGCTCAAAATCAAAACCGAAATAAATATCTAGAAACCCAATCCAAACAGAACCGAAATCGGTTTGGGTCGGTTGCACCCCTAACCTCCATATTACAACTCCTACAGACTCCGATCATCAAACCAGATGACCAGGCCATGCTATCCTGCATGTCCTTGTAGCAGCAACAGAAGCCTATGGAACACAAGAAGAAACTGGATATTCCATTTTACTTTTAACTTTAATGTCTAGCATGAAGAAACCATTATTTGCAGCTTTTCAAATAAATATTCTAGCTCAAACAAATACGTCCAGACTCTGGAGTTCAAGATTTATATATCCATCTAATGTTGGCATCTAGGGAAAAAAAAAATGCAAATAGATTTTGGTTTTAAGTGATAGATTTGTCAAATACAGACCAATCCATAACAGTTCAAGGGTCTAAACACCTCCAAAAAAGCTTCCTAATCCGATGCAAACAATTTCTTCAAGGGAGGGTTGTAAGTTGTAACCAATTATACAGAATTCCATTACCTAGTCCAGTTACTCCCCATTGAAGGCTTGATATGATAAAATAATCTACCAAGACAACAAATAATTAATGTCAAAGAAATTTAAAGGGCAGTTCACTCAGCCTATTCTAAGTGGAATGTCTCTTCTACAAAGCTCTACATATAACAGAATTATCACACAATAAAACACTAACACAATTCTAAGTATCTTATATGGCTAATAAGAAAGACCCAAATCCTGATATTGATTCTTGCCACCAAAATAAAATAAAAAACACAAAAGCGGAAAGACTAGAACATAACATCTATCCAATATGTGATATAAATTAACAGGTTAAGATAATAATTTAGAATGAAATAAATTCATAGGCATGCTCTTCCCAACAGATTTGTGAGATCTTTACGTCTGTCCCGATCCTTCCTAATTTTTGGCAGGACAATTCTTTGCCTAATTTAGATATCACATACACAGGATAGGACCAACACAAACCTAAAGGCTATGAGCAATATGCAGACTATTTAATGAGCAAGCATACATCAATCCTTAGGGGTCCAACTTGGGTTGGGCTAACCTGAACCCAAACCAACCTAACCCGATTTTGGGTCGGTTTGGATTAGGGTTTATATCACTTTGGGTCTGTTTTGGGTTGAAAAAAGCTAACCCGAATTAATTCGGTTTGGTTTTGGGCAACCCAACCCAACCCAAAACCGAAACCGAATTAACCCGGTTAATAATATATATATTAGTGTTTATGGTTTAATAACCAATCTAGCTAGCCTCATGTTTATGGTTTGATAACAGTGTTTAATAGCAATATGCTTTGTTGCAGTTGACTGTGTTGGGTAAGTTGGATTTGATTTTTTTTTAGTATTTGCACATTGTTCAGGTTGGTTTAAGTCCAAATATATGACTCAGGTTGTGATTGTGCTTATCAACCCGAATTAACTTGACCCAGACCAACCCAAAATTGCAATTTGGGTTGGGTTTAGGGTTTACAAAATAAAATCGGTTTGGTGTTTGGGTTTCATAGTTCGGGTTTCAAATTGGGTTGGGTTGGATTTGGGTTGACCTTCAAGGAGGTCAGTTTGGGGTTGGGTTGAGATCAAGCCGACCCAAACCGAACCAAGTTGCACCCCTAGCAGTTGTGTGTCATACATTTGTGTGTGTGTGTGTGCATATACATAATTCTAATGCAATTCTATGTACAATTGAAAATTTCTTAATATGCACGACACACATTATTTTTATCATCGTTTACGCTTGAGGGATTTCAGTTGCTTCAGGATGTACTTAATGACTTCCTTCATACTAGCCTTTCTTCTTTCCTTGAAGTTCCAAAGCTCAGGAACAACATATCTCCCACTTGGGTTGTACTCGTTGATCTCCAATAACGCAGTGGCTACAGTCGAGTAGACTTCCTCACCCCATACATTCGTCAACTCTTTTAGTTTCTCGTCATCATCGTCTATTATTTCCTACACCAGCGATTATAGTTCAAACCCAGAATTTGCATAAATGAAAGTACAACTCAAATTTTCTATTTATTCATTGCTCAGGAGTTTTGTTTATACAGCACTTTCACCAGGTATCACCCATAGTGTTAAAGTATCAGTCGATACAACAACTCAGGATCTGCTCGGGACGAGTCACGATCCCAAACCAATCCCGAAAATTGCTAAAGTTCTCTGGCTCAGTCAAAAACCGAGTCAGATCGTCCGATACCCCTCAAAAAATTTATGATTTTTAAAAAGAAAAAAAATTTGGGCCTTGTTTAGATCGGCCAATCCCGAGTTAGATCGGCGATCCAACTCAGTATTGGACCGGGACGATCCCTGATTCGATATATCATCTCTCTCCTGTGATACTGGAGAAAAGCAATATTGAACATGCATTGAGAAAGCTAACAAAAATGGAAGGTGTAATATACCTGGAGATTTCCATCAACGCAGATTTTCTTAAAAGGATACCATTCTGAATTCTTAATGTTTTCTTGCCAAAAGGAGCCTAGCTCCGCGGATTTCATCTCCCAATCTCCACTGGAGAACTTTTGTGAGCAAACAGCTTGGAAAGGTTTCTGATCAACCTCTCCCATCTTCTTGATTCCAATTGCAGTGCAATGATTACTCGTAAGAACCTGAAGACCCTGTTGAGAAGAAGACAAGCTATCTTTCCCTCTCAGCATCTTGATATCATTGGTATACGGAGAGAGCATGTAGCATTGTAAATTATACTAATAACAGACATGTAAAGGGCAGGGAATTTCATACAGCTATCAATTCTTTACGAGCATCCTGCAGCTCATGGTTGCTTAAGTGCTCCTTGACTACAAGAGTTTGATTAAGGGTTTCCATGTAATGCACTTCATCTACCTTTTCTTCTTCCGCTTTTCTCATAGCATCCACCTGAAAGTTAGAAGTCTGTCAGTTTCCATAGGTTGTTCCCTTTCAACTGCATTCAGTTATAGCTAAATAGTTGTAGTCTAAAACTAGTAAAAATATCAAATAAGTGAGAGAAGAAAGAGCAAGACCCCAAATCAATATAATTCATTTACATAACAGGACCCTCAGAACCTTAAGACCATGCTTTATTATTGAAAAGGGCATAAAAATTCTAGGTCACTATTACTACACTGCACTGATCCACAGGAAAACAAAAGGTAGCATAAACATAGTTTGAGAATCCATACACAAGAATGATGTAACAGGGACATAAAACTGTAGCAAGGACCTCAAGAGGCCAACATAGTAACACACCTAAAGTCTACTCCAGTAGCCAAAACAGATATTATCTGCAGATGACATAAGTTTGCCTCCTACTAAGAAAAAGTAATATACAGTACATACTTAAAATACATCATTGATGTATTTTCATTACCTCTATCTATATCCATTTCTTCCCTTTAGATTGGCTTTATATTGTTAGTCCCATACTCAGATAAAGGATGAAGCAGCATCAAGCTTGCACTCAATATAAAACATTCACCAGAGTTCTTCATGGGTCCTCTTTTTTTTTGTTTTCATGGATGAAAATATTAAATGAAAAACTCAAATGTTTCCCTAGGCTTTTTATATGCAACTCGGTAAGTTACCATTTTCGCTGTGCTTTTGTTCACTTTCTTTTTAGTAGCATATGGTTAGTTACTCTACTTCATATACTTAATTAGACATGTATCTTAAATATGAACAAATCTGATGAGGATTTTCTAGTTTGTGAAAGAAATCATTTAATGGCATTTACCCTGTTCAATTCATATGGCAAGTATAGTCTAACATTGGACAAATATCTTACCTTTTCCTTCTCAACAATCAGTTTCTTCCACTCAAGTTCAAATTGGGATTCTTGCTTTTCCAATTCTTTAGCTCTCCACTCGAGTTCTTTCCTTTTACATTCCAAGTTTTCATTCTCTGCTTGCACCAGAGAGAGAGAGAGAGAGAGAGAGATTTCATTCACTTGTTAAGATTTAAGATACTGATCATGTGCAATGCACCACATTTTCCTAACTTTTAAGGAAAGATAACATAAATGAAATACAAGATTGTTGAGTGACATAAGCATATGTGTAAGGTCAGATTGTATTGAAGTTTAATCTAAGATTACATATAACAATTCAGAACATTAAGTTGAGAAGTCAAGGATATTAACGGATTTGAAGTAGGAAGCAATAAAGCAACACGGAAGTTTTGGCAGAGATGATTATGAAGCTGAAATGATAGAGCAATACTGAGATCAAAAGCGTATTTTTGTCTGGCATGGGAGGCTTTATCCTTCAGTTACAAAGTCAATCAGGTGCAAAGTGAAGTTCTGCAAACTAACTCATACATCTCACAAAAGCTATGTCCCAAGTACCTAGCAAGTTCTGAAGATTGACCCCTTCAGGAAGCTTCTATTAAAGCTCTGAAGTAGGTAATACGTTGAGGGTGATGATTAGTCTTCCATGTAATGTCTAGGTCCTGTATTCCCACTCATTTTTTACAGGTAGCAGATCTAGATTGTATTGTCACTAAGCAATTTTTAATCAAGAGAAGTAAACATTATTTAATTTAATAACATAATGTCAGGATATTCATATCTAAGTTTAAAACTCATTCTTCTATGTTCAGAACATAGGTAGAACAGTGTTGTTAAAGGCGGTCGCCTAGGTATTTTCTAAGAACTTTGGTAATGCTTGGCTAGACGACTGCCTGAAAATGTAGGCCACTGTCAAGGTGTGATTTTAGGTCAGGTCCTAGTAGTAGCATAATTTTAAAATTTTTTACCTTAGTTACTATACTTATCACTTAGGTTAGAAAGTAATAACATATTAAGTTATCAGTAAGAATTATTATTTACTTTTGTACACATATATATAAAGCTCAATAAGGCTTTATTCAACTAGAAAAGGGAAGGGATAGCCGCTAAACCCACCAAATAAGGTCCTCTCTCTATTCATGGTCCAGATGTTGATCATATCTTGGAGTTCTAAGAAACTTTTATATTCATTTTTACAAGAAGCCTCCTCCCCTCTTCTCCCATTCTCTCTCCATAATCAATTATAAGTCCCTCAACCTCCTACCTTCCTTTCCTCAATTTCAATCTCACGTTATTTTTGTTCTTTTTTTACTATGATAATGGGTTTTATATTTTTAGTTTTATTGTTTGATTAATTCTATCCGTGCTTTTTTCAATATGGTGCATTGTAATTAATTAATATGTTCCTTTCACTTATAAGCACCAAAATCTCATGCATTCCCTTCATATAATGGCATGCAAGTAACTTCGAATACTTGCATATATTTTTTTATTGTTTTTTGGGTATCTCCGTGCTGATGGCTACTCGACCATTCCCCATAGGGGAGACACAGAATCGAACCCCCGACCCTTCCACCCCATCCCTCTTTTAAGGGGATGTCCTACCAACGTCCCAAGGACGGGAGGACGTTTTTTTTTTTTTTTTTATTATTATTATTATTTTTTTAATGAAATAAACAAATTGCTCCAAAGCTTCAGATCTATAACTTAGTTTCGCCTAGGCATTTTAACAACCATAAGGTATAGTATCCAAACACAAAATACTTAAAAGACAAAAGGAAATTATTAATCCAAAATGTGATATACCTTGAATGTACTCTTGGTGTATTCTTTCTTTTTCTTCCTCCACCCTCCTATTAACAGATGAAGAGATCTCACTACATTTGTGTTTCATTTCATTTAGCCTTTCGTTTTTTACATCAATTTCTTTGGCTAGACGCAGTATCATATTACCTCTTCTTCGTAACTCTTCATGCAAGGCGTTTTCCATTTACACATAAAATCCAGGAAATTTATATAGGCAACCAATATCAGCAAAGATATTCAGGTACCTGCAATATAGATCTAGCAAAAGAAAATGAAACAAACAGACAAACAAAGAACAACGACATCCAGAGAAGATAAAATCGAGATTTGACTGCGCCTAATCAGTTGCAGAGACAAAGTCATGAAAACAAAATTCAGAATCAAAATTTCTGGGAAAAGAGAGAAAAGAAGAAGGCTATACCAATACGAATCTGAGTTCAGGAGTCTGTAAAAAAGTCTCTAATAACGGATAAACCTCCGAATTCGAAAAATGGAGCTCTAAGAGAGTAAAGGATGCTTTTCGCGTCGCTTCCTCCAGCGAATAGCGTTTGTACAGTATTCTCGAGGCTTTCTTTATGAACTCCCCGTATTTTCTGATATTTATTTTAAAAAGACACATCATTTTATGACTTTACGCAGAAGCCCCTTCTATTTAGTGACAACTAATGGAGGACCCTCAAATTCGAACTGATATTTTCTTTTCTGCCAATTCGTAAATTGAAAAGGTAATTGCTATTATTGCTTACTGCTTGGTAGGTTTTTTTTTTTTTTTTTTTTTCACCCTAAACTTGTTGGTTTAAGGATTGGAACCCAGATTTGTTGCTTCTTTTACAATCAAACCCCATCAACTGACAACATGGTTATACGGATCCGTCCGGTCCCAAACCACGATCGCAGGATTATGGACCGGCGCAACCGGTATCACAAGCATGGTAGGGTGGTTTTATGCGTCCACATAATCAGAACCCAAATCTTCAGATTTCCAGTACATGGTTTATATGCTTTCACATACATGAAGCATGGTAGGGTGGGTGGTATCTGGCTAAGTCCTTGTTCCTGCATCTGCAACATGGTATCTGTGTATCCTTATAATCTACCTAATGTTTACCATGAATGACCTGATAGTTCAATGTTAGTGAAAGGATATGCACGCGCGCGCACACACACACACAGTTGTGGATTGCGGTGGGTCTGTCAGTTTCAGCTTCTTCTTTTTTCCTGGAATCCACACCTAAAGAAAGCATAATCAAGCATCCATTATGCAAAAAAAAAAAAAAACTCAGGAAGATGGAAACAAGCCAATGATACAAAAACTCAAAGAGTTACATACTATCAAATATATAAATAACTGCAAGTCCTCTAGATTTAGCCAAAGCTACGCTTGATAATCACTTGGCATATATAAGGGATGGTGATCAAGATTCTGCTTGGTTATAGATATAGTAATACCTTGAAATACAACATATGTATCTAACCTCGGGCCTTGGTACTCTTCAGTTGTTTTAGGACATACTGGATGACTTCCTTCAAACTGGCTTTCCTTCCTTCGTCAAAGTTCCAAAGTTCAGAAACTACATATCCACCACTTGCATTGTATTCATTTATCTCCAATAACGCCGATGCTACAGCCTGATATACTTTATCACCCCACTCAACCTTCAGCTCTCTTAGTTTTTCATCGTTGTCATCAACTACTTCCTGCATCACCCACAAGTTATATGTGATAGATAAAATATAGTCCGGAATTAGGCAAAGCAAGGAAACCAAAGATACAAGCAGAACGGGTATATTAGCATTTTGAGATTAATTACGCACTTGAAGCTTCCCGCTCATGCAGATTCTTTTAAAAGGATGCCATCCGGAATTTTTAATGTGCTCCTGCCATATCGAGCATAACTCAACTGATTTCACATCCCATTCTCCAACTGCAAACTTCTGCAAGCACACATCATAAAATGGTTTCTCATCAAGCTCCCCCAGTCGCTTGATCCCAATTGTTGTGCGGTTACTCAATAAGTCCTGCAGACCCTGTCAATTAATGGTTTGTTAGTTTTGGCATATCTGGATCTCTCTCAGACGAGTATAGGTTTCAGGATGATGGCATGGTGCTTTGAGAAGAAAAAAAATCATCAACAAAAAGCTTACATTAAGAAATTCTTTGCGTGCTTCTTGTAATTCATGGTTACTTTCATGTTCTTTCACCAAAAGAGTTTGATTAAGTGTTACCAGATTTTCTATTTCCTCAGCTTTATCTTCCAATTCTTTACTCAGAGCATCCATCTTCTTCAGTCCTGGCAGCTGTCCTTCGGTTATGTTTAGTTTTCTCTGCAGCTGCATTCCAGTTGTAATTCATATGGATCTGTGAGGTTAGGTGGTATGCACTTAAATGCGACTGTTTACATTTTTTTGTTTCATGATTGCAGATGAAGGGTTAAGGAGCCATCAGCATGCAATTTAATTCTTTTCATTACTTCAATGTGACTGTTTGATGGAATCTATAGTTTTGATTATTATACCATTTTGATATGAAATGATGGCACGGTATTTGATTTTCAAGATGTTAATTGAGCATAAAAATAGATATTAATTGAGGCACTTTTCTATAAATTCATTTTTCTATCTGATGGTTTGCCTATGTATTATATATATGTGTGTGTGTCAATCTCTTCAGGCATGTGTTATATCATGAGGTAGGCAGATCAATGGAGCACTTCTTCAATGGTGTTTGGTTTCATACATACCCCCAATTTTTTTTTTCTTTCTATTTTGATCAATCATGCATGCCTCTATCAAATCAAATGATTTCTCATAAACATGGTCTTAGTATATTTGTGGAATGTATCAAAGACAGAAATAACAGTAACACTAACATCTATTATTAGGTGCTGTCCATGTGGCTCTTATATTATATCAAAGCTGCAATTACATGGTAATAAGATTGAACCAAAAAAAAATGGCAATTCATATATTGTAGAAGAACGAAAAAATTAAAGAGTTAATGAAAGTTATTAAGGTCTCCATATTTGTAGAAGGCAGAGACGGGTAAGTAGGCCAAATATATTGTTTGTATTGCATAAGGATAGGAAATGGGAAGGAAGATACAAACATTTATCCTTGGCTTGCATAGATGTTATATTATTTTTTTTTCATGCTTTTGTTCGATTATTTCTCGTAAAACAAGTACCCAAACTGATTAAACTAAGTATATAAATATGAATAAAACTGAAGAAATTTGATGCGAGTTTTCCTATTATACAGGGACTATCCAATCTAATAAAAATCTCAACTCTCAAGCATTTATTACCAATAATTATACTTGCCTTTTTCGTCTCAACAATTATCTTCTTCCGCTCATAATTATTTTTGGCCTCATGCTTCTTCAGTTCTTTAGATTGCTGCACCAGTTCTCTCCTTTGTGATTGCAACACCCACTTCAACTTTTCCTTCTTTTTGGAAGATCTAAGAGAATGCTCGTGTATGACATGCTGGATCTTCCTCATTTCTAAGAATATCGATAAGTATGAATAATATCTAAGAATATTGATAATTATGAAGGAACTTATTCAAAGTCAGGAAATATTGAAACACTATTTATTTATTTATTTTATTTTTTTGTTATATATCCTAGTTAAGCTGTTACATAACAAGGAAGAGTAAGGCATGGGAAAAATGACACAAGAAAAGCAATATGCCAGATTTGCCGGGATGTCACTGAAGTTAAAGCAGGAGCTGGATAAGTAAATCCCAAGATTAAATTCCACTGACACAGCATATAAATCCTGCCTAAACAGAATAATCTTATACTGCTCATGTGTTGGTTTGGCCTTCAGTTCTCAAGTTAAACAGGTGTGGTGAGAAGTGAAGCTCATACATAATACACATCCCATAGTTGATTGGTTCTTCGGCAACTTGCAAGTTCTAAAGTTACTACCTCCATAAGTATATTTGCGATAAAGAACTGAAGATAGGAGTAGGTGACGTATTGCAATTATCAGTCAAACATGATGCCAAAACATATTCATTTCAGATGAGTTACTAATTCTAAATTGAACTATGCCCATGCATCACAAAAAACAGGAAAAACTAAGGACAATTGTGGCATCTGCAAGCTAAATGTGCTCATAGTGCTATCATAATGAAGACGATTGTTCCGCACAATTCTTTTTCTTTTTTTGAACTAGAAAAGATCAGATTGTCACCAAAATACAAAGAGCTAAGCCCAATGTACGAGATATGTGTACCAAAAGCTAGCACACACATACATGGTGTAAAGGATCTGCTGATCCAGCCCATCCCTAATTTATTAAAAAATTTCTGACTCAGTCCAAAACCGAGTCAGATCATCCAATTCAGATGATCTGACTTGGTTTCGGACGAGTCAGATTCGATGATCCAATATGGATTGTCCAGCACCCCTCAAAAAGTTTCTTTTAAAAATAAAAAATAAAAATTGGGCACTATTTTGGATCGGCTGATCCAACTCGGTATCGGATCGGAACGATCCCTAATCCAATACCAAGTTTAAACACTATGCATACATCTACTGAAATCAAGCTGTACAAAATATAAAGTGGTCATTTTGGTGTAAAAAAATTGAGTTTTTTTGGGGGGGAAATAAAGAAAAATAGAATTTTAGGTTTTGTTGCTATAGCCCTACTTATAACCAATGCAGTTTCACACCATCCAAGAGTGAGATTATCGCCAAAATTTCTGAAAACGTTATCTTCCCTACTTGTGTGAAAAATTATTTGCAATGGTGTACTCCAGCTGTTAAATAACTCAGCAGAGCACATATGGGCCTTATCCTCTCAAAAGAATTTAATTTATTACCATAATGACTCCTATAAATATGAAATACAATGAAGCATATAAATAAAATTTGTCTTGAAAACAAAAGTCTGTTATTATCTCTAAAATATGACACACCTTGAGTGTAAGCTTGATGTAAACTTTCTTTCTCCTCCACCATCCGAGTAAGCGATGCAGAGATCTCATTACATTTCCGTTCCATTTCCTCCAACTTTCGGTTTTTAACGTCAATTTCTTTGGCAAGAGTTGCAACAAGATTGCCCATCCTTCGTAGCTCTTCACGTATGCCGTTTTCCATTTGAATGTGAAAATGCAAGGAGACTATGAATAATACATGTATAGATATAGAGGTACCTACAACATAAGTCACATATGATTATTAGATATTGTGTGAATTTCCAGCATCACAAGGGAACTCCAATTCTTGGGTATATATCTGTGCAAGGTATCAAACAATTATCATATCTCTTAATTACATATTTTAAATAAGATGTCAACAAGATGGTTGGAAATTATTAAAAAAAAAAAAAAAACTCTTTACCATCCCAAAATGGCGTAAACATAGTGTTTAAACTCGGTAACAGATCGGGGATCGGTCAATCCAAAACATGACCCAAATTTTATTTATTTCTTTTAAAAAGAAACTTTTTGAAGGGTACCAGACGATCTAATATATGGATTGTCCGACTTGAATCGTCCGAAACCGAATCAGATCATCTGGATCGGACAATCTGACTCGGTTTCAGACCGAGTCAGAGATTTTTTTACTAAATTAGGGATCAGCTTGGGATCGCGACTCGTCCCAAACCCATCCCGAGTTGAATCGTCCAATACAACTCGGGGATCGGCTTGGTCCGAGACATGAAACATGATACATTTGTCGGTCAAACTTGTTCGTATCGTCCGATCCAACTTGGAATGGGCCAAGAATGATCCCAATCTGATCTCCGAGTTCAAACACTTTGATCCCATCCCGGCCAGGAATGATCCCTATCCGATCCCCGCGTTTGGACTCATGACTTCAATAATCCAGCTGAGTTATGTTGAGTAACATAGTGAAATCCTATTTTAGGGAATGTATAAATCCCACTTCTCCTTACATATAACTGAATTTATAACTAACATGATCTTGACCATTTATTTAACTACCCTTTGAGTACCAGTTTCCACCACCATGTCACATGCAAACTGATCATACATGATCGTCTTCCTAACATGCTTTTACAGAAATTCTGATTCATGAATTTGCTCATCTTCCAAAACCCAGTCTTCTCAGAGCTACATTATGTACAAAAGTTCCCCCATTATCTCAACCTTCATGGCATTGATTCTTCCAAGCAGGAAAAAAAAAATTATAAACCCTAGGAGTTCAGCACAAACTCGATGATCGAAGAACCAAAATAAGATGCAAGAAAAGAAAATTCACAAAAAGAAAAAAAAAAATTTGCATGATCAGCAGCAGAAGCAACACACAGTCACGAACATCCACACAAAAAGAGGCAAAAAAAATTAGAAAGTGAATCAGGAAATAAGAATGGAAAGATTTCCAAACCTCTATGCTTCAGATTAGTCTGTTCTGAGAACTAGTCTCTGGTAAATGCTCTCCGCTGTAAGTGGAGACATAAAAACACTGATGATACGCCATTTTCAAGTTAAAGGACACGCGTATGCTTGATTGCTTTTTTTTTTTTTTTTTTTTTTGTGGTAAATTACATTGACACTGCCTTAAGTTTAATATAATGTCAACAAGTACTCTTCAACCGTTAGGCGATTACAATCAAATCCCTTATTGCATTGGGACAAACTAAAAGAGGGTTTAACGATCTGTAACGGAGGTTGATCATTTGATCATAATATTCCAGTATATTAAAAGGATGCAAAATTAAATTACTAATTAATTCTATAATTAAAAGAGAGTTGAATTTTTATGTTACGAAACTTGTTTCTTCTTCGTACAAGTATTTTGTTCTTAACATCATTAAACAAGGTAAATATGGATATTTTCATCCTTAAACTATGTTGTTATAAGCAAAAAAGCAAATATTCTATTAATTTTTTTTTTTGAATCTCCTTGCACGCTGATAGTCACTCTACGAATCTCTCATAAGTGAGACGCAAGTTCGAACCTTGACCCTCCCTACACATCCCTCTGTTAAGGAGATGTCTTACACGGGAGGACAAATATTCTGTTACTTTATTAATCATTATTGGGGAAGTGTTTATAATAGCCAGGTCTTAAGGGATACTTGTTGCCATTAAGAATCAAGAACCGAACCCGAGTATGCACAAGGTCTATAAGTCCAAAATTGAATCCTGTTAAAGGAGAACAAATCTATTGGGTTTCGGGTATGCATTGAACCCTCGTGAGACACTGAAAGACTGCTTATTTGCTGATGTTATGGGGTGAACCTCCTACAGGTTCTGCTCAACTGTTTAGTTAAAGTTAATATATTTATGTATTTCACCACAAAAAAAAAAAAAAGAAAAGAAAAAAGAACCCATGCAATTTTACATGTTTGTTTTGCAGGTATGATTTCAACCAGTTATGCATACATGTCATTGACATGTCCTCTGATGAATAATGTCCGGATACATAACAAATACCCTGTCCATGTCCTGATGAATGATGTTTGGATACATAACAAATACTGTAATGACCCGGAAATTTGAAGTCTCTAAGGAAGGGTATTTTGGTAATTTTCTGATTATGATAAAATAATGTTGTTAAGTTTTCACGGAAACTTGCGGTGGTTTGAAATGGTTCAAACCGGAATATGATAAAGGCTTGAGTCAGTTCAGTTTGGTTCGGGAACATCGGATTGGGATGCGCCTAAAAGCGCTTTAGTATGCACATTAGATATTTAAGTTAAGAGAAAGCTAAGCTTTCTCTCATTCTCAGATCAACAGAAAAAAGGGGAGAAAGAAGAAGAAGAGAAGAAGGGGATTTGAAGGGGTTTTAGCCAAAGAGTGGTTGCAGAAGGGTTTCTGAATCCGAATCTGCTAAAATGGTAAGTGATTTTATGCAAATCACTAAGAATCATTAAGATTCTTATATGTTCTTTGTGAGATTTTGGGGTTTTGAACTCATGGGTTGCGTTTAATACAGCATATGGGAAGAAACATGATGAGTTGTATCTGTTGTTTGGTTTAAATCATACTTAATTTCAGTATTTTGTATGAGTTCACGTGTTTGATGTTTTGTTAAAAATCAAGAAAAATGATGGTAGATTGAGGTTTAAATTGTTGATGTGGATAGCACATAGATGTGTTTTATGATTGGTAGAGTGCATGTGTTTAAATTATGCATTAAAATTTCATATATGCATGAATGGTTTGAAATTTGACAGCAAAAATTGCTGTTCAGGTTTCTGAAGTTCCGATCGATCAAAACTGAGTGTGCGATCGATCAGGGGTGATCGATCGGTACATAATACCAATCGATCGACTGTTGTTTTTCAAAACAGTGTTTTGATTCTGATTTCAAATCAAAACCAAATTGAAATGTAATTGTATGAGGTTGCGTATGGAGGTAAGGGGAACATATTTTGCTAGTCAAAATATGAAATGACCAAATTGCCTTTAAGGGTAAATGTTGAAAATCATTGGAGCTTATGTGGTGATATATTTATACTTAGATATACATTAATGAATTGGATAGTAGTATGAATTGTCTAACCTAAGACGAGTTAGATAAGAACAATAAATAGATATTGGAGTTACGTGGAAAATGAATGAGGAAATTCCTTAAGGGATCGAAATCAGATAAGGTGAAATCTGATTAATTACGTGATGGATTATATAGAAGAATGATTTGTCTACTCTATGATGGGTTAGATATGACTACGGTGAAACTAGTTCTGATTCTAAGTTATTCATTAGAAATCAGAATAGAATCACTTATTAAGTGAATCATAATTATGTGGCATCGAGTGTGGGGTATACTCTGTAATTGAGTTGGAGGAAGTGTTGCTCCAGACATGAAACCAGGATTGTCGTATGATGACTTATATACTCATCCTCATTATATTAGATGAGTATATCTGAGGTTTGTATGAAAAGGGGAAAGTTGAGATTAAGCTTATCCATGTGGGAATAAGGTGTGGATCAGAAACTGATCTAAAGATCTTAAAGGGTGGAACTTGGGTGTGATATGATGATCCTGGTGTGTATCATCTTGTTGATTGAATTATACTGGTATTATTGATGGATCAGTATATGAGATTGTTTGTAATAAAATATATTAAACAAACATAATGTATTAGGATGAAACGAGAACTTGTATTACTATGCATGTCACGTAGTGAACAAGATTAAGATAATGAATTATCTAACAAGTGCTCATGCTGATAATAGTGCGAATGAGCTTGTTATATGTGGTTTGATGGCCGACTAGTGAGCCTAGGCTTATGTGCTTATCATGGTGTGGACAAGGCAAACGAGTAAGTCATTGGGAAACACATGATAGATTGAATGATTCTGATATGCATGATAATGTAGTATTAGAACACTCGCATAGATATGAACTGTTGTTGGTTATGATTCCTGCAAGCATTCATGTAGTTGATCGTATAATCTCATACATGACATGGCTATTCATTCATTATGGGTCCCAGAAAGAC
>JAUPMG010000013.1:13096720-13108938 GCA_031762675.1 Pachysandra terminalis | reverse complement strand
ACCTTTACGACGATCCTGAAGATGTCAACATCGCTCCTCTTCTCGACAGTAAATTCGATTCCGAGAAGTGCGAAGCGCTGAAGCGATTACTCGCTCTCATCGCGCAAGGCTTCGACTTCCCTAATTTCTTTCCTCAGGTTCCTCGTTTCAATCTCTTTTCAACTCAATATTCAATTTCGTTTATCTCATCGAAATTTGGATTTGTTTATTTTTATTATCGTGATCTATGTTCTATAAACCTCGTTATCGATCTTTATCTGCTTCTGTTTCCAAGTTCGAGCTTGTAGTTTCATTTGTTTTGAAGTTGTTTTGGATTGATTCGCTAAAAGGGAAAAAAAATTAAAATTCAAGCACTATTGGATTATATCTAAGATATCTTTTTAAGGAACTGTCACATTTTGTTTTGTTAAATTTATACTTTTTTTTTCTATGGTTTCCAATGGAATTACAGGTTGTTAAGAATTTGGCATCTCAATCATTGGAAGTAAAGAAGCTTGTTTACTTGTATCTGCTGCATTATGCCGAAAAGTATGCCACAGACAGTAATTTCTGGACTTTCTTTGTCTTCTACACTGTTGTATCTACCATGAACATCCTTGATTCTTCCACATAAACTTGTTATATTGATCATGTTAATTGGTTTTGAAGCAATGGGCATTTCTGAATTTTGTGGATTTACAATTGGTATAATTCACTTTGGAACCTTAAAAACACACTCCATATGATGGTAGATAGATTGTGGTACAAGGTGTCTAGCTTTTTTCGTAGAGATCATAACATAGCTTAGTGAGTGGTGCATTTGAGTTGGGTTCTATTGGCTTCATGTAGCAGTCTTTCGCACTGTCTAAGGCTGCGCTTGGCTCGGCTTGTGCTTTTGGGTAAGCACTCATTGGATAAGTGACTCAATGGGAGCACTTATCCACAAAAGCAATAAACTGCTTACTTGAAGTAAATAGTGTGTGTTAAATACATTTGTGTAAGTGCTTTTGAAGAGAATGTATTATATATACAGTTTTCTTCAACCTAAAAGGAACAAAAAGGCTGGAAATCTTATAAAAGTTTAGGGGTAAAATAGGTATTGTAAAAATATTACTAAAGTTTTGAAATAGCTTACCGCGTAAGGGATAAGGAGAAGTTGCTGAGAGCAGCTTCTCCTTATGGGTAGCCTTCCTCTAGTGCTCACTGCTCAGGGGTAAGCACTTACCCATTAGGTGTTACCAAACATACTATTAATTTTAAAAAGTGCTTTAATAAGCTATAAGTTGAAATAGGCACTTATATAAGATGGGCCAAACGCAGCCTAAGTTCACTTTGCTTACTGAAACTCGTAAATAAATTTGAAACTGGGATTCTTGTGGTCTGACATTAAGTTCTCTGTTAGTTTGTGCAGCTGTTAAATTTAAGTTGTTTAGTTTCATCAACTTAAAGAGTTCTTTTTTCTTTTCCATGTTAGGCGTCCAAACGAAGCACTGCTATCAATTAATTGCTTCCAGAAGGATCTATCAGATACCAATCCATTGGTGCGGGCTTGGGCGCTCCGTGCCATGGCTGGTATTCGCTTACATGCAATTGCTCCTCTCGTTCTGGTTGCTGTTGGAAAGTGTGCTAGAGATCCATCTGTATATGTTAGAAAATGTGCTGTCAATGCTCTTCCGAAGCTGTATGACTTGCACCAGGATGAAAATGCTTCCGCGCTTGACGAGGTCAGTTCGCTAGCAATTTTTTCCCAAAGGAAAAATGGAGGGATTTCTTTTTTTTTTTCTTTCTTCTTCTTTTTCTTCTCTTTATCTCTTTATTTATTTTTTATGACGAGAAACTGAAATCCTTGTATGCTTTACTTCATGTGCCATATGCGTATTGGGTGTTTTTGTCCCACCCTGTGATTAATATTGCTGCATGTCTTTTGGATGAGCCAAAAAAAATTGGTGAGTATTCCAGAGAAGAAGGGTTCATTGTTTGAATGGTAGAGCTAATTTTTGGCTCATGGAATCTCTTAGCTGGGATCCAAATATCAATCATATGATGGGCTTTAGTTTGCATATCTGCACCCATGCCATGTGTTTGATATGATGTCTCTTTTCTTATTTCAAGAGTAAATCAGACATCACCTGCATTTTTCTTTTCTTGATACACTTACACACACACACACACACATATAGTCTTAGAACATTTATTATCTGTATTAGTAAATGTGTTGTTGTTATCTTTGCAGATGGTTGGAGTATTGTTAAGCGACCATTCCCCTGGAGTAGTTGGAGCTGCTGCAGCTGCGTTTAACTATGTTTGTCCTAATAATCTGGCATTGATAGGAAGACACTATACACAGTTATGTGGAACTCTTCCTGATGTTGAAGAGTGGGGTCAGATTGTTTTGATTGGGATTCTTTTGCGCTATGTTATTGCTAGGCATGGTCTTGTGAGAGAATCCATCATGTTTTCTTCAAATTGTATACAAAGTTCTCATTCTGAAAAGGATAAATCAGACATCCATTTTATATCTGGAAAAGAAATTGGTGATGCTGGTGGTGGGGCCTACGATTCTGAATTAATAAAACTTGTCTCCAGATGTTACATTGAGGGACCCTATGAATATTTATCTCGGATAAGTTATCTGACTAAGGATGCCTCCGGACTGGATTATGCAAATTTTACTTCTGAGAAATATAGTGATGATGTGAAGATATTGCTTCAGTGTACATCACCTTTGTTATGGAGTCATAATAGTGCAGTTGTACTTGCAGCTGCTGGCATACTTTGAATTATGGCGCCAAGGGAGGATGTCAGAAGGATTGTTAAACCGCTTTTATTTGTTCTGAGATCATCTCCTGCCTCGAAATATGTGGTATTTTGCATTCACTTCTAAACGGAATGGTTTGATGTGACTTTGATTTGAATTAATGGTATTTTCAGTTTCATTCCTAATTAAATTTCCATGTAAGTCTAATACTATATGCAACTTTCATATGAAGATATTATGGTTAATCTTGTGTCTGTATAAACTTTTAATGCTTGTTGATTTTGTAATACCTCTGTTCATTTTTATAACCACTAATTTGTTCTTGATATCTGATGCAGCTCACCCTTTTTGAGTACATTGAAGATATTTGCTATTATCACAATGTAGCTGGTCAAATGACGTAAAACATTTCAAAATTTAGCTAATCCAAATACTTTCTGTAGTCTGTGAAATATGCTGAAACCATCTAGCAAGACTTATATTCCTCTTGCATAAAATTGTGAAGGGAATTTTACTCAGATCATTTACATGGAATGAGAAGGCATCTAATTGAAACTAGAATCAAATATAAAACAACTTAAAGATCTTGCTTTTCGAGATTCTCAAAAGTTATACTTTTGTATTTTCATTATGAAATTGCTTTTATAAAATATTGTCTTGGATATCTTTGTTAGATTGTGTCTTATCGTGTTACAATCCTACCAGTTGAAGTTTGTAAGCTCTATGATATACAGTAATGTAGTGTCATAACACTAATTCTTCAATTTATGCCATATGATTTATATCAGTCTATAACTCACAGCTAGGCTTTCATATTTACTATTCAGTATTACTTGATTGCATGTTATATCATAGATTAAAAGTTATTTACGAATTAAGAAACTTGAGAGAAAGGCTTTAAATATTAATATGCATTCATGGTGATTGGCACCTCTTTAAGAAATTTTGAATTGCTCTATTCTGGGTGTTTTGGGATTGAGATTATTGTCATTGCATCTATCTAGTTCAGATTATTGGCTATCTGGTTCTAGTTTCTAAAGATGCTATGTTTGTAATGCTTATTAGTCCACAACTCAAGTTTATTTCTTGAGATACATAGGGTTATTGCAAGGCATCTTAGCAAGAAAGCAATGATTGCAGTGCAATAATTATAAGGTAGAATCTCTTATTTACCGATAAAAAAAAATTATAAGGTAGTGTGGAGGGAAATGAAGTTGAAGAAAATGAAAGACTTCATATGTATACAAGTGTGCCGTGTGTTGGGTGGATGCGGAATTAATAGGTGGCTTTCTTGTGCATTATAGGGTTGCACTCAGGTTGTGGACTTTCTTTGTTAGGAAGCTAGAGGTCTATTGGGAGATGCCCAAGAGTATTGGTACTATTTTTTTGTTCTTGGGGTTGGAGGAAAGTTAGAAGAAGATGGAATATTTTTTGGAACATGTGCCTTTCTGTGGTTTCTTGGTCAATCTGGAAGGAATGTAGTAGCTGGATTTTTGAGAGGGTGGAGCATAGTTTTGATGTCATCCACAAAGTAGAGAGCCCAATCTGTTCTATTTCACAAGGTTCTTTGTCTTCCCGAATCCAAAGGTGATTTGGTTAGTGCTTTTGTAGATGATTGGAGTGCTATTTGGGGCTTGTAACTTGCCTGATTGGTCTAGCTTTGTTGTTTTTCTCCTTTACTTTTGTTGGGTTCATCGTATACGGGTGTCAATTGGTACCTGATTACGTGATTACCCAATTTATCTGGAACTGATTAATGGGTTCTGGGTCTAGAACTGAATAATTCTTTATTCGTTTCTGGGTAATCGTTCTAGGGACCCGTTAAGGATTGGTACCAAGTCGGGTACCCATTGGGTCAACTTGTTACAGTATATTTTGAATATTTATGTATGAGAAAGATAGTAAATTAGTAATCTAACTATATTATATATTTAAAATATTTTAATCTTTAATAGCTAATACTAATTAATAAATAGTTAATGAATCATAGATAGATATAATAAACTTTAAGGCAATCAAGAATTACATCAACATAAGAAACTTCTTCTTTCTACACTATGTAAGAGAAATATATATATATGTATGCATATTTTCTTAATTTTATGAAGTTTACTCTAATATTATACAGTTTTAGAGATGCCTATTGTACATCTTTGCATAAAATAAAAAATAAATAAATACTAGGTATGCCAATTTCAAAAGTTTTGTCATCTTATTGGGTACTTAATGGGTATCATGTATCTATAGTGTTGGCTTTGGTTCCAAGGGACTCATAACCAGACCCAGAACCGATGTTTTAAATAGGTACAATTTTGGGTATAGGTGGAACTGAACCAGAACTGTCCATTGACACCCCTAATACAATTTCTTTTACCAGTTAAAAACATTTATGTATGTGTATATGAATTTATATCTATTTATTATTTGTTTATGAATAACGAGACTTTATTAAGAGAAAAAAAAAAAAATGTATACATGAGAGTACATGAGCATTCTAGTGCAAAAGGAAAGAAAAGGAAAAAAAAAGATAAGACAACAACCACCTACCACTACAAAACCAAAACAAGAAAACCATCACTGCTATATTAATCTCCATCAACCATCATCTCTTCTAAAAGCGAGTCCCTGTTCCTTGTTTACTCCACCCTTGGTTAACTTATCAGCTAACTCATTGACTGATCTTGGCATGTGAGAGAACTGGATGTTCAACTTGTAGATAAAACACGAGCCAAGAGAACTGAATGAACCAGTCTCCAAGAATCAAGCCAAGAAACCACTATAGATAAGACTCCCTCCAGTTTTAAAGATAGAATCCTGGCATTCCTCAACATCATCTCTAACCTAACAGCATTCCCCTCTACTAGAAAACACATGAGGAACACAATCTAAATACTCCCTGAAAATTCCTCCAATCTCAGATGACCTTGGATTTCCTATCGAGCATCCATCAAAGTTGAGCTTAATAGTTCCCTGCCTTGAGGACTTCTAGGTCAATTTGAATCCTATCAGTTCAAAGTTGACAAAGTTGAAAGTATGACAAAGTTAAACTTCTACACTGAGATACCTTTAAAATATGACAAAGTTGAAAGTACAAAAACACACATTGCCGCCAACACATGTCTTGGCTCTCACATCCTCAAAGATTCCTCTATTCCTTTCTCCTTAGGGGGACCAAAGGTTGGAAAACAACAGGGAGAAGTACATCAATCGACCCCTCTCAATTAACCCATGGAATCTTCACTGATCAAGCTACAAACTAATGGTCCCTGTTATTACCCACTCAACCTTTATTAACCCGAAAAAAAGCACCATTACCTCTTTATGCAATGTATAAATACATGATTTATAGATTCGCCTTGTCTTGTACACATGAAATAGATTTGTGGTGATCACGCTAGGTATGTCCTTCTCTTTTGGAGAATATCATTAGTATGACCTTGTAAAGAATGGTGGTCCAAGAAAATGTCTTCATCTTTTGCGGGACTCATATCTTCCAAAGTTGACGAGAAGGGAAAGGGTTGGAGAACAATCCCTATCCTTATAGATGGAAAGAAGAATCTAGTAGAGAAACCCTCCCTTAGGTCAAGGGTTCAAATACGGACATTTAGGGTTGAGGGATCAATAAAAGCATCTCTTAGTTATTTGAAAAAGGAGACTAGCTCATCCAAATCAGCTGGTCTAGTATCTAATCTGATTGGCAAATATAAATACCAAGCTGTCAAAGGACCAAAATTTCTTTTGCAATTATAGAATCCTTAGAAGCTGAAAGTTTGAAAAGTTGGCAAGACCAGTTGACAAAGTAGTATCTCCCCAATAGAATTTGGACCAGAAACGAATATGTGAACTTTGTTCCAAACTAAAATACACAAGCAGGTAGAACATTTGAGGAAAGAGGAGATCTCTTTCCGTGGACTTGCACTGCACACCCTTGCTTGAAAATTGATGTCAAAACCATTCTCATGCATTTCATATTTGCTAACATTAAGTGTACATTATCCTTCATTGTAATCAAACATTAAGCGTACATTATATGTAGGACTCTAACATCACAAAAATGGATTGGATATTAGCTTATTTTACTGTTAGTATTATTAATCACTTTTGATGATTCTATGGATATTAATAGTGTAATCATGTTGCCTCCAGGGGAACTACCACAGACTCTTTCATGTGATATTATAATTTCCATTGTTGTATATTTTATACAATGCTCCTTTATTGTGATATATCTTCTTCAGATGTATGTGTTATGTATTTATAGACACAATTGACACATGTTAACAAATAATGCCTCATTAAACTTAGGAAAACTCAGAAGAACCACATCTTGTAAGAACTTGAGTTATGCCCTAATAGATGAATATAATTCCAAAATAACCAACCATAGAAATATAACTTCTGGTGGTCATTCTTATTAATTTTCAGCCATTTCCAGCTCTGCAGCAAATTTTGACCTTTATCTCCAGTCAATACATATTCTAGTTAATTGCCAGAATTTATTTTGGAAGATTCTTCTCATATGCTACTTCTACCTTCTTATCCCCTCCAAGTCTCCGACTCTTTTCTTATTTATCTTTTTCTGTGAAATTTATTACAGATGTGTGAAGTTATTGAGTCATTCTGAATTCTGATTGTCCAATACACCACGTTTCCCTTTTTGTTACAAAAAACTATAGGGAATAGCAAGGGCTGGAAGATAAATATTCTTCTCATTTTATAATTTGTTATACATGTTTTTTCAAACTTGTATATGCTCTTTTTTTTTATCATTAATTCTAATATTTCTGAACCATTGGTTTGTCATCTGTAGTATATCCACTTATTGGTTAGTTATTATTAAGAATATAGTTGGTGAGAGAATTTGGCTGGTTATATCCCTTGTATTGTGCAGATCCTCTGCAACATTCAAGTCTTTGCTAAAGCAATGCCTTCCCTTTTTGCACTTCACTTTGAAGACTTCTTCGTATGTGCTTTAGATTCATATCAGATAAAAGCTTTAAAGCTCGAAATCCTGTCTAATATTGCTACAGATTCATCAATTTCATCAATTTTCAAAGAATTCCAGGTATTTATGTTTGCTTTATGGTATATTGTTTTCTTCATTACTGGTAGCTACTTTTCAGGAGAAATTAATTTTCTTGGTATCTTCTAAATTTCCCAGTTAGATTTACTTGAGTGAAATTTCAGTCTTATGACATTCTCTGTATATTGTACCTCGTAAGAATTTTCTCTTTGAATTGTGTTGTTGCTTGTTTTTATCGGGGTGACTATTTCGATTCTCCAAGTGTGCACGAAAAACTATGTGCCATGTTACATTACCATATTTTTTTACTGTATATTAGCATAAAGTCATATCTGTATTTTTGATACTTCCACTTCCATTTACAGTGTTATTTTCCTCGAGTCCAATATATTCTTGTAGGCATTGGGTGATGCAATACAGAAGTTCTGAAATTGTACTTTCTCTTAGATTTGTGGATAGCACAACAATAGAATCTAATCAGTAATGACGACAGATAGCAGCAATTGGAAATTACTGTGATTGTGAAACAGAGCTAGAAAAAATCAGAATATTTTGCAGAACGGTGCTGTATAGCAAGCATGAGATGATAGATGAGCGAGTAGGTTCATCTAGGTTGGATAGTACCTCCAAATTTCACACACAACTCAAAAGAAACTCTTCTCAACTAGATTCTCACTGTTTTTGTTTTGTTGTTGTTGCTTGCATGCTTGTCTTGAGTTTTGTTGTTGTTGCTTGCATGCTTGTCTTGAGGGGGTTCTGGTTGAGGCAAGCACCAAGCAGGTTACTAGTTACAAAAGTAATGGCGAGGATTGGTTTGTAGCCACATGGAAGAGGAGCTACCTTTCAGAAGGGAGTAAGATAAATCTTATCTGAAGCACTCTTGCAAGCCTTCGTATGTACTTTATGTCCCTCTTTTACATGCTGTCATCAATAAGAACAAAGATTGAATAGTTGTAGCAAGACTTCTTTGGGTTGGTATGGGAGAGGAAATTAAGTATCATCTTGTAAACTGGGACAAATGTTGCTCTCGTAAGGAGAGTGGGGATATGGTTCAAGACCGTTGGCAGCTTTTAAAAGGTTCTATTTGGGAAGTGGCTTTGGTGGCTTGCAATGGAATTCGTTTTTGGGAAGACAGGTTGTGCTGTGACAGGCCATTTTAAAGGAGGCTTTCCCCAATCTTTATAAGCTGGCCAGAAGCAGAGATGCTCTCATCATGGAGGTTGAAGTAAGAGAAAGGGAAACAAAATCATGTGATCTGAAATTTATGAGGGGCCTATTTGATTGGTGGTGGAGTCTTGAGTCCTGACAGAAATTTGTAGTGATGTTACAGTCTGCTGATCAACTCTCTTCAAGTGAAGATCAAATATTCTGGATTTGGAGTAAGAAAGAATTATTCACAGAGGGATCTTTCCTTCTTTCACTTATTCCAGAAATACAGACTTTTACCCTGACAAAGTTGATCTGGGAATCCCCAGTTCCAACAAAAGTGGTTTTCTTTATTTTGACAGCTTCCTTGAATAAGTGATTTTGGCTGTAGATCAATTGATTAGTAGAAGATGGACCATTTCAAACTGATGCACCATAGAAGCGAAATCTGTGGATCATTTACTAGTCCAATAGCTGCTTGTATTTAAAATGTGATCTCACTTCCTTGGTAGATTCGGGAGAGAGTGGGAGATGCCAAGAACATTTGCGGATGTTCTGAATAGTTGGAAATTAGCGAGCATGAAGTCCAGGCTTCACTTGATCTAAAATATGCCCTTTTGCCAATTGTTAGGTAATTGGAAGTAAAGAAATGGACTAATCTTTGAGGAGTGAGAGGAGGATGTGGAGAAAATTTTGAAGAGGGGCATCTGTATGAGCTGTTAATAGGGATATGTCTTTCTTCATTTTATGATGATTGGTGGGCAGCTCTCTCTGTATAGCTGATTACTGGAGGCTATATATATTGTAGAGTAGGCTAGCCTGATGTGTACTATTGTGGACAGGCTATATTAGGGGTGGTAGTGGGCGACCCGGTTCGGTATTTGGGGGGGCTTGGGCAAGAGTTATAGGCCCGTGATTTTATACTTGTCAAGCTCAGCTCGGCCCGGTCAAGTTAGGCCCAGGCTTGGATAAGGCAAGTGGATTCCCCGCCCGATCCTATAATAATATATTTTCCTATATTTATTTTTTTTGCTTTTTTTATTTGCTTTTCATTAAAAAAATACACATAATTTTATTTATTTAATATTTTAGATACGTGAAAACATTTTCTTCTATAAAAATATCTTAAATATCATTTAAAAGAATATTTTTGTAGTTTTAAATTAGAAAAAAATGAATTTTTAGAGCCGGGCTCGGGCTTAGAGAAGTCTAAGATCGGGCCAGCCCGGGCCTATACTTTTGAGCCCGAAGGCCGGGCCGGGCTAGGCTGGGCTTGGGCACACATAAAAGCTATTATAATAGTGTGCAAGCCCGGCCTGTTGAGGTGATATGCCCCATTGTTACAATATATATAAATAAATATATATACGCATTTTACTGATTTGAAAGAAAGTTACTAGTTCATTTTATTTCTTGTTTGTATACTTGGTCCTATTTTCTTGGCTGTTAACTCGTTTGCTTAGTTTTCTATCTCTTATATCATGTAGTCACGTGCATGGACTGATGCTTATCTTCTAGTGTAATGCTAGGATTACATTAAAGACCCAGATAGGAGATTTGTTACTGATACAGTTGCTGCTATTGGGTTATGTGCACAAAGACTTCCAACAGTGGCAGATACTTGCTTAGAAGGGTTACTTGCTCTGACTAAACAGGGTCTGTGACTAGCTCTTTTTTATAGGGTACGCTACTAAATATATTTTAACAATTTTTGTTATGTATTGAAGTATCATCCAACATTTCAGAAACGCTGCTTGGTGATTTGAGCTTGATGGTTGAAGAAGCGGATATTTTGGCCCAAGCTGTAATGTCCATCAAAGCAACTATAAAGAAAGACCCACCCAGTCATGAGAAGGTAATATTTTCAGGTTTGTGCATATTTCTGCTAAACTGATATTGTGTTTTCTTATCTATTTCCTTTGTCTTCATTAACATATAATGGTTAGTAGAAGGATGTAATGATTAGATAATGCTAAAGCAGATATACATCAACAGTACAATAATAACGCTAAAGATATGTTACTTCTATTTAATTAAGTTTTTAAGGGATTGTTTTCTTGTCAAGGGTTCCTGCAATGTATGATATAAGGGTGTAGATGCTGGTTCTTATAGTTAATTATCAATCAATCAACAATCTGCTTTTCTCAATTAATTGTGATTGGCAGTGGGAGTCCTTATCAGCTTTTCCAACTTTCTGGATCCATATTGCACCGTGTATTTTAATCTTTTCTCATCAACTTGCATCAACATCCTCTTCAATTTTTTTCAGAACCTTCAACTTGCACCAACTCACACCATGGTGCTGTTATATGTCTTTGTTTTATATGCCTAAATCTAAATCAAATCTCCTGTATTCTATCCCCTGTTGGGTTTTCTCTAGACTCTTTGATGCTTTCATGTCTATACACTATCTTTCCTAGTCTTTGTTCTCAACCAAGGTTGTCAAATCGTGAATCGAATCAAAAATCGTTTGGGGGCAATTAGAATCAAATCGTGATTTTGAATCGTAAATCTTAAGATTCATAGAAATTTCAGTAAAAGTAGGGTTTGGGGTTTATGTTTTGGGGTTTCTCTTAGGAAAAGGTTTTTTTTTTTATAATTTAAAATATATAAACAACATTTATTTATGTTAATTTAATTGTTCTAGAATACTATACTCTATATAAACAAGTATCAAACAAGAAAAAGGGAAATTGTTCAATAAAAAAGAAGCGAACATTTTTCTTTGGTGTTGTAGAGTTAAATCGTTTGAATCATATGATTAAATCATCAATCGTAAGATTCAATGTATAGATCGTAAGATTCAAACATAAACTGATTTTTTCATTAGTTTGAATCGATCTAGGGTCAAATCGAATCGAATCGTAAGAGTTTAACAACAGAGTTCTCAATGCTCTCATCTCTGCTTTACTCATCGTATTTACATGTTTCTGTGTCAACCAGTATTTTTGCTTTGCAAATCATATAAGTTGTCTTATAGAACTTTCTTTCAATTTGATCAAAATGTATCGGAGCACATCTTTGTAACACTTATGAATAATCGAGCCAAGGTATGGAAAATCACTGCTTTTGATAATATTTGGGTGATTGATTTGGTGTTACTTCTTTGGTTTTCCTCTCTCTCTCTCTCTCTCTCTCTCTCTCTCTCTGTGCATACGCATAGGTGTATATATATATATATGTACGTGTGGCTAGCACATTAGCTTGCATATATGTTCTTAGGGGCGGAGCCAGAAAATATTTCTTGGGGGGGCCAAACTAAATCAGAAAAAAAAAAAAAAAAAATAATATAGTGTGTCTCACCAATTTTAA
>JAUPMG010000013.1:13053877-13074780 GCA_031762675.1 Pachysandra terminalis | reverse complement strand
CAATTATCTTCATCCTAAAGAAAAAACATAAAAGATTTTCCTCTCCAAGCAAAAGGAACAAGTGATCAGTTCAATCTAATACTGAATAGATGGGTCCCATCGTCGGATTCAGATGGAAATATATCAGCTTATATGATTACTTACAGACACTACCCTACCACAGATGAACATCATCTAATATACTGGAATTTCAAGTTTTAACACTCAAACATGGAACACTATTTTGTTCCTAGCTGGATTGATAAACTAAGGCAAAGAACAAAGGAATAATAAATGGCTTTGATCTGATCATAAAACTGTTATTGAAGGCATGAAGCAAAATAACTATAATAATAAGATGATCTTGCTATAATTAAGAAGGGAGAAGCAAGTGATATCCATTGTATCTTCCTGGTTTATTCTCAATAAACTGATCACCAAGGCCCACATATTCAATGTGAAAGAGGAGATCACTGGTATCTTGTCATCTTCGTCGTACCATCTCTACATCCACTCTTAACGTCTCTCTCTCGATTGGTAATGTATGAGTCGTCCATGATAATGACCCTTCAAGAAGAAAGCCTGCAATATGACCAGCCCACTGATAGCTAACTCTGAGCCAAAGATCAATCTCTTGTTGACAAACAATATTACTTGACTCTTCAATACATCTTCTAGTGGGGGTCCCTTTTCTCCTACAAATTTTCTTTCTTTCTCTATCTGTGTGTGTTTGTGTTTTTTCCTACTTTTTTTTTTCTGTTCCTTTTTCCTTCCCATTTAGCTAAGATTAAATAACATGAAACTGAATTTTTGTGATGCTTAGGAATTGTATTTGGTGAAGTATTATCTTTTAAAATTGAACTACAATTACAGAAACTAAGCTTCTTTATATGTTCAAAATTGCCTGCAGCTGCTACCTATAGTACACTGTGCTAGTTATTTTATGTAATGCATTGATGAACAAGTTGATCATCATCAAATTTGTCTACTATATATATATATATAATATTTATGAACAACGTAATTTGATTAAAATGTCACACTTGCAATATAAAAGTAATATCTGTTGAACCATTCGATGTACATTGTTGTGTCCTTCTCTAACAGCTTGAGCTTTTAGAGCAAACGGTGTTTAACATAGTATCAGAGCAGGAGGTCAAGTGATCAAATCCCGGGCGCCCATATTTATGTGTTTGCCTCGGTGCCCTATATTCTCTCATGGATGTATTGTTCCCGTGCGGAGTCCGCACGTGCGGGAGGGCGTTGAACCATTTGATATACATTGTTGTGCCCTTCCCTAACAGCTTGAACTTTTAGAGCAAACGGTGTTTAACAATTTCATCCTATATATACTAAGATAAAAGGAAGAAGAAGAAAAATGAATATCTCAATAACAAAAAGTGTTAGTAAGGTAAATTTAGAAAAGCTTCTACTATTCAACGTGGATGTTGAAGAAGAACTGTCTAACGTTAAGTAATTTTGCAGAAACTGAAGATAAATTGGAGTCCATTTGGCAAGGAGTAGTAGTACGTAACGACAGCGTTACAGAGAGACCTAGGGAAGCAGCTTCCTGGCCTTTTCTTTCATGCTGGTGGCTGCCAGACTCTCCGTTACTTATTCAACAAACCCTTTTAATAGTAACTGTTGAATCTTTTGGTAAACCTAGAAATATTGACTCATTATACAACGGGGTTTAAACCATGCATTAAGTTACTATTACACCCTTTGGTTTAACTGTAATTTGTATACATTCATTTAATAAATGTCACATTAGAAAGCCATTTTCGAGCTCAAATATAACAGTATATATATATATATGCTCGGCGCTTGTTAAATTCATCATTTGTTTTTTTTTTAATGAATCTAAGGTTGTGTTTTGGCATAGTTTAATTAAGTACTTCTTTGTATTTTTAACTTATTAAAGTACTTTTTTAAGCCAGAAGCGTGTTTGGTAACACGAGTAAGTTGCTACCGTTGTAGGTAAGCTGATAATTCATTATAAGGGGAAGTTTTGAGAACAACTTCTCCAGGTCATTTGTTGTTTAAACAATAGTAAAAAGTACTTTAAACTAAAATGACACTTTTATCCCCCAAACACATTAATCAGCCTTCAAATAAATAATATGTTTATCTTCAAATTTTAAGATAATTTGGGTACCAAATTAATCTCTTGATCATACTTTATTATAATTCATAGATAATGCATTGTATTGATCATAAGCATGCCTTCTAAATAACTTATATAATCCCATTATTTTTGGCCTTTAATAATGCTCCAATATTATTCTACTAATATTTATATACTTCAATAATGTGATATATATATATATATATATATATATTGATAAAAAATTGTTAAAATAACAGAAGCATTAAATCCCATAACCATCAAACAATTTCTAACCCAGTTCTTCCTCATGAACTCTTATTTCCATATTTAGGAAGGGCATATTTGTAATTGCAGTTAGATAGGGCCATTTTCGTACTTTTACCACAACTTCACCACCTCAACTGGTCCTTTCATCCTATAAATATTCATCACTTCCACTCTTACCCCTTCACCGTACCCTCCAAAACGTTCAAAACCTTCTCTCTCTCTCTCTCTCTCTCTCTCTCTTATCGAATATTGTTACAATGTCCGGCGTTTGGATATTCAACAAGAAGGGAGTGGCTCGTCTCGTCTCGAACCCAACCAAGGAATCCTTCGAACACAAAGACCTAGCTCGTCCCGGAACCGCCACAGCTCCCGGTGCCCGTCACCGAGTCTTGGTCTACGTCCCAACCAATCAGGAGATTCGCTCGTACGACGAGCTCGAACAACGCCTCCTTGAACTGGGTTGGAAGCACTACAACGGTCGTAAACCCGACCTCATACAGTTCCACCGGTCTGAGGCTTCACCCCATCTCATCTCGCTCCCCAAAAGCTTCGCCAACTTCAAGTCTCCACACATGTACGACATCGTCGTCAAGAATCGCTCCTACTTCGAAGTCCGTGATGATCACCACCCTGCTTAAGATAGCATCATCCAGTCGTCATCATCAGAATCATCATACATAGATATATGGTGGTAGTGTTAGTTGCTAAGATGCGTTTAGTGATCAGCTTAGTTTGGTATAGTTGTGATGAGTTGGTGATGTCTTCGAACGTGTTTATGTGTTAGTGATATGCTTTACGTTAACTTGCGCTTCTGGGTTCTGTAAGCTTTCTCTTGGATTCTTTCTGTTTTTTCCATTTTCGACTGGTATGATTGAGACGTCCACGAGATGCTAGAAGAAAAGAAAATCATTTAAAAAAAAAAAAAACAAGAGAGAGAGATCCGTCCTTCCGATAATCTGGTCTGATACCATGGACCGATGCACGGCAGCACGGGTGTTTTCGTAATTTGGAGTATCTTCATGTCGAATTTCGTAAAATGCCAATAATTTGTTTCCTTTTTAGTCAGCTTGAGATTCTTTAATTCTTAAATGCTGAAATTTCATGCAGAATCTCATCCTTTGAGCTCCTGGCCGTAGGATATGGGAACCGTGTCCCAAGCCATAAGATCCGAGGACCTCATCACTCGTGTCAAAATTAGATTGGTAAATAGTACTAGATTTTGTAACCATAAGGAATTCATTTATTTTTACCTTGGGGAAATAAAATATCAAAGAAAAAATAGAAAATGGGATTAATTTTTTTTGTTTGGTCTTGGTGTTCTCATACCCATTTAGGTGTGGGACTAATCCACGTTCGGGGCGGGAGCAATTATGGTAAAACCTTGGTCACGAGTGCTTTTAGTGGGATTCGAACACCAAATTTATCTCCGGAGACGCCCACTAGAACCCAGCTTGCTACCAGCTGAGCCACACATCAACGGTTTAGAAAATGGGATTAATGGGGCGTCGTTTGATTGGCATTCTGGATCAGCATCTCATTTTAGGAACCAATTCCCTTAACTCTTTATAAGAACTAATTTTAAAAGCTCCTTGATCATATTTGGTTTAAAATTCTTAAAATGAATTCTAACCTAATATAGATGTTTGGTTAACATGTACTAAAATGAGTTCTGAACAAATTTTCTAATTTATTTCATTTGATTATAATTATTTTCATAAAATATCAGTCAAAATTAACCTTTACATAATTATATCTTTTTAAATGTGATATTAACACTTCAAAATAGTTTATAATAAAAAAAATATATTTACAAGTTTGTCCGTGCTCACCTTATTTACAATTTGTTCCTTTAAAAAAATTCAAAACAAATCTAAAATCAAGATTGGAGGTGATTCTACGATAAAACGTAATTTTCATTCTGATTTTGAGAGAACTCTTTCTACCTTTTGTAACCAAACGATCATTTACATGTGGGAACTCGTTCCGCCGATTGGAACTCATTCCAAATCTTGGAATGCATTTCTTAAATGTCACCAAACAGGGCCTAAGTTAAGATATATATATATATATATACTTAAGGGTAGTATGGTAATTGGCAGATTTTCAGGGCACGAAACTAAAGGAGGTGGAGGGGATTAGACGTATCAAGCGGCTAATGAGGTGTCAGCAATGAGCAACGTTGTACAGATGTAAGCTCGTCAACCTTGACCTACAAGTATAGCTTAAGCTACCTATGTTTTAGGGTCATGTCGTACGTACACTTATGCTTTTAAATCTTCACGCACTCTCGTGACGGAGAAAATAGAGAGACAGAAACACCCACAATTTACTTTGCAGCTCCTCTGACTATCTATCTGCGAAGATACACGTATCGAGTCCCTAGTCGTGCCGTTCGAGAGGTGCAAGCCACAACTCACAAGACGCGTGTTTCACCTTAACGTCACTTTCTTATATGAATTCAAGCCCAGACAGACAGCACCAAATCTCAAAATTATAGATTTAATTTTCAAAAAAAAGTATTTAATTTTAAGATTTCTTTATATCTGGCTCAAATCCCCCTACCCCAATAGCAACCCGATAAGATTAGGAACAGTATTAAGGGTTTGGTTTCTGTTAGGAGGCGGGTTAGGGTCTGTCCATTGTTTTAAATTTCGGTCAAATTTTGCAAAATTTTGGTGTCGGACTAGCCCTCCGAAATACGAGATGCTAATTTTTTGACATGAATTATTTCAGTCAAAAAAATGCATATTTCGTCAATATTTTTTCAAAATAATTGTACTTGGGTCAAAACAATTTCATCAAAAATCGTCATTTTTTTAACCAAAATATCAATAATTTTAGCCGAAATAAATCAAAAATTCTATTCAGTGGTAAAAAAAATATAAAAATCTATATTTATAACTCTATAAATAACATCAAATTCTCTCACTTTTCACCTATAGTTTCTTGTCTAAAAAATTATTTTATTAATTATTAATTATTATAAATTAAAAAAAATTATTACTAATTAATTTTATTTATTAATTTTTTTTTTTGCTTATGTAGATGCACAAATGGATTTTGTACTCGCAAAAATTAAAGGAAATCAAGAAATAAAATTTAAAATTTCAATTTAAACTTTTATACATTGTATTTTTTTTTAGATGTTAGAATTTGAATCAAATATATTTTGGATACATGTATACTTTTTGGATGTTGTAATATAAATGTTATATTTATTAGTTATAAACTTTTATATTATTTCACATTATTAATCAAAATATTATTTATTATTATTTTTTTAAATTTATATTTCATAAATAATATATATTTTAATAAAAATATTATTTTATATTGATAAACTTTATTATTTATATTATAGAAATTATTCTTTATTACTTATTAAAAAAAGAATTTAATTATACCTATATTAAAATACCATAAATAAACTATGAGGCCGTCAAAACCCTCCATGTTGCCATCCTCGCTGCAGGTGAAACCCTTCCAAAGAAAAAGTTGACAAGACTTCGGTTGAATTTAAAAAAATTATATATATATTTTTGGTTATATGTAAAGCAGTAGTGATTTCTAAATATAAGTGATCATTTCAAAATGACACTTTTAACCCTGAATATAATAATACATTGTAAGAATGAAATTTTATCTAGTTGGCAAAACCCGATTCAACTTAACCTAACGAAACAGGTTAGGGTCGACCCGTTTATTAAATGGGTTGAGTTCGGATTGAGATTTTCTCAACTTGTTGTAAATGGGTCGAAATCGATTCAACCCGCCAAACCCGTGTGGCCTATCTATTATTATTTTTTATTCTATTATTATTATTATTATAATTTTTTAATTTAAAATTAAAAAAATAATAATATAATAAAAATTAAAATGATTAATTAATTAAATTTTAAACGAGTTGACAAATTCGACCCGTTTATGGGCGAGTTGGATTCGGGTTGAGGTTTGACCTGTTGGTAAACGGGTCGAACTTGACCCAACCCATTTAAGCATCGACCAAACCCGACCCATTTCCACCTCTAATTTTATCCTTAAAATTTAAAATAATTTTTATGAATTTGTCTTGTTAATATATTTTAAATTATTCATATTAATCAAACACATGTTTTTCAAATCAAGCAACTTATTGTGGATAAGCAAGGGTGGAGGTAGGGTGGGGGGGCCAACTGCTCCCCTCAACTGTGAAATTTTTTAAAGAATAGGTGTGTTTTTCTCAAAATTTTATATTGCACCCCGCAACCCTCCACTCAACTCCAAAATTTTTGAAGTATATGTGTTATTTTTTTAAAATATATATATATTGTCCTCTTTCAAAATTACTTCTTGTATCCTGAATATTTTTTATTTTCTCTTTTCAACAACTTTTTTATGTTTTTATCCTTCACTATATAAAAGAGGCACGGTCTTCTTATTTTCTGATTTGTTTCCCCTTTAGCAAATAGTTAAAGATGTTTATTGCTCTCTCCAGACTCTAATTTCAATTCTAGGGTTTAGCAAAGCTTACTTGCATGGGTAGAGCTACATAAGGGCGAGAGGAGGCAATTGTCCCCTTATTTTTTAAAAAATGTAAAGTTGTCAATTGCTTTTGTAACATGTTACATATTGCCACCTGTCAAATTTTGTTTTTGCCCACTAAGTTTTTTTTTGCCACTCAATAAATTTTTATTTTTTTTTCACTTTCGTATCGTCACTCACTAAAGGTGTCAATTGGTTCAATCTAAACCGAAAACCGAACCGAACCGAAAAAACAAAGTAAATTATATATATGTGTATATGTATAAAATAAAAACTAACATTAATTTGATCTTATTTTTGTCAAAAGTAGCATTAGTTTTGTCAAATTGAAAATCGATGTTTTTTGTCAAATCTTGCCCCCTGCAATAGAATCCCGGATAAGTGATCTCATTGAATCACTTGCTATCCAAAAAGTACAAGTTGGTCCAAACATAGCCTTAATTCATACATAGAAGCTTAATTGTTTGAAAGAATCCATTTATTCATGTGTACTTCAGTTAATTCTAACTTATAAACTTAAATTTCATCCCCAAAGATGTTTTTTTATGTAGTAAAAATTGGACAGTCCATTGATACATCTGACAACCAATTACACATGTATCAATTGAAATATTTATAACGTGGCAATCCGGAGGTTCCCCTTTCAGATGTCTTTCATATCTCAATAACCAACATAACCTGATGAGGCATCCCAATGGCCTTTTATTTATTGAAAAAATTATTGTCCTAGACTGTTTTTATTCATCTGTTTTTATTAATCTAAGGAAGCCATCCAATATAGAGTACAGACGAACCCAATTAGGAGTAGCAATAATCGATCCCCGGCTTCAACAATAAACTTACATATTATTTTTTTATTTTTCTCCTTATAAGATATTAGATTTTACAAAAGAATCATGCATACGTACACGCATCTTTGGGACTTGACCCAAACTCAAATCAAAACCTCTAAATCATGTTTATACATTTGACGTTACCCTCTTGAGCTGCACTTTCAAGGCCGTAAATAGAACCACTTCAAGATCAACTCATTTTTTTACACGTGACAAAAGCCTATAAGAATAAAACCTAGCATGTGACAATTAGAGCTTTACAAGATTCCATGTCTGCGTAAGCATAACATGCCTTAATCCACACAGGTTAACTCATCTGACAGGCATTCTAGCTCGGGAACTAGAGGTTCCAAGATCGAGATCCTGTGCTATTAAATATATGATTCTAGTGGGCGGGACTGGGATCACGCATCCCCGTCGTCTCTACAAAGTGGTATCAAGGGGTTCCACGCCATAAAAAAAAATACATGTTTCCGTCTCTAAAACATTGCACCAGAATATTGGAACTGTTTAGCTTTCTATCCAAGCTCAGGCTCAAGCTTGCAAACCTAATAATAGAGCTCAAACTCGCTCATGGGATTTTTTTCAAAACAACATCCAATCTATCAAGAAGAATCCGAAGAAAGTAGGATCAGATGACCATAAAAAGGTTTCTGAGATCTCTCACCTGAAAGCCTCATAATAGCAGATGCATTCGAAATGTCGGCCAATAAAAACTTCACATAATAGCATTCCCAGTACAAAGTAACAACTAATAAGAAAATATACGAAAGCTAAAAGAGACCCAACCCATCTACTACTGGTGTTTGGATAAGCATCCGAATCCAACTTCTTTTACACTACTTAATTTGCACAATGATATCCGCTGGCGGCGGCTCCAGCTGTAAAACCTGTATGATCGCCATCAGCATTAGTTAAGCAATTAACTGATCAACTAAGGATAGCCAAAATAAATTAATTGTTACTTTTGCGTCTCGTTCAACTTGCCTTGCACTTATCTGCTGTGCCTAGGTGACAAGTCAGCAGATCTCGACCTAGATCCAGGTGGCGATTCCGAGGCTCGTCCATGTGATGGCCTCCAGCTTATCCGTGCTTCCTCAGCATCATACGTGGACTTTCTGCAACCGCACATTTGACAAATACACAAACAAAAAACAAAAAAAAAATGATTAGAGCGCAGTCCAGTACAACCACCATTTTATAGCGATTGATGATATTTTTAATGATCCATGGGAATATATATATATATATAATTCACAATAAAATGGTGGGTTTTGACAGATTGAATTGGAGGAACATGATTCTCGTTGTAACTCTAACTAGTTGGGACAAGGCATTTGACGATGATAATGCTCTATACAAATATCAGATACAAACAAACACACACACACACACACATATAAATTATGGATCCCATGATTCTGCATTACCTATTCAGTTTCTCCTCGTGTCGTGCAGTTGAATTGTGATACAAATAGTACTGAAAATGCAACTTGCAAGTCTGATTTATATGTTAAAGCTCACTTCTGTAAAATGTTCCCAGAATGGGATTGCGAAAACAGATACTTACTCGTGACGGTCGTTGCCAGTTTCATTTCGATCAGCATCGCCGTAGCCTGGAGAGTACGACTTCCTGTGAATGTGGTCACCATCACGCTCGTGTTGAGAATCCCTCGACATCCTTGGGGGGTCTGCATGCCTTCTCCTTGGAGAAACAGAATAGTCATCTCGCCGTCTTGGGGCAGCAGGAGAGTAAGATCTGCCAAAATAACACACAAATGCAATCAATTGCCTCAGCTTCTTTCTATTGTTACAATGGAGGTTTCGAAATACTTTTGACAGCTTACCTCGAGCGATATCGACTTCTAGAACCTGAAGAATAACGGATCGGCGGTGAACGAGACACTGACCGTGACCGAGAACGGCCTGAAACACATTTAATACTTAGCAAACTATTTTGATTACGAGTAATTTCACTGGTTTGAAACTGCTGCTAGATGATTCTAAAAGAAGTGATGTAACATCCCAATACAGTAATAATGACACTTTAGTATGGTAAAACATTGTACCATGCATTTTACGAACTCAAAACAGATAGTCCATGAGAAAAGAAGAGAACAGAAAAAATATCAGCAAGAAAAGAGGACAAGTTCACTAAAAGGTGTCAGGAAAAAGAAACAAAAAAGCCAGCACGAACTTACCATAATAAGTTGATCGTCTTCCATGACCTGAAGGCCCTCTGTACAAAATAGTGAACACCAAACATTTAAGAACGACTGAAATCAAATATTGTAAATATAGTTGAACAAATCCCAGCATTCTTCGCAATAATTTACAGATACGGGACTAGAGATTTTTATATTACCTAACCCTGGACTTTTGGCGCATTTCCTCGGGCCTTTTCCTGGTCTCTGCAGCAACTACCACAGTTATCTCCCTCCCAGCAAAAAGTTGCCCATTCATGTGATACTGAGCCTCTGCAGCATCATGAGGATCCACAAACTGTACAAATGCAAATCCCCGAGGTTGTCTGCACTCGATTCACACCCAAAGATTTACAGTAAGCATATGAGCCTTGATCAAGTGCCCCCACTGATGATGTGAACAGACTAATTTCGAAATGTTTGAAAAACAAAATCAGCATAAAATGCTAGAGCCATAAAGTGACCACTAAGCATGAATTTCCTATCAATATAGAAAATAAGCTCTGGAGCACTGTAAAAAGTGCATTCACTCAGAGTAATGTAAAAACAGCTATCAATCCAAAGCTTGGTGGCTGACCTTTTCTTATATATGTAAGTACGAAGGGCAACTTCAAAAAATGTAAGACAGTCCAAAATTCTTCACATGCTTGTAAATATATGAACTTGAAATCAACTTTGCTCCAAACATAAATCCTCTCACGCAGTCGCGTTTCAATTGGTCAATGCTCAATCTTCTTCCTCATCAAACTTCTATAGATGTGTGAATGATAAAATTTCTCTTCATAAATGAACAATCTTCGTTTCAACATTACTCTAACGTCCTTGGGGACACCTTGGACAACTTATGTAAGGCAATGCTAAAGAGTAGGCCTTCATCAAATGCGGGGCTTGGGCTTGTTTAACTTCAAACCAACACACCCCTGACAAACCAGTTCAATGAGTAACTCACTATAAAAGAAAATGAAAACAACTGATTCGATAACACAAGAAAGATCTCTCTGCCCCTGAAACAAATTTCCCTCCCTAGTCATGAACCATGATCAGAAATCCCATTAAAGCAGGAGAGCAAATGCCAAAGTATTGGAAATAACATTAACTTGAGCAACTGACAAAATAGTTTAGCCCCTTGTACGCTGAGTAGAAAGTTTATGCATTAAAAGCTTGGAAATATAAAAAAACAAAGTACAAAATGAAATCTCTCTGGAAAAATCACAGGAATTATTTGAAGAATTACTATTCCAGCAAAAAAGAAAATACCCTGTGTAGTAGTCCTTTGGCTGATACACATCCCTGACTGGTCCAAATCTTTCAAATGGAACTCGAAGGTCTTCTGGTCTGCAGACAGCAAGAATAACATGATAGAACTAGTTCAATTGAATTATAATTTGAATGAGTTTTCTTACATAAGTTTATATATTTTGGATCACAAACAAAACAAGATTTCAAGAGAAAGTTGCCTGCAATTCAGAGGAAGGTTTCGAACTAAAAGACTTCCAGTGTTTCCCTTTCGTCCGCCATACCCACCATATCCCCTTCTTGGGGGACTTCTTCCTCGGCCTCCATATCCTCTCCTTGGAGGACTATGGTATGATGGACTGTACCTCCGCATGATAAAGCTGTTGCGACACATTTAATTTTTACACAAATCTTCAGCATTCACACTACAATCTTTAAAAAGCAAACAAAATCCACTTTAAACCAAAAATCTTAAAAACTCTGAAGTGACGAAAGCAAAGATCTGTTTGTGAGATTTGACACGCGTCGCATAGTTAAAAGAATTCAATTCACACTAACTGATTGTCTATAAATAATACATGCATACATCTAGCACATATACACGGTTTTGGCATTCAACTAAGACATCGAAGGTGAAAAATATGATATCCCCCATCCTCGACAAGGTGAACAGAGTATGGCCTTGTTTATCCATGACTGAAATATGGTAAGCATTTCTAGGACTTGTATTCCCCAGCCTATTGTTTCACTAGCATGTTTCCAGCCTTCTTTTATTCTTCACTTAGACAACATACAACAAGATACAGCACATTAAATCAAATAATAGGGTGTGTACAGCCCCTTGATTTTAAGCTTTGTTGAAGGGAAAGAAATCTCATTATTGGATTTTCGTGTTATCATGGAATTCAAGAATGGACATTTAAGAGAAAATAAATCAACTAAAATCTGCATGTCATTCCAGGAAACGTTGATAGTTTGACACAAATATGATAGGGGCGTCACTTAATGAAACATAGCTTTTCTGCAACCCAGGAATTTTGTTCAATAATTGCTGCATCTCTACTTCAAGAGAATTTGGTAAATATTGGGAAGTAAGCAATGATATGGAAATACATTCGACTTAGGTTTTAGTGGCATATGACGAGAGATTAATGTACTCTTTTGGGTAATGTTCGTGTATCCGATCCAGATATTACCAGTAGGTTGACTGCTGATTTAGCTTGACTGCATGAACAAGTCATCTGGGCAATCAATCGATTTAATATGTAATGCCACAGATAAATGGATATGAACAACTTTGCTTCTATAAGATATTATCCAAAATCTTACTGGACTGAATGTTTGTATCACCCTAATTATTACTTTGGATAATAGTCATTGGCAAAGCAAAATTCCCCTAAAAAGTATCAAGATTCCACAATAAAAGTGATCGCTGATACCTTTTCGGGATGATAAAAAGCTTCAGACAATAATCCTGATCACAACAGCACTGAATTGGATTTCTTCATAGACAATAGTGCAGCTTGTCTCGTTGAGTCTCACCAACAACGACCAACCCTACAAATGATATGAGCTTAACTTTGAAATATTACTGCAATAAATGTTGCATAGGAATAGATAAGAGTGTCAAAATCTGACATGTCTATTGAGTAAGGGATTTTGCAAATTTGAGAAATTAAGATTTGTAAACGTATCAGAACATTTAAATAGTGTAGTAAAACTTATTAAATTAATATGATATGTTTGATTGATTGCCACAAATGTCTCAAGGCCTAATAAGATTAACAATGTTATTTTATAGTAAAACAAAAAATTGAAAGTCTTGTCTTAGATGTTAATTTGGGGTGATGAATATAAAGAGAAAAATATATGAATGATATACCATGATCTATTGAGTACAGGACTCAGAGAAATGTCCTATACAAATATGTCAGTTAAATAGAAGCATCCATCCAACGTAGCTGCATGCTATTTGTTTAGCAATGTTTTTTTAATTGGAAATAAGGTGTTACAAATATATGTACGTGTATATGTCTGCGTGTATGTGTATGTGTAAAAAGGGTAACAATTTTTGATAATTAAATCTCAAAAGGTATACAACAGGTTAGCTAGCTCATGAAAAATCAAGAGAGCCTAGGCTGTCTAGCCATGGTTTGCACGGATCGGACAATACCGGTCCGTACCGACCGGTCTGGACCGGGACCGGACCATAGCGGTCCGGTTCCATCCCGCGATACAAAGGAATGTATTGTTGGGTTATGGACTGGCGGTCCAGTGACTGGTTCCGGCGGTTCGACGACAGGTCCCGCCGGTCCAAAAACCTATACCGCCGGTCCCCGCCGCGCCGGTCTGAAATTTAAAATTTTTTTTTTTTTTGCTTTCTGTACCGGAACCGGACGGGATTGGTCCGGTCTCTGATTCCGGTTTTATAAACCTTGTGTCTAGCCCTAAGGGAGAGACATATCAAGCTGAATTGTGGTATTCTAACCTTGGGAATCCTGGGCCTTCAGGTATAGGAGGAGTCTTTGAGAGACTTTCAGGGTCACATTATTCATGTGTTACAGGTCTTATAGGAGAGGGGGGTTTGACCCGGGCAGAAATTATGCGGTTAGTAGCAGGGTTGAAGGAGGCAGTGGGTTGGCAGTTCACTCATTTAGATGTTGAGGGCTTGGATGGATGCAAGGAAGAGATGCCCATGGTGTTATGCTCACCTAGTCCGGTTGGCAGGGGCGATGAGTGATGGGAAGCCGACATCTTTTGGTTGTATTCCTAGATCGGCAAACCGGATAGCAGATCAGTTGGCAAGAGAAGGGGCGGGTAGATTAGATTTCTATTCGGGACTTCCCTTAAGAGGATATGAGATTGGAGGAATGAGGGGGCCATATTGGTCTCAGTGTTTACTTTTATGGTTTTTAGCATGTTACCTTTCTATACTAGTTTTTTTTTTCTTTTTTGCAATGCTTTTTGGCCACTTTGGTGAGCTTGTATATATTTTTCTATTGATGATTAATAAAAATTGTGGCAATTATAATATATATATATATATATATATATATATTAGCTGTTCTATCTTGCATTTTTGTTTTACTTTTTTTTTGGTCCTCCTAGGACCTTCGTACTCCTTTTATTTCTTTTAGTAAAATCTCTTCGTTATTGGTCCAAAAAGAAAAAAGAAAAGGGTATACAACAAGCCAGTAATTAAAAAATAAAAAACAGTCGGACCACCTCGTTCTACTTAAAATTCCAAATCCCTCCACAACCATTGACAAAAATAAAAAAGATACACCCTTAAACTGAGGTAACTAGGTAGCCACCCAAAAAGTGTACGAAATGCACTCCTTAAGATGGAATCTTCAACTTTCTCCTTCCCTTAAAGATTATGTTGTTCCTCTCTCCCCAAATAGACAATAAATCATTGCAAGGCACATTTCCCAAAGGATTCCCCATCTTATTTTTCTTCTCTTCCTACCCCAAGTGCACGGAGCTTTACCAGAGCCCCTAGGATGAGTCCAACTCATGTTAAATGTATTTAATAAAGAGATCTGCAATCTAGACGCCATTGAACAATGTAGAAAAAGGTTTACCGCCAATTATGCCACTTCTTCACACATAGCACATGTATTACCCTACTCACTAGACAATCAATTGTGACGAGTTTGTCAGGAGAAGCTGTTCACTAAAAAAGTTCACCTTAAAGGGATCAAAATGACCATCTTCATGGGCCAAGGATTGGCCAAAAAGAGCAAACAGAGAACACACCACAATTTTCCCAAAGCCAATTCCTAGTACCTCCCCTAGAGCATTTCTGAAAACGGATCCACTTCCCAATCAAAGAGGGGTCTTCTAAGTGGGATAGTCCAAGAGATCTCCTGGTCCTGTCTAATCATCTACTTGTTAACCCAACAACCCTTGTTGCTCACTAACCCAAGACCACTTTATATTGAATAAGATAAACTATGTGCTCTACCCCTTCAATAATAGAGTTATTTCTCTTCTTCCACAAACCTCAGCAAATCACAAAAGGGTACGTATTCCACAACGAAGTATGCCTCCTACAACCTTTCCTCCACCCACAACAAGAAAAAAGCTCCTTAATATTTCATAGTATCATCCAAAAACTTGAATTTTCTTAAATGAAAAAGCAGATGTGATAGGCCAACTCACAATGAGCCATAGATGAGCAACCATCTTAGTCTCCTTGCACATAACATGCCAACTAGGAATCATCCACTTGAATCAAATGCTCCACATTCAATATTTTATACAAAGCAGTTGTCAACATGAAAAAGCTACCTGGAATAAGCACCCTCCAAATCAACTTTCAAAGCTCAATTTTTTATCCCCATTTGAGAGACTGAAAAGGACATTAAAAAAATGGATTTCATTGAGAATACTCCACACCTCTCTCACAAACACCTACAAGCATCAGTACTCACCCCCACTGAGATTGTCTAAAAAATATAAAAGTAAATGAGTTACAATGCCCAATTCCCTATCAAAAAGAGGACGTCTAAAGCCAACCTACAATCCACAGTACCATCATGCAAGATCTAAAAATAATGGATCGAAGATCCTCTATCAAAAGCTACCAAAGCCAAATTAAAATACAACACCAACAATGGAAGATCACCACATCAAGCATCCTTCTAAAATTTCATTCTATTTCCGCGAACTAACACTATAAATAATTCCCCCACGAACTGCCCCAATACATTAGAAATGGCTTTCCCAAGACCGAAACCATAAAATTCCTTAGGCAATGTATGACCCCAACCCTCAGGCTAACGTATTTTGCAACAAAATTCTAATGCCAAAAAGTTATCACTTTCCTCGTAGGATCTTAAAAGTCATTTCCCTAAAGGAGCCATTCTGGACATTCCTAGATACGTTAACCCTAGCCAACCCAACTTTGTTTTGGTGACGTGGAATCTTCAACCCCACAGTAAGGACAAGGCAAACCCTGGATACATGACCCCACCCACAAGGACCATATATCAGGTAAACCCAGGGACTAGAACCTGGGACCTCCAGTTCCCGAGCTGAAGCTGCAAAACAAAGGATCACTATACCAAGTGGTATTTATGATTACCAACAATGATTACCATCACACCGAAGGAAGTCTCTCTACAACTTCTCAATCCTCTTAGCAGCCTAAACATGGACATCCAATATAAACATATAAGATGTGGAAATCTCTTTTCGATCTACTCAACACTGTTGGGATGATGAAATATTATGACTTGAAAAAGAAAAAAAAAAGGCCTTCTCCAAGGTTTTATGCAGGAAGTATAAAATAGCTTCTCATGGGATTTCCTGAATATAAGTTTTCATTTTCAGGGGAGATAGCCAAAAGTCCTTGGGGGTCCTGACGCCATATTAGAGATCGACTAATTAATAACAAAAGAAAATATGGTAGAACAGATAACAAATAAGACATTCAGACGCAATCTAGATGTTGTTGTACGAAGAGATCCCATTCCAACGTTACCCACGAGGTTGTAATTGAAACACTCTTTCAAATGTTATTATGATGACTTAAGGTAAAAGAATTTTAGCTGAAGATTCCAGCCAGCTTAGTTGGTTAAGAGAAAAAAATACTTTAGGTAAGAATTCTTTGAGGCGATTCTACATTTTAAAGAACAATAATCAACTCGAATAGCATTTAGAAACTTCGCACACGAAAGTGCCCTTATTTAACCATATGATAAGAGTATATTAGGCACCCCTCATCATAAACGGGGGAATAAAGTCCTTCTGTATCACGAAACGGTATTGCTTTAGGTAGGAATAAAACTCGCTATAGCCAGTATGAAATATTCCATCCAGAAAATGAACTAGAAGAGTAACGAACAAAGAAATCCAATTTCAAACAAACCATAAAGCCACATCTAAAGAAACCCTAACTCAAATCAACCACAACGCCGCATTCAAAGAAACCTTAGAAAAAAGAAACCAGAGTCAGATAGAAATAAACCCTAATTCAAATCAACCACAACGCCGCATTCAAAGAAACCCTAGAAAATTCCAAAACAAAGAACCAGTCAATGGACAGAGGACAACGAACTAAGAACTAGAAATACAAAAGAAAAAAAAAAACAACTATAAATTCAAAATCGTACCTTAAAAACAGATGGCTAAATCAAAATCCTTCAAGATTTTTCCGATTACCTGCAGATCGGGAGATAGAGAAAGTGCAAAGCGGAAACCCAAATCGCAAGAAAGCAGATTTATATTAGCCGACGAGAAATTACGGAGAATAAGGAAATTACTAAATTACCCGACGAGATGGCTCACCGAACTATAAAAAAGGTGGGCTGATAGTGCACCGCTTATACGCAACCCGTACGCATACCTTGGGCCTTATCTCACCTTTATTTACATAAACTATAATTTTATTTTATTTCAGAAAAAAAAAAAAAAAACAAGATCCACTCAAACATTCTAATTAAAAATTGAAAACATGATTTTAATCATTTAATTTTTTTATTTTCCTTTGGACGGTAGAAAATTTATTGAAAACTTACTTGAAAGATTTGAAATAAAATAAACAATTCATATGGTACCTAGGGGTAGAGTTAGGATTTCAAGGTACGGGTACCTCCGGGGCAGAGCCAAGATTCTATTATAAGGGGTAAGATTTGAACAAAAAATCAGTTTTTAATTTGACAAAATTAATGTTATTTTTGACAAAAATAAAATAAAATAAATATTAATTTTTATATTTACACACACATGTGTGTATAAATAATATTTATAATCTACTTTGTTTTTTTAGGTTCGATTTGGTTTAGTTGAAACTTTAACCATAAACCAAACCAAATTAATTCGATTTTTTTTGTTTTCTAAACCATAACCAAACCAAATAATAATAATAATAATAATAATAATAATAATAATAACAAAACAGATTGATGTTTTTTGTTTGGTTTGTTCGATTTGTAATTTAGATCAAACCAATTGACAACCCAGACGAGTGGGGATACAAAAGAAGAAAAATTTATCAAGGGGACAACAAAAAATCTTTAGTGGAGGTAAGAAGGATAATTTACAACATGTTACAAAAACAATTGACAACTTCAATTTTTTATTTAAAATTAAGGAGAGATAGTTACTCTCTCACCCTGTGTTGCTTCGCCTATGACGATACCATGTCATGCTATGCCTGGTTAGCATGGCATAACACAACTTAATATATCCCAATACAATATGAACAAACTCAAACATGAGCATAACATGATCTAACCATGTCATGTGCTGCAGACCATGCCGGTCCTAGTCCCTAAAAAAAAACTTTATCTGGTCGACTTTACCAAAAGTTGACATGGATGTTTTCTTATTAATGTCTCAAATTAGGTAGTATTTCTACATAAGTGGAACAAAGACCCCAAAGGCCACATCACTTGGAGTCATTTGGCTCTCAAAAGCCTAAAGCCCAAGGTTCTACAGGATATAATATACACCATCATTCAAAAATCCTGCATCATCAGCAAGTCAATGAAATGTACCATCCATTGTGTATTGTCTCCAAGGCCCCCAGGGTCCTGTAAACGTACTCAGTTCCACATCCCATGCAGTCATCTATGATTCAGAATTATTGCCTTGGTTTTAAGGTCAAATCCTCGCTAGCAGCTTCGTATTCTTGTGGGACCTGTCGGTGATCGAACGGAAGTTTCACTGTGTTGCTCAAATCTGCAAAATTTTTAACCAATCTAGCCCCTTGATGACATTAACCAACAGCCTGAATATCTGATTGGGACTCGAGATTTTCAGATTCTGAAAGCAAAGGGATCTTCTTGAACTTGTTCCGAAGCTGTCTGCAGGCAGCGCTTGCATCAAGACCACGTGTCTGACGAATACTCACTGTTACTTTGTGAGACTCTAGAGCTGCTGAGCATCTGCCCAACATAAAACACCAGATGTTCCATCAAATTGCATCAGATGGATAAGGAAAGCAACAAGCAATCTCAGATTAATTATCGCGCTTCCCGTTTTATCTAACAGGTCATTAACACTTAATTCAAACTTCTATATAGTAAATGCCAATTGAAGAATAACCAAGTCAATAAGATAACAAAGATAAAATATAATTGATACATCACACTGTGAACATAAAAACTCTTTTATCTTTCCAAGCAAGAAAAAAGCCATAAATCTTGTGTTAGAAATGGAGAACCATCTATGCCACATTTTTTTTTTGTGTGTGTGTGAAGTAATCAAAGATGCCCATCAAAAAAAAATTTCTTTTGTAGTTTCTCATCTGAAATGAGCCATTGCCTACAAAAACAGTAAAATAAATCAAAATTTTACAGTAATCTTATCACACTTCCAGATTCCAATACATCATTCAAGATATGCAATTCAGGGACATCTTTGATTAGCTTCACAAAAATACAATTTCATTGAGGTATTTCTACAAGCATAAACCACATAAATTTCGAGAATATAAGAGTTCGGGATTAACACAGGGAGTCTGATAACCATTTTGGTGTATTTGTTTTTTAATGGCAAGCAGGGTCCCTGCCTCGGCCCAAATTTCTCGAAAAGGAAAAATAGAAAACTTAAAAAGCAATGGGAGTTCCAGCATATCATTTATACTTTCAATTATTAACGGGAAATCAGCTATACTATGCTGGAAACTCCAGTTGCTTAAAATTTCCTATTTAACTTGAAATCATTTTTCTCTATATATTTCAGTCAGCATATCCTGCTCCGGAAAATCCTTAGGTTCCTTAAAATCTGTCAAGGACCACCTGTTGATGGATTACTAATATGATTTGTCGTTTACAGAACCATATGATCTGATGTAAACAATATGCTCGTTATTTTTCAAAGTTTAGGAAAAAATTATGGAAATTAATCAAGAAAATGCAATAACATGGTTACACTGTAGTGACCCTAACCTAGTAACTAACTATTTAAAGATAACTCCATTTTATAAGATCGATAGAAATGAGTATTAATTAATTAAGATTAGATTGGCTGGGATTTAGATTAGACATGTAAGTCATTAATTGAGATTAAGGATAGATTAGTAATTTGCCTTTTAGTTTGATCAATTAAATTTAAGATAAGGAAGGATTTCAAATTTATTATATTAGTTGATGCTTTAATTGGCATGGTTTAATAATTAATTAGATTCTAAGGGTGAAATTGTAATTAATTTTACTATTGGGGGACTATGGTGTAATTATACTTATTATGAGGTAAATCGGTAAATTACTAGAAGACCTCAAAGATTCAAACGCACAAAACGTGCGCTGAACGGGTCAATGATACGTGGTCATAAATAAGGTATTAGTCGGAGAGAAATTAGGGAGACACCTCCCTATACCTCTAACCACTCATATGAATATCACATTCAAATTTCATCTGAACTTGTTTGAGAGAAAGAGAGAAACTAAGAGAGAGAGAGAGAGAGAGAGAGAGAGAGTAGAGCTTAAAGAAGAAGAAGACTAAGTCTAGTCAAATGGCAAAGAAGAAGAAGGGGAGAAGTAGATTTAGGAGGAAAGTGGGAAGAATTGAATCGGAGGTTCTACACCTTCAATCTTGATTTTGTAAGAAGACAGGTAAGTAGCTTATCCGGTTTGAATCGTTCTTGTTATAGATGATGCATTGTTTTGGTTTTCGAGATTGAAATATAATTGTTGGATTCGCTTAATTGAACTCTGTGTTTTATTGGAAATATGATTTTATCTATTAGAATTTAATTCTTCATGTGTTGGTAAAGGATGATCTAACATACTTGTTTTTGAT
>JAUPMG010000013.1:13001517-13022713 GCA_031762675.1 Pachysandra terminalis | reverse complement strand
TCGTTTGTTCAATAAGCATAATGTTACCTCAAATCAAATGTATGTCCTCAGAATCCAAGTTACCCAGATTCTTCAAGCACAATAATTTCTCCAGTTTCAATTGGCAACTCAATACCTATGTAAGCAACTCTCTCTCTCTCTCTCTCTCTGTTTTTGGTTTTCGATTCTCGGTTCTCGGTTTTCGGTTTTCGATTCTCGGTTATTTCGGTTCGATTTACGGATTGGTCAAAAAATTTCGGTTTAGATTTTGGTTTGGTTCGATTTTCGGTTTGGCTACTTAAAAATCGGTTTGGTTTAGGTTTGAATGCTAAACCGAACCAAACCGAACCGTTGACACCCCTAGTCGGTTCTCATAAGAGAGAAAAGATAAAAGAAAGGTAAGAAAGGTACACAATTAAGGACAAATACGTCTTTTGTTAACTTATAAGTTAAAGAAAGGGTATAACGGTAAGGAAGGTAGAAAATTGAAGACAAATACGTCTTTTGTGAACTTAAAGTTGAACAAAGTGTAATTTTATCTAAATGGACTTGTAGATTTGCTGACATCAGCATTTTCCATCCTTAAATTAGACGGCATTTTAACGGAGGGTGGTAAGTGTGACATCTCTTCAAACATGAAGGGAGGACAATGTTACTTCCGATAGGTGAAGAGAGGTCTCTGTTATTTAGGCATACATCAAGGGAAGTTTCTATAATTTACCCAAAAAAAACTTTCTGTCATATCTTGTCATACAAACAGAGCCCTACTCAAATGGACATTCACACTCTCACTGAAAGTCATTTTAACATGGTTTCCCGCCATATAATTAGGGTTTGTAGACTCAATATCTAAGCCCATCCATGTCTTTGATCCGCAATCGAATTTCTTCCAGCCTATAGAAATTGCTTCGTTTTACATGTATTTAGGAGAAATTCGCAAGTTGTTTCATCCAATTTCTTACAGGTTAACGCAATTGTGGAATCGAAGTTGTGTTTACAAACCCTATAGTCATTGCAGTTTTGCAGAATGGCTGGGCAATCCGATCCTCACCTATCACTTTTCTCTGCACCTGAGGTATCCCACACATTTTAATCAAGCTTCTTCTTTCGTGATATTTCACTCTAGATTTGGATTTTGGTTTTCCATTTTTTTTTTTCCTTTTATTCGGTTTGAGAATTCTGCATCTGTGTTGGAATTGTAATGGAGCATGAGGACGATTGTCCATTTGTTGTTTGGATTTTCCATTCTTTCGTGATAGTTCGCTCTAGATTCGGATTTCCAATTTTTATTTTTCCTTTCATTTATTTTGGCAATTCTACATTTGTGTTGGAATTCTAATGGAGCATGAGTACAATTGTCTGATTTTTGTTTGGATTTTTCAGGTGGAGTTTCTCGCAGAAGATGAAATGGTGGAGATTGTCCCAAATATGAAAATGGACGCTCTGAACTTTATCTGTGTAGTTATCTACTCTCTATTTTTTTTAATTTTTAATTTTTAATTTTTCTTTGTGGCTTGTGTTCTTGGGGAATGCGGGAATCATGAAAAAATCTGATGTTTGGTTTTATTCATTGAAAAGGGGGATTTTGGTCCTTTCCGTCCACAAATAGCAATTGAAGTACCACTATGGCTTGCTGTAGCTTTGAAAAATAGAGGGAAATGCACCATTCGACCTCCCCAGTGGATGTCTGTTGGTGAGTTTTCTTCCTTAGATATTTCGATCTAATTTTTTATAGCAATGCTTCTATGCGTAGTTCAGGATTGAATCTTTTTTCACATATGAAAGTTTTCACACTAAATATGTAAAATTCCAGTTTTGCTTAAGAATGGAACTTTTTGTTCATCAAAGATTTAAAACGGTGAAACAGAAGAAACACTCGCATTAGGAGATTTCTAGAATTAGTACATGCGATTGTTTCCAGTATTGGTTAGTTTAATGAGTTGGCTCACCTTGTAACTTCAATTTGTTTCTGAAATATTTACATTCTTGTTGTACTCGTTGATTCTTGATGCAAGTTTGGCATTTTGAAATCATATATATATATATATATATATATATATATTATCATTGTTATTTTCACTCACATTCGGCATTTTTGTTGAAGGGAAGTAACAGTCCCATATTTTTTCCCATGGAATTAAGTGCCTTTGGAGTCCCTTTAGCATAGTTCAAGGATAGTAATATAGAGGTTTTTCTTGAATGTATTACTGAGTTTTCTGTTATAGTTACCCTTTTCTTCTCTTTAATATTTTTTTCTTCTTTCATGAGGTGAGATGTTTCAGTTCAACTTTGTCAATTAAAATATTCTAGATCGAGTTTCTTATAGTCATTCTAAAATAGTTCGTCAGTTGTTTTTTTCAAACCTTAAGGCCAAAGTATACAACAATTCTTTATAACCAAGGCTGTGAACTTCATTTATTTCCTTGGTGAATGTGAAACCTGGTAGTCCTGAGGGTTTTCTCCATATGGCATCACCCATATTATTTTTTCTTCTCATAAACCAGAGGCTAAGTTATCTGGCTTCAAGGCATATCATGTGGAAGTTAATTTGCATTTTAAACGTTGAAGTACAAGAAAGAATTGATGGAACGATTGGGGAGTGAGTAATGTCATTTCTCTTGCAGATATCACTGTTTTCAAATGGAGCATATGTTTTATTGAATTGTATTTTTCAGCATCTATACCTTTTGTTATCGTTTATAATAAACTCATCATGTTTGTTTCATGAAAATAGTCTATTTGTTTTTTCGTTACTCTTCATTTTTCTTCTCACTTTTTCATATCTCAATTAGACTATTTTCTTTTAGAGAGTTGGAACTGTCCAAATCAGATTTTGTATCCTGTCTGCATATCTTGATATAATGCTTGACATCGAGCATTTTCCCTCTGTAATGTATCATTTGTGAATTTCTGTGCTTGAGGTGTTATATATATGTGTGTGTGTGTGTGTGTGTGAACAACGAACAAGGTAATGGGTATGATATCCCTGTTGTATGCATGCTTGGCAGATGTTGCAAGTTCTATGTTCTTTTGTGTTCAGTGGTGTATCTCTAGATGTATCTATATATTATGGGAGTTTCATAAGACTTGAGAACTCGAATGACAATATTTTAGGATCATACCTGTCATTTATCATTATCTGCTTTGTGGACCAGAAAAGTTGACTCAGGTCTTAGAAGCTGAGAGAGACTCTCCTAGAGAATTTCAGCCATTACCTTTCCACTATGTGGAAATTTCAAGGCTCCTATTTGACCAGTATGTATTGTTTACTGTTCCTTTCCTTTTTTCCTTTGACACTATTGATGCCAACCTAAGTTCTGTTGATGATAGTGCTCGTGATGACATCCCTGACATATATATGGTGAGTTTTTGAACTGTTTTAGTCTGATTGCTTTACGAATTCTGATTTATTTGAAGATTTATTCATATTGATCTGTATTGCAGGTAAGATCTCTGATTGAGGATATTAGAGATGTAAGGTTTCATAAAGTTGAGACTGGATTAGAGACGATTTCTGCTCGTACACATGCGGTCAAGGTATATTTGTTTTCATCCTATGCGAATCCCTTATATCTGATGATTAAGAACTGGACTTTGTTGGCCCTCATGTGTTGTTTGCAAATTTTGTAACTTGTTCAGACAGTTCTTAAGCTTATTGTTACTGTTTTGGTTTGTATATGTAATAATCACAGACACATTCCTAAGTTAAATGAAGCTCTAGTTTTTAGGTGCAAAATGGGAAAACCTCAAATGTGGCCCATGTTTTAATCATCATGTGGCCAGTGCAGATGGACTTGAATCTCCTCCTGCTGGCTGATCATCTTCGTTCCCAAACAGTCTTTTGGCATTTTTGAGATTGTATTGAATCAACATCTGTTTACATAAATGAGGAATTATCTTGTAATTCAAGATAGAGAAGCTTTTTATTTTTATTTTTTTGATGCTTTATTTTCAGAAAGGATCTTGGATCATTCTTGAGAAGATAGAAAGCCATATCTTTCCGACTTGTACGTACATCTGGGCACATTGCCAATAGGAACACACCTATTATTTAGTTTGTTCGCACGTAATAGATCTCTCAGGTCCATTATAGGGTGTTTGTTGGATTGTCTTCCTTTGTACTTCATTGGCTTTTTGGTTGTCCTTGTTGAGCCCATCCTCTTAGTAATGGTGCACCGGTTTCCATTTAGGTTCTTCTATTTATCTATTAATATATCACCGTTATTCATAAAAGAAATATATTAGGGAAGATGGTTTGACCTGTTTGAATTGAACCATGGCCAGATGAATCTAATAAAAAACATGGTTTAGGCATGCAAAGTACTGGTTGTAAAAGCATAGAGAATGAACTCTTCCAAAATCTAGTATTACGATTAGAATCTGTCCTCTAACAAAAACATGGTTTAGGCATCAGTTTATTTTGCAAAGTACTGATTGTAAGAGCGTAGAGAATGAACTCTTCCAAAAGCTAGTATTACAATCAGAATCTAACCTACGAAGACCATGAATAGAAAATTTTAGGTTTAGGTCCATGATAACAACCTTGAATCTTCTGGCAAGGAATTGTGTGGGTTTTGCCCAAGTTGTTTGCCGGCCATTTACTCTGCCCATAGGTATGGTACATGGCACCAAAAAGATACATACATATGGGAATTGCTCCATGCATCACACATGTACATATGTGGAGAGAAAGAGCATGGAAAATATGCAAGTTGAGAGGATTAGGTTTCATGGTTTCACGGTTTCACGGATCGGCCGATACCGGTCCTGTCCCAATTCGCGATACAAACGATTGTATTGCGGGGTTATGGACCAGTGGTCCGGCGATCGGTTCTGGTAGTACAGTGATCGGTACCACCGGTCCTGCTAGTCCAGTGACTGGTCGGATCTGATTTTTTTAAATTTTTATTTATTCATTTTACTTTCTGTACCGGAACTGGCCGGGACTGGTCCGTTCTTCGATTCCGGTATATTAAACCTTGTTAGGTTTTATTAGTGGGAAAGTAATTTAGGATGGTAAATATATTAACTAGCAAGATATCATTTTACATCAATTATCTATGGATAATCAGGTCAAACAGACTGGATTGGATCCACCCATTCTCCTGGCCAGGTTGAGTTCGACATCTTGCTCCGGTTCTACACATTGGATGCTAGCATTTTTCTTCTTCTTTATGTGCACCTTTTATTCACTGTGTATGGAATATTGAATTATACCTTCCAAAAATACATTGTTTTTGTTTTAATGCATTATCTATTTGATGCAATATTCATTCAATTACCTACTTGTGGGATTTAGTGCTGGATATTTACTCTGAAGCTCCACCTGTTCCAATTGATGTCACAAAAAGTATGCATACAAACTGCACAAACATTGCTTTTTTTATCAGTCCTCTGAGATAGCTTTCCCACCTTCAGTTGCAGTTTTATGGATAATTTGCCATTTTTATGCCTTTACCCTCCTGTAACTTTGTATGTTGCAGCTAAAAAATCTATCTGCAATGGAAGTGAATATAGTTCGTCCTTTTGTTGTGAGAGCCCTACAGGCTTTTTATAAGCATGATAGTCCACAGATGATACAGCATCCAGACACAGGGGCTAATAGGCGGCCGCAAGTAGTTGACCGTGGACCAAGAGTAAGTTTATTTTTAACTTTTAATTTGTGCTGGTAAAAGATTATAATTTGAACATTGATTACCTGTTTGAGTAATTACTATCAGCTCTTCTGAGAGAACATTGATTACCTGTTTCTCTGTTTAATTTTCTCTCAGTTATCAATTGGGTTAAAGTAAATACTGACCTATTAATTGAAACAGGATGATTGGAAAGGAGTTTGGTAGTATAGACCGTCATCATGTCTGTCATTTACATTGAGTAGTGTATTAGTCCAATTTTAGGTGTAATGTTTTCAAACTTGGCCATCCAGTTTGGTTTATCCGTTTGACTGGTGTGGTTAATTCAGGCCAAGCGTATGTTGAAAGAGAGGAAGTTAGTAATCTTCTTTTTTATCTCTCGAGGATTTGTAGTAGGTCTCTTTAATGACATATCGATGTTTAAACTTCTTATTCGTATGGCCAACTAGCTTTGAGGACCCAGATCTTTACTTTAAAAAGGCTCCCTGACAATTATTCTTATATTAAGTTTCTACTTGTGGCATGGGCACCTATCGAGCACAATGATAACTGATTTTTTTTTTCCTTCTGTTGAGCGGCAAATTTTGCCACTTGCTATAGAAAATCTCTACATTTGGCAAACGTTAGACCCCAACTTTTATATGATCTCATTGATATCAGAAATAATAGCTGTAGTTGGCAAAGATTTGAATTTCTTTGTTAGGTTCTACGATGTTGCAGCAGATAAGGGAACTAAGGTTGCACCTTTGCACCTTTCCTTTCTTTGATTTTGTCCCTGCTTGCTGTAAAAAGTCATTGGTGATGGTGGATGAACTGCATTTCATACCTTTCGCTGTTACTTTTTTCTATTTAATCCTTGCTTCTTAAGAAATGAGAGGGAAGGTATTGATATAGAGAGTGAAAGAGTGAGGTATATTTAGAGAGTCAAATTAGGGACTTTTTTCTTTGAGATAAGTGAAGAAAATTTATTAAAAAAGTAAAAGAAAATTTATTAGGGATTTTTACTGGGGGGACTTTCCTAGATAGTTTGAAATAAGTATTGTTAGCTCGGATTTGTCACTTAGAAACAGAAGAGGGAGGGAGGGGAAGAAAGAGTCACATTAGGGATTTTCTCTGATAGATAGAAATAAGTATTGTTAGTTTGGGCTTATCACCTAGACACAGAGAGAAGTGGGAGGGAGTCGGACTTTTTATTGATTGATTGGAACAAGTATTGTCAGTTCGGGAATGAGGGAGGGAGGGAGGAAGGGGATTTTTAGTAGATAGATCAAAATAAGTATTGTCAGTTTGGGAGGGAGCGGACTTTTACTGACAGATTGAAATAAGTAATATCAGTATGGGAGGGAGGGGACTGTTATAGATAGATTAAAATAAGTATTGTTAGTTTGGAAGGGGAAGAGGAGGAAGGGAGGGGTCTTTTTCTGATAACTGAAAAATATCGGGGGGTGGGGTTCTTTAATGATGATGATCATCATCATCTGCCTTATCCCAACTACTTGGGGTCGGAAACAAGAATCATGTTCATCCATCCCAATCTGTCAAAAACCATGTCTTCATTCAAATTATGTGTATGCAAATCCTTTTTCATTTTCATTGACATAAGTAACTATTAGAAGTGGAATTTGAACCCACGCCCTTTCACGAGGGACCAGAACTTGAGTTTGGCACCTTAGGCAGCACGGCCATTCTGACTGGGGTCTTTAATGATAGATTGAAATAGTTATTATCTGCTTGGGAGGGAGGGAGAAAGGGAGGGAATGCCCAATTATGGACTTTTTCTGATAGTTCAAAATAAAGATTGGCAGTTCAGGAGGGAAGGCTAGAAGGGGAGTCAAATTAGGTACTTCTACTGATAGAGTGGAGTAAGTATTGGTAGTTTGGGCTTATCACTCATGGAGGGAGGGTCAAAGTGGGGGCTTTTACTGATAGATCAACATAAATATAGTCAGGAGGGAGGGAGAGACAAATTAGGGACTTACACTGATAGATTGAAATAACCATTGTTAGGAGGGATGGAGATTCAAGTTAGGGACTTTCACTGATAGATTGAAATAAGTATTGTTTGTTTGGGAGGGAGGGAGGTGGGTTGAATTAGGGACTTTTACTGAAAGATCAAAAGAAGTATTGTCAGGAGAGAGAGAGGGAGCGAGGGAGGGAGGGTCAAATCAGGGACTTTTACTGATAGGTCGAAATAAGTATTGTCATTTTGGGCGAGGGAGGGAGAGTCAAATTAGGGACTTCTACTGATAGATCGGATTAAATGTTGTCAGTTTGGGTTCGTCACCTGGACAGTTAAAACTTGCTTAGGTGAAGCGAAATTTATTACCAAAACATGCACACAGGTTTTAATGGTAGATCAAAATAAGTAGTTCCAGTTTTTGCTTATCACCTAGAGAGTTAAAATCGTCTGGGTCAAGTGAATTTCACGTGCACTGTCTTGTCTGCTGGGTTTGCCTGGGTTTAAGCTGTTTCCCAAGTTGTGTTAAACCAAACCACCAAGCATAGTTCACGGCAACAATCCATTCTGATCTTGGTTTTGGTACATTGTATAAGAGTAAATTTCTATGAGTGATTTTTGCAAGTTCAATTGGGCTTATCATGGCTTAGATATTTGAGGAAGTTGTTATATACTGCTTGATATATAATACTTCCAGCAGGTTACAGGTGCATATATGATTACTTTGCTAAAGAAAATCAACCAAGTTGTACAAAAAAAACAGAATGTAACAACTCTTTGTACACATAATGAACTTGAAGTCTTATTGGTTATGGTGCTGCTGAGTTGTACAGAACCTGATTTTCTACAACTCTGGGTTTACCCGATAGAGCAATTGTCAGTCTTTTTGGCTATAACAGGGGCTTTGGATTTTGGTCACCTGCCAAATATTTATTGATATTTTTTTTGTTGCTTTTATTTTTGGATGATAGTGCTGTTGAGCCACACTGAAGCTCAGATGTTAGAGCTCAGTAGTTTTCTGAGTCCTTTTGGTCAAGATTTGAGCTTTATGATATGGGCACCAAATTTCAAGTCATCTAAAAGAATGTTGATATGCCACTATGAACTACTAGTTTGATTTCTGTGTTAATTGGTGAAAATATTGTTGTTTTCACCTCCCAAAATTTTCCTTTCTCTGATACTTTTCTGTTTCCCAGCGGGATCTTCAGCGTCGGTAGATGCACAGAGCTTTTATTTGGATTCAATAGTGACTCAATTGATCATCCTTCTCATCTACACTAGCTCCAACACTTTGGGCAAGCTTGTGAGTAAGGTACTTCCATTTTTGCCCTTAGTTTTCTAGCAACATCTTGCCTGGGATTTGTTCATTGTTATTATACGTGGATCACTGTGGTTTTGATTAGTTGGGCACTTAAAGGAACTTTTTGTTTTGTAAACTGCAAAAATTTCATTATATTAACAAGAGGAAACACATGACATGTTCGATGTGCTAGGCTTTTTTGACTCTAAAAATGGTCATTAACATCTCATTGGAATTAAGTTGCATTTTGTTGTACAGATGGAATTATAATTATGCCCTGATTGATAGTTCTTCCTAAAAGTAGAAGCAATTCCTTCCGAATTGATTCCTAGGGAGTGTTTTGTAAAAATTGCTTCAGATAAAAAGATAACATTTAGTAGATGCATATTTAAGAAGTGCTTTTAGGTCAAGATAAGAAGATGCATATAATAACTATTACATAATAGCATGAAGATAAAGTAATATCACCATGAATGTCGCTTAAGTGATCAAACTGATTCTGCAAAAGCAATATGGCGAAGCAGGGTCTTGATCCTATTTTTGCAGTGCTTCATAAAAATGCTTGGCATGAAAGGATAGTGTTGGAAAATGCCTATTTAAGAAGTTCTTTTAGTTCTTTAGAAGATAAGAAGTGACACAATTGGATATTAATAAATAGTTTGAGGATAAGATAGTTTCAATAAAAGCTCACTTGAGTGACGAAACTGATTCCCGCAAAGGCATTTTTTGGAAGAAGGTAATAGACAGTGTCAAGGGAATCAGACTTTCGATGAAGCATTTCATTCGGAATTGCTTTTCGTAAGTCTTCATTAAATACCTAACATGTGAGGCTAAAGCACTTCTTTTAGCCCAGAAACAAGAAGCAATGCCACAAGCATTCATAAACCTGATTTTATATATGTTTTGACAATATGTCCAAGCATATTTCTGGAAACATGGAGGATGTTGGTTCATTGATTGCTCGAAATTGTTTTGTTTTATTTTTTTTTCCCCCTGGAAATTGTGTTGAATGCCCAAAATGTAATTATAATAACTCACTTTGTTGGATTAATTGTTCTTGATTCATCTTTAGTTAAAAGGAAAAAAAGGAAAAAAAAGGAAAAAAAAGGAAAAAAAGGAAAAAGAAGGAAAAACAAGTGTTTTTCCCATCTACTTGAAACATTGCCGATTCCAAATCCGTTAAATTCGTTAGTCATCATGTCATGTCCCCTGGAGACCCATTTCATGTTGATAAAAATGGTATTTTAGACTATCATGTGCTTGAGTTTTGAAAGGAATGCAGAGCTCTTTCATGGGCCCCATCATAGCTATATTCAAATTGCATTGAAGCTACACGACATTATTGAAGTATCCTAAAGACAAACCTCCTCAAAACAGAAGAAAGGTCCCCATCCTGCTCTTACCTGGAAGAAAAAAGAGAAAGGTAGACACTCCATGTTCTCTTAGCTTTTTCAAATTCATGCACACCAAATTCAAGTATAAAAGAGGTCACTCTGTTGTTTGTGTGTTGATGTATTTTTATCAGGTAGGTAAGTGGAGAAAAAGCAATGTAACATGCCTCATGATTCCTTCCCCCTCCCTATATTATAGGGAGCTTATTAAAATAGACTCTGATTCCACATATGATAGTTACTTTGAATTTCCTTGCTTTTCTGGTCCCCTCTTGTTATTGTAGCCTCTCTCTCTTTCTCTCTCTCTCTCTCTCTCACTCAACACTCATAGTGGGAAAATTCTTGGCAGTTTCCCAATAAAAGCTTAGGTCCCATTTTATTTATTTATTTCATTTGAAAATTGTTTCCCCTTTCTCAGACTGCTAGAAAGTGTTACACAAATAGTTTAAGATATTAAACAATTTAGATCAAATAAAAATGAATTGTTCTTTTAAATTTACAGGTTTTCTCAGGCTTAAAATAATAATTAAGTGAGATGGAGCTGTATTTAAACATAATTTAACAATGTAATTATTGGAAGTATAAAGAGAATCTGTCCAGCTATTTATCTTTATTCTTCTGACAATCAGTATCACCTCCCCTTTAAGTTTTTGAATCTAAGATAGATGTTTTGCTTGGATACAATCTCATTTGATTGGGATAACTTCTTTCCTTTTTCTAGTATGCATATATATATGCCTTGGCACTTCAGTCAAATGCATTTATGTCCCATGAGCTCATGGAGGACCAAGTCATGCCCTAAAATGTTGCTAGTCCGAGTCAAATCTGGCAATTCACATTTATATCTTTTTTTTTTTCCTTCATTTTTAATTCATATCAATCATTGGTAAGGAAAAAAAAGGGATTGTTTCAATCTTATCTATTAAATAAAAATAATAATATAAATGGTTGAATTAGAATCCTTGTACTTAATCTTTGATTTATACATGCATTGCAGAACAATTTGCCACACGAGTAATAATTTTAGACTACCTTTCATCTTGACCAAATTGCAAAATCTAGGGTTTTGTGTGGTAAGACATCTTATTAGCCACGTGGCCTATGCATTATAAAGGAATGCCAAAAATCAGTTTATCAAGATTTTTAGCCACTTAACCCACGTGGGTTAGCTCAATTGGTGCTCTCCACTTCAGGAACTCGGACTTACCTGATATATGGTCCTTGTGGGTCGGGATAGGGTTCCACTTGTTTTCATGTTCCTTCGAACAATGGACAGTTGTTGTGGGAGGTTCTAAGAAACAGTATGACAATCCCATGGCTAAAAGTATCCGATCGGGTTCATTTGATGTGACCCTCTTAAATGATTCGCCACGATCCCATGAAAATTAGCCACATAAGTAATCATCCATTACTCAAAAAAAGAAAGAAAAAAAGAGCATTACAGTGAAGACTTAGCTGTAAATGTAATATAATATTTCTTCATTAGATTCTTTGTTTGTAGTTAATTGCAATGCTGAATTGAATTGATCGCTCATGATCTCATGGTCATGGTCAAAATTTTAACGCGGATACCTGTAGCTTAGTATTCTTCTTTGGTCCGAATTGGCCTACCGTCGGCGTTTTTAAATGTCATTAAAACCTTCTCTGGTAGTTAGTAGTTGGTAACAAAAGAATCCGATGATTAATAGAGAGTGCGATCTCTCGTGATCTCTGTCCACTAGGGTGCGTGGGCCTGACGCGTGGAGCGTGATAAGAGGTGGAGGCGCGTATATGCGAATCTCCGATCACCCTCCACGGGCTCCTGATCAAGTCAATTCTCTCTTTATTATCTCTTCCTCGTGCCGTAAGCTGCCGTGTCGCTCCCGTCATCTCCGATTCGGCAATGACCGTTACTTGTTTCAAAAACGACCTTTACTTGGATCCCACGCTAAAAATTTAAATGCCCCGCTAAATTATATTTCTACCCCTCTCTTTCCTTCTAATGACTGGATTTTTACTTTTCTAAAAAAAGCTATTTATGAATATAATACACAAAATCTTAAAAAAATGAAAGATGGTATACTAATCAAATGGTTAAGAATCGTCGATCTTATTGTATTGTTTCATGAGTCATGACAAGGACCCTTCCATTTAAGCCGTTGAAAATGAAATTCTGGAGGCATCTGAACCGTTTAATTTTAACATATTTCTTTCTTTTGAATAACTACTTTTGCTTTTGGTAAGAATTGGGTATTAACCCAAAATTCCAAATTTGTTTGATTTATCCAAAAAGATCTTTCCCAACAAATTTACTATGAAATTAACCCTATTTCCGTCCAAGTTCAGTTCAAACCGTCTTGTCCATTGCCTCTAAATCTCCAATCAGATACTAGGCTTGCTTAGTCATTGTGCGATAAGAGGAGGATAGTAAAGTCATTGCACATATATTTCACCACTTTAAAGATCTCCCTCCACGGTTGCTTTCACCTTTCATCCTTTGGGTTGCAGCAGACCCTTCTTCCTTCTCTCACCCTTTGGATCAAACAGATAAGAATTCCAAACAACGCAAAAAAAAAAAGAAAAGAAAAAAGGTAAAAATTAGAGTTTGGATTTTGTTCTATTTCTTTGTTTTCCTCCAATATCCGCTCGCCAAGATCCTCAATCACGGTTCCTGAGGTTCATAAGCAGTTTCAGTTTCAGTTTCGAATTCCTGTTACGAAATCCAGCTGTTGACTTTAATTCTTTCATTGAGGGGAAATGAAATTCTTATAGATGAATGTTCATTTTTGGTTTTAGGGTTTCTGGAATTCAGAACAATCTTTTCGTTTAAATAATGGTGTTAAATTATTGTTTGCGCTCAATAATTTCGAGAAGATAAAACTTTTCCCACGAGAATTTCGATTTTCGAAGGTTGTGACGGAGAACTAGGGTTTGAATCGAGGAGTAGTGATTTATAATTGTGATTGCACCACGGTTCAATTAAGCTGGGAACGTGGGGGTTTGGAAAGCGGGAAGCTGTCATCCCGGCTGAAGGCGACGGAGATTGTTGTGCGATGGATTGCCGCGTCTGCTCTCCGGCTGGAGATTTCTGGGTCAGAGTGGCTGGCGTTGGAGGTCCGTTCGTCGGATCGGTGGGTGGTTTCAGCCATGAAAGCGAGAAAGACTTAGCGTTTATGGTAAGAGATTTCTTGGAGAATGGAAGTGGTGGGGCCGATTCGAGGTATAGCAGTGACAGCGATTCTAGTTTGTCTGATCTCGGCCACCTTGCCGAGAAGATTTCGGTTGGTCTCTCTCTCTCTTAAATTCAGGCTCTGTTAATTCCTTCTCTTCGTAACAAAATCTTCCGACTTTACTTTCTTATTTATTGCCATCGTTTATGAATGGTGTATGCAGATGTATACTTGCAAAATAATTCCATTTCATACTATATTCTGATACATAATAAAATTAGAGATATACCATCATCTTATGTGGGCAGTTTGATCTGGGAATATGTTCCATGTTATTTTCTTCTGTTGAATTGAAAAGGTGGATAGATAGATACAAATAATGGCCCCAGCAGGTAAGCTGGGGGTTAATGATTACTCTGATTGTTTTTGTTGATACATTTTGTTTAATCTCTGTGATTTTTTATTTTTTTTTGATATTAAGATTCAAAAAGGATAATTGTAGATAGCGTGTCACCCAGGTGAAGCACCCGAACTACAGATCCTGGTCCCACGATAGGGTAATCTCGGGGAACACCGTGGGCATGTGGTTTGGATGCCTGGGACAGAGACCTGCTGCTCAGGGCCTGCCTCCAACAGCCTCACTCAAAGGAGGATCCTGGACGCTTAGCGGTCATAACCACTTAAGGGAATCGTAACGAGCCATTACTTTCCCACCACTATTATATTCTCATTCTCGAGGGTAGAAAAAAGGGCATACGTGACGAAGCATGACTCTTCTGCACAACAAAATCCCTCTCTCGTCCTCCCATGATCCCTTGAGTGCGCTCTGCTCCTCCTACCAATCACCGAGCTCCGACCCCACATCACACAAACCCCACCTACAATAATATATTGAAGGACAACAAGGTCAGGTGCCACTTTAATCAGAACTTGGAATTAGGGGATTCTTTGTAAGTTGTCAGTTAAATTAGTTAATGTAGATCCTTTTCTAATATGCTGCAATTTCCAAATTCCAAAGGAGTAATTTTCTGCAAATTCTGCTTTATAAATGAGTGACTCTATTAGTTATATAGAACAGTTGAAGTTTTTTGTCTTTGATTTTTACCAACAGTTGTTGCTGAATCTAAACATATAGTTGCCTGTTTGTTTCTGAACCTGAATTGTAATGTGTTTTGGAACCCCAGTCGAAATGGGTAGTTGGGCTTTCAGACCATCAATTCAGAGTTTCTTTTTTCTGGTTTTCTAGATGACTTTGAGCCACATTGGGTCACATTGAAAATCATTTCAATGGTGTGCTGAATATGTGTTTTTGCGTGTCTATATTGGTACTATTTGTTAGTGTTTATGCATTAGATTACTTTCAAGGTTTATTTATAGTATTACTATTTTTCCAATTTTCATTTTTCTTTATAATTTATGCAGTATATTTGTGATGCCATGGTTTGAACAATTGACCCTATCATCAAACCATTTACCTTTTAACCTAGCCACTTCTTTGGGTTGGTAAACATTGTGATTTAATAACATTGGACGATGGTTAGTATTTTGTGGATATTAGGAACTTCGATGAGTAGCTTTAGGGTTAGAAATATAATTAGATAAGAAAAAAAAAAAAAGAAACGAAAAAACAGAGCAGGTTGCAGTAACAGTCTTAAGTTTATTATTGACATAGTTACTTGAAGAATCATGAAAAGAAAAGAAAGCAACAAAGCGGGTTACAGCAACAGCCAAAGAAGAAAGAGAAGGAAAACAAGAGTGTAACAGCTACAATCAATCTCAGTACATGTTTGAAACCACCCTCTTTTGGAGCCCAATCGATTAAAATCCCGCTTTGTTATATTCCTAAATTTTAGATAATGATTTACTTTCTATAATGTTATTTTAGTGATTGTATTAGTCATTTAATCATGCATGACGGACTTCATTTTACCTTTAAACCTTTTATGTACCATAATTGTTATATGCCTTTTTCTTTACATTTTAAAGACCTATGAAGTGGACATGGCATAGTGTCTAAGTGGGCTTAGACAAATGTTGATACATGCTGGTGTTAGTGCTGTGACTGGCCATATTCTTGTTGTCATAGGTAATTGGTGATTTTTTTTTGTTCGTCCTATCAAAAGGCTTGTAGGTTCATTGTCATTGGCTCTGACACTAACTGATATAGGTTCACTCATTTGAATCCAAAACAATGGAGGAAATCTACATGCTACAGCATTGTTATTATTATCGTCATCATCATCATTATTATTATTATTCGTTGATGAATTTTGTGTTATTGAGAAAAAAAGTAATAAAGCGAGTACAAAGACAGACCTTGAGTAGAGATCAAGGTAAAGAAACAAAGAAAAAACCACAACTCCTACCCCTCACCATATCCTTGGTGTGAATCCCAACAAATAAAACATCCCTATGCTGCTATGCACACCTCTCGCTAGAGACTCCACAACCTTTTTAGCTGAGTTAAGCGTATGGGAGAACAATATGTTTATACCCTTAGCCAACAAAGATAATGCCAGTCTAACAAGAAGGAAGAGGTTACTGGTGGATATTGCTTTGCTTGATAAGTAGGATATGTTCATTCTTACAGCAGCAAATTCTATTTTGACCATCTAAAAGATTTTTCTCTATTTTTGTGGGTTGGTGATTAATACACGAATTCACAAAGTATTCCTAGGTTATAACTAGTTACTCAGCACAATATGTTAATCCTTTGGTGGGACTGTATCTTCTCTTTGCCATGCCTAAAGAGATAACAGACACACTAGTGAACTATTTTGAGACATACACCAAAATTTTCTGAAGGATGGACACTTCTTATTTATTAATTTTGCCACCCTAATCTATCTAAATTAGTTATTATTTGTTGCTGGCATGTGAGCTTGGTTTAGACGCATTTTAAACCCATATAGGGTTTTTGAAACCCAAATCTGTGGTATGAACACAGCATGTACCAAATGAACATGCTGGCATCTTCTGCAACTAAATTACTTTGCACTTTATGGTTTAAAAAATCTGTTATAAGGTGGCTATAACATATTAATAGCGTATGGAACTTGTATCAGTCACGGGTCCCAAAGTGATATATGTGGTTAACAGTACTGTGATTAGGCTGCATCTTACATAATTGGGTAGTAGTTATTCATAAAATTGTCACGAATATGGCCATGCAGTACGACTCAAATGGTTTGCCATGCTCTCATGTTTTAAGGTTATGCAACTATCTAGAAAATGCTTTTATAGGCTCACATGTCAGAACAGAATTTTAGTTGCAAACCTAACAAGTAGGGGAAAAGGCATTGTCAATTGATTGATTGACTGCTGTCTGTTCAAAGCATTTTAAATGTTTGATGTTGATCAAATACTTTGAATGATTTTATCCTAGTGAAGTATTGGTATAGAGCATTTTCCGTGATTCCTAGCAAATAGTAGGCTCCATGACAGTAAAATACCCACAGATGCTAGGATTGTAATGGATTGAACTTACAGTACATCTTGATCGTGGGTTGGTATGAATTGTTATTGTTCTTTGTCTTCAACTTGTTCATTGTGGGCTTCTTTTCTCCGAACTGGTTGTGATTTGTTTATATCAAGTCCCTCTACTTAATTTAGTAAAGAAAGCACAAAACTGTACTGATTATCTGTCATTCTGCAGTTCTCCAAGCACACAGTCGATCAATATGAAAGTGACTTGTTATCAGTGGTTCATTCCCTTATTCGTTCTATCAATGAGACAGATCTTCACTTCATCCGGTCAGGCCCATGCAATGCCAGCTGCATTAGGTTTTCTCTGGTAAAGCTCCTGAGGTTTTCTGGTTATGATGCTGCTGTATGTACATCAAAATGGCAGGGTCGTGGCAAAGTTCCTGGAGGTATTCATCCAATAAACCATAATTGCTCTAAAAATAATCTCCTATTTTTAATGCTGACTGTTCCTAACGTCTGTTTGTAATAATTAAGGTGATCATGAATATATCGATGTGGTCACTCACCATGATGCTGGAAGCCCTGAACGCATGATCATTGATATTGATTTCCGAAGCCATTTTGAGATAGCAAGAGCTGTTGAATCCTATGATGCGATATTGAACTCTCTTCCGATTGTGTATGTGGGCACCTTTTCCAAGTTGAAGCAGGTTCTTCAAGTGATGGTGGAAGCTGCAAGATCTTCTCTCAAGCAGAACTCGATGCCTTTTCCTCCGTGGAGGTCTCTAGCATATTTGCAAGCTAAGTGGCATTCTAGTTATGAGAGAAAACTTAACCCAGATGAACTGAATATTAATGACATGGGCTCTTCTGAACGCAAGCAATGCATTGAGCATTTAAGGAGGTTAAAATCTTCTCTCCAGTCTGAAATTGAAGCGGAACGATTATTGAAGCCTTTGAACAATGATAATAACCGGAGGCTGAAGCTAGAGAGATGGAGGCACCCCTCATTTTGGACCCTCTGAAAGATGTACAGATTTTGGCAGGCATAAGCGAAAATAATGTTCTGATCACAACTTTAGGCTTCCCTTCAGGACAAGAATATTGTTTTTCTTTTGGATGTCAATAAGCCGGAACCAGAATGCAGTCTGTTTCATATAGCATACACCAATAACAATAACACGGCATAGTTTGGCGGAGACATTTTCATCTCATACTTGGGAAGATACACATATCTCTTCTGTTTTTGTGCAACGGCAGATGCAAGGAAGTCAACTTGGCGATATGGGACTTGCTTGACCCTTATTCATCACTCTATAGGTTGTGTTTGTTCTTTTTTTTTTTTTTTTTTTCAGCATATTATTGTCAACTGATTTCCTTGCCTGTTATTCAGTAGGCACAAGGAAGTTTGATCATTTTCTGTTCTCTTTTTTCTTTGATTTTAATTTGTTCTTTCCTTAAAGATTTCTGGTTTCATATGTTTTCCAGTTGTCCAAATATTGCTTGGATGATATCAAAATTCTCTCCATTTCAATAAGAATATAGTTGTTTAGTTTGGTTTTTTGTTACAAGCTTTACTGCAATCTGTTTCCTAATATTTGTTTCACTTCCTACAGAGAAAGTAATTTTGAAATTTTGTGGCTAATTATCTTGCCAAAATAGGATGGACAGGCAGATGCGTATAAAGAGTTGAAACACAAGTAAATGGGTTTAAACTTATAACACTAGTCCAAAAAACTTGGGGAAGTATTTTGAGGTACCCTTTTTTTTTTTTGGGTATGAAAGATCACAGACTTGATCAGTACAAGAGATAAGTTGTTGCTTGACCAGACAGGTCATCAAAGAGAACATTTCGAAGAAAAACAGGAGGTTTGTGAATCCATGAAGAGGAGTAAAAATCTAATGCAAATTTTGCAACTTATCAGCTGCTGTGTTGGCTTCCTTGTATGTGTGAGAGGCTTTAAATTCTTGGAATGTAACAATAAGGGTGTTTTAGCAGAGAGATTATCAGTTTGGAGTCACCTTCAACCTGAACCTTCTTGAAACCTTTCCGTAATATCTATCTCAATCAAAATGCTTCAACCACGAAAGCTGATGCCTCTCCAATGCCAATAGCATCAATAAGATCCCCATTTGGATTTTTGCAGGTGGCACCACCAGCAACTAATCCAGCTAATTTAGTTTGCAGAAGTCTTGTTTTGTAGTTGCCATCCACATCTTTTTTTGACTTCAACTGTCTTTCTATTCAGACCTTTATTTTGTTAAAAAAGAAAGATAAACGAAATGAAGAGGCACAGAAATGGTGCCTACATCCATAGATGCACGCCAGACAGAAAAAAGTATCCACAAAAAATATATGATTAAATACCCTATAATTAGGGCTAAAGAGTTGTGGTTAGATCATCAGGACTTCCCGGTACGGACCAGTCAATATTTGGTCTTTAACCTTGGAAGATTACCTGATTCCGGGCCCTCCAGATTGTCCAGAATAGCATGACATACTTTGCTAAGATTGGAACATGGTCTGAGTGGTTTATTTGTTGCTTGTTCTTACATATAGCCAACATCCTATAAATAATTGATTTGGTAGGACCATCATCTTTAGTACTGATGATGAGCTAATCTGAAAATTGATTCCCTCAAATCATAGCATCTTGCAAGAATAGTTATGTAAATATACATTCTAAAAAGCAAATATTTGAAATTCTGAATATCTTCTCGAAAAGTTCATTCTTAATAAGAAGATACTTTTAAAAATAGTATATCTCGAAAATGTCCATTTTGTGAAAATCATTTTGAGATATCCACAAAATAGGTTAGCCATCTTGAGAGAGTCAATTCGTTATCTATAGGTTAGCTACCTCGAGAGGGCCAATTCGTCATTACAAGTTAAATCTCAAATGAGGTTATTAACATACAATTGTATTTCGAAATAGTTTTAGTTGGCATTTCGAAATAATATTTTGAAATGACCAACTTATTATTCTAAAATCATATTTTTTTATCTTTCAGGATAACCATATGATAGTTCGAAATCAACTTTTGAAGTAGTTACTCAAAATGATCATTATGAAAACATAATGTAATGAATTATAAGAGAATATTCTCTAATATTTATTACTCATCGAAATTAGTGAATTCGAGATTATTCATTTAAAACGTGGGAGAAATAAATCTTAGACTTTCAGGAATGGAGGGCCAGAGAGATAAGTCCTGTCAAGATCCTCGAAGATCTTGAAGCATTTAAGGACTTGAATCATTACATAACAATAATGTATCATTAACTTTGTAATCTCATATTCATTACTAATCCGAACGTTGTGAAAACATTTATTGAAACATTTTGTATTGAATTAGATGTTTTGGATATTGAATATTCAAATCAAAACGCCTATTCAATGAAGCGTTTTCAATTTGTTCATGAAACGTTGCAAACGGTTAAGTAATGAGTCTGAGGCTATAAAAGGGCAACGATACATCAGAAAGAATGGGGGATGATGATTCCTGAACATTGGACATTCTCTGAGAATTTGCAGAGCTTTGCCTTAGGAATCCTCTTTTCTGAAGTTACGAGAGTTCTGTAGTGTCTTTCTGAACATTTCTGACTGATCTCATCATTTTCCCTCTTTGCTATTATCTTCCAAAAGGAAACCTTTCACTGGAATGGTCTTTCTCTGATTTAGGCCAGTGAAAGCAAGTATTCAAATCCACTGATTATGCAAACCAATTTGGTTAATTGACATTTAAGGTCATTTACCGGTTTGTGCATCACCAGTACCACCTCCCACACCTACAAATCACAAGACTCTAGCAAAGGGGCGATGCAAATATGATTGGCATCTTTCCTTTTAGAGTTACATAGCACATGTGATTCAATGGGCAATTTCAGTCTTCTATGGAGCAAGGTTTAAAAATCTCAAGATTGGGGATTCGATCGGTCCAGCCGATCTCTCTCCGGATCCGGTATAAAAATGGATCGCCTAATTTTTAAATATTTTTTTGGTTTGATTAGACAGGTTGCAGAACCGGTGATACCGGTAGGTATTGGACTGATTCAGATCAATACCGGTTTGGACTGTTCAATTTAAAAAAAAAAAAAAAAAATCGGACCGTTTGGACAGAATGTACCAGTCACTAGATCGGTTGTACTGGCTGGTTCGTACCAATATTAGTTATACCGGTCCAGTCCAAAACCTCATGATACAATAGTTGTATCGTGGGTTGAGACCGGATCGGTCTTGGTCGATTCCAGTACAGACCAGAGCGGTCAATGTAATGACCTAAACCTTTAATGAAATTTCTTCCTTTTATTTTTTTTTATATTAATTTTATGCAACTATTTGCTTTTGTGTATTAATTAA
>JAUPMG010000013.1:12988007-13001417 GCA_031762675.1 Pachysandra terminalis | reverse complement strand
GTTTATCCGTTTGACTGGTGTGGTTAATTCAGGCCAAGCGTATGTTGAAAGAGAGGAAGTTAGTAATCTTCTTTTTTTTTTTTTTTTATCTCTCGAGCACTTGTAGTAGGTCTCTTTAATGACATATTGATGTTTAAACTTCTTATTTGCATGGCAAACTAGCTTTGAGGACCCAGATCTTTACTTTAAAAGAGCTCCCTGACAATTATTCTTATATTAAGTTTCTACTTGTAGCAGAAGTTGAGGTAATGTACATTGCTGTTTGTTGTTGGGGTGTATGGGCACCTTTCGAGCACAACTATAACTTCTTGAGCTGATTTTTTTTTTCTTCTGTTGAGTGGCAAATTTTTGCCACTTGCTATAGAGAATCTCTTCATTTGGCAAATGTTAGCCCCGACTTTTATATGATCTCATTGATATCGGAAATAACAGCTGTAGTTGGCAGAGATTTGAATTTCTTTGTTAGGTTCTACGATGTTGCAGCAGATAAGGGAACTAAGGTTGCACCTTTTTTTCCTTGATTTTGTCCCTGCTTGCTGTAAAAAGTCATTGGTGATGGTGGATGAACTACATTTCATACCTTTTCACTGTTACTTTTTTCTATTTAATCCTTGCTTCTTAAGAAATGAGAAGGAAGGTATTGTCATATTGATATAGAGAGTGAAAGAGGGAGGTATATTTGGAGAGTCAAATTAGGGACTTTTTTCTTTGGGATAAGTGAAGAAACTTTATTACAAAAGTAAAAGAAAATTTATTAGGGATTTTTACTGGGGGCACTTTCCTTGATAGTTTGAAATAAGTATTGTTAGCTCTGATTTGTCACTTAGAAACAGAAAGAGGGAGGGAGGGGAAGAGAGAGTCAAATTAGGGATTTTCATTGATAGATAGAAATAAGTATTGTTTGTTTTGGGCTTATCACCTAGACACAAAGAGAAGGGGGAGGGAGTTGGACTTTTATTGGTTGATTGGAACAAGTATTGTCAGTTCGGGAATGAGGGAGGGAGGGAGGAAGGGGACTTTTAGTAGATAGATCAAAATAAGTAATGTCAGTTTGGGAGGGAGGGGACTTTTACTGACAGATTGAAATAAGTAATGTCAGTATGGGAGGGAGGGGAGTGTTATAGATAAATTGAAATAAGTATTGTTAGTTTGGAAGGGGAAGAGGAGGAAGGGAGGGGTCTTTTACTGATAACTGAAATTAATATAGGGGGTGGGGTTGTTTAATGATGATGATCATCATCATATGCCTTATCCCAACAAGTTGCCGTTGGAAACAAGAATCCTGTTCATCCATTCCAATCTGTCAAAAACCATGTCTTCATTCAAATTATATGTATGCAAATCCTTTTTCATTTTCATTGACAAGAGTAACTCTCAGAAGTGGAATTTGAACTCACGTCCTCTCACGAGGACCAGAACTTGAGTTTGGCGCCTTAGACGATGCGGCCATTCTGACTGGGGTCTTTAACGATAGATTGAAATAGTTATTATCAGTTTGGGAGGGAGGGAATGCCTAATTATGGCCTTATTCTTATAGTTCAAAATAAAGATTGTCCGTTCGGGAGGGAAGGCCAGAGGGGGAGTCAAATTAGGTACTTCTACTGATAGAGTGGAGTAAGTATTGTTAGTTTGGGGCTTCTTATCACTCATGGAGGGAGGGTCAAAGTGGGGGCTTTTACTGATAGATCGACATAAATATTGTCAGGAGGGAGGGAGAGACAAATTAGGGACTTACACTGTTAGATTGAAATAACCATTGTTAGGAGGGATGGAGATTCAAGTAAGGAACTTTCACTGATATATTGAAATAAGTATTGTTAGTTTGGGAGGGAGGGAGGTGGGTTGAATTAGGGATTTTTACTGATAGATCAAAATAAGTATTGTCAGGAGAGCGAGGGAGGGAGGTTCAAATTAGGGACTTTTACTGATAGGTCAAAATAAGTATTGTCATTTTGGGCAAGGGAGGGAGAGTCAAATTAGGGACTTCTACTGATAGATCAGATTAAATGTTGTCAGTTTGGGTTCGTCACCTGGACAGTTAAAACTTGTTTAGGTGAAGCGAAATTTATTACCAAAACATGCACACAGAGGTTTTAATGGTAGATCAAAATAAGTATTAGCAGTTTTTGCTTATCACCTAGAGGATTAAAATTGTCACTTTGTCAGTGTCAAGTGAATTTCACGTGAACTGTCTTTGTCTGCTGGGTTTGTCTGTGTTTAAGTTGTTTCCCAAGTTGTGTTAAACCAAACCACAAAGCATAGTTCACAACAACGATCCATTCTGATCTCGGTTTTGGTATATTGTAAAAGAGTAAATTTCTATGAGTGATTTTTGCAAGTTCAATTGGGCTTATCATGGTTTAGATATTTGAGGAAGTTGTTATATACTGCTTGATATATAATACTTCCAGCAGGTTTCAGGTGCATATATGATTACTTTGCTAAAGAAAATCAACCAAGTTGTACAAAAAAGTGAATGTAACAACTCTATGTACACATTATGAACTTGAAGTCTTATTGGTTATGGTGCTGCTGGGTTGTACAGAACCTGATTTTCTACAACTCATGGTTTACCCGATAGAACAATTGTCAGTCTTTTTGACTATAACATGGGCTTTGGATTTTGATCACCTGCCAAAATTTTATTGATTTTTTTTTGTTGCTTTTATTTTTGGATGATAGTGCTGTTGAGCCACACTGAAGCTCAGATGTTAGAGCTCAGTAATTTTCTGAGTCATTTTGGCCAAGATTTGAGCTTTATGATATGAGCACCAAATTTCAAGTCATCTAAAAGAATGTTGATATGCCACTATGAACTACTAGTTTGATTTCTGTGTCAATTGGTCAAAATATTGTTGTTTTCACCTCCCAGAATTTTCCTTTCTCTGATACTTTTCTGTTTCCCAGCGGGATCTTCGGCGTCGGTAGATGCACAGAGCTTTCATTCGGATTCAGTAGCGACTCAACTGATCATCCTTCTCATCTACATCAGCTCCAACACTTTGGGCAAGCTTGTGAGTAAGGTACTTCCATTTTTGCCCTTAGTTTTCTAGCAACATCTTGCCTGGGATTTGTTCATTGTTATTATACGTGGATCACTGTGGTTTTGATTAGTTGGGCACTTAAAGGAACTTTTTGTTTTGTAAACTGCAAAAATTTCATTATATTAACAAGAGGAAACACATGACATGTTCGATGTGCTAGGCTTTTTTGACTCTAAAAATGGTCATTAACATCTCATTGGAATTAAGTTGCATTTTGTTGTACAGATGGAATTATAATTAGGCCCTGATTGATGGTTCTTCCTAAAAATAGAAGCAATTCCTTCCGAATTGATTCCTAGGAAGTGTTTTGTAAAAATTGCTTCAGATGAAAAGATAACATTTAGTAGATGCATATTTAAGAAGTGCTTTTAGGTCAAGATAAGAAGAGGCATATAATAACTATTACATAATGGCATGAAGATAAAGTAATATCATCATGAATGTCGCTTAAGTGATCAAACTGGTTCTACAAAAGCAATTTGGGGTAAGGTTTTAAAGATCGGAACCGGTCGGTCTGGATCCGATACAGAAAACAAAAAAAAATTAAAATTTTCAGACCGGCGCCGGGACCGGTCGCCGGACCTGCGGAACCATTCGCCGGACTGCCGGACCGGCGGTACCGGACGCTGGACTGGAGGGACCGGTCGTCAGAGTGCCGGAACCGGTCACCGGACCGCCGGTCCATAACCCGGCGATACAAAGGCTTGTATCGCTGGTTGGAATCGGACCGGTCCCGGTCCAGGCCGGTATCGGCCGATCCTTGAAACCATGATTTGGGGAAGCAGGGTCTTGATCCTATTTTTGCAGTGCTTCATAAAAATGCTTGGCATGAAAGGATAGCATTGGTAAATGCCTATTTAAGTTCTTTAGATGATAAGAAGTGACACAAATGGATATTAATAAATAGTATGAGGATAAAATAGTTTCAATAAAAATCTCACTTGAGTGACGAAATTGATTCCCGCAATGGCATTTTTGGGAAGAAGGTAATAGACAGCGTCAAGGGAATCAGACTTTCGATGAAGCATTTCATTTGGAATTGCTTTTCGCAAGTCTTTGTCAAACACCTAACATGTTAGGCTAAAGCACTTCTTTTGGGCCCAGAAACAAGAAGCAATGCCACAAGCACCCGTAAACCTGATTTTATATTTGTTTTGACAATATGTCCAAGCTTATTTATGGAAACATGGAGGTTGTTGGTTCATTGATTGCTCGTTTTGTTTTCCTGGAAATTGTGTTGAATGCCCAAAATTAATTATAATATTGGCTTAGCAATTGGGAATTATGGGCCTGTGCCACATTACTAAAACCTGTCATTTGAAATTGAACGTATTATATTGTTCCTTATATTGAGGCTATTCCTAACTTAACTCACTGTGTTGGATTATTCGTTCTTGATTCATCTTTAGTTAAAAGGAAAAAAAGAAAAAGAGAAAGAAGAGAAAACAAGTGTTTTCCCATCTACTTGAAACACTGCCGATTTCAAATCTGTTAAATTCGTTAGTCATCATGTCATGTCCCAACGTCCCGGAAACCCATTTCATGTTGATAATAGTGGCCTTTCAGGCTATCATGTGCTTGAGTTTTGAAAGGAATGCATATCTCTCTCATGGGGCCCATCTTAACTAGATTCAAATTGCATTGAAGCTATGGCATTATTGAAGTATTCTAAAGACAAACCTCCTCAAAACAGAAAAAAAGGTTCTCATCCTGCCATTACCTGGAAGAAAAAGAAAAAAAAGGTAGACACTCCATGTTCTTTTATCTTTTTCAAATTCATGTCTACCAATTGACTTCCCTGCACACCAAATTCAAGTATAAAAGAGGTCACTCTGTTGTTTGTGTGTTGATATATTTATCAGGTAGGTAAGTGCAGAAAAAAGCAATGTAACATGCCTCCTGATTCCTTCCCCCTCCCTATATTATAGGGAGCTTATTAAAATAGACTCTGATTCCACATATGATAGTTACTTTTAATTTCCTTGCTTTTCTGGTCCCCCCTTGTCACTGTACTCTCTCTCTTTTCCTCATATAATAGTTACTTGGAGTTTCCTTTCTTTTCTTGTCCCTTTTTTTCATTTTGTCCTCTCTCTCTCTCAGAGTGGGAAAAATGCTTGGCAGCTTCCCAATAAAAGCTAGGTCCCATTTTATTTATTTATTTCATTTGAAATTTCTTTCTCCTTTCTCAGTCTGCTAGTTGCTGCTAGAAAGTATTACACAGATACTTTTTAAGTTATTAAACAATCTAGGTCATTGTACTTTTAATTTTACAGCTTTTCTTAACCCTAAAATAATAATTAAGTGTGATGGAGCTGTTTTTAAACATAATTTAACAATGTAATTATTGGAAGTATAAAGAGAATCTGTCCAGCTATTTATCTTTATTCTTCTGACAATCATTATCACCCTCTCCTTTAGGTTTTTGAATCTAAGATGCATGTTTTGCTTGTATTTGATGGTGCATTGGAAAATTATTTTGCTTGGATACAACCTCATTTGTTTGGGAAAACTTCTTTCCTTTTTCTAGTATGCATATTTGCCTTGGCACTTCGGTCAAATGCATTTCAGTATTTATGTCCCATGAGCTCATGGAGGACCAATTCATGCCCTAAAATGTTACTAGTCTAAGTCAAATTAGGCAATTCACATTTATGCCTTTTTTTTTTTTTCCAATCATTAGTAAGGAAAAAAAAATGGGATTGTTTCCATCTTATCTATTAAATAAAGAAAATAATATTAGTGGTTAAATTAGAATCCTTGTACTTAATCTTTGATTTATACATGCATTGTAGAACAATTTGCCACACGATTTCATCGATGAGCAATAATTTTAGACTACCTTTCGTCTTGACCAAATGGCAAAATCTAGGGTTTTGTGTGGCAAGACATCTTTAAGCACCTTATTAGCCACGTGGCATATTCATTATAAAGGAATGCCAAAAATCACCCTATCAAGATTTTTAGCCACTTAATCCACACGGGTTTGCTCAGCTGGCAGGCTCTTAGCTCAGGAATTGGAGGTCCCAGATTCGAGTCCCTAAAGTTATCTGATATATGGTCCTTGTAGGTGGGGGGTCATGTATTCAGGGTTTATACTATTCCCAGTGGCTCCACGTCACCAAAAAAATAATAATAAAATTCAGGCACTTGTTATCATGTTTTAACAATTGACAGTTGCTGTGGGAGGTTCTAAGAAAGAGTACGACAATCCGATGGCTAAACGCATCCGATCACGCTCATTTGATGTGTCCTTATAAATAATTCGTCATAATCCAATGAAAATTAGCCACATAAGTAATCAACGATACTCAAAAAAAAAAAAATTATAGTGAAGACTTGACTGTACTGTTCTACCTTCTCATGGTCATGGTCAAAATTTTAACCCGGATAGCTGTAGCCTGTAGCTTAGTATTCTTCCTGGTCCGAATTGGCCTACGGCCTTTTTAAATGTTATTATTAAAACCTTCTCTGTTGGTTAGTAGTTGGTAACAAAAGGATCTGATGGTTAATAGAGAGTGTGATCTCTCGTGATGTCTGTCCACTAGGGTGCGTGGGCCCAGACGCGTGGAGCGTGATAAGGGGTGGAGGCGGGTATATGCGAATCTCCGACCACCCTCCACGGGATCCTGATAAGGTCAATTCTTTCTCTTTATTATCTCTTTCTCGTGTCGGGGTTAAGCTGCCGTGTCGCTCCCGTCATTGCCGATTCGGCAATGACCGTTACTTTGTTTCGAACTACCTTTACTTGGCTCCCACGCTAAAATCTAAATGTCTCACGAAATTATATTTCTACCCTTTTCTTTCCTTCTAATGACTGGGTTTTTCCTTTTCTGAAAAAAGCTATTTATGAATATAATACACAAAATCTTTAAAAAAATAAAAAAGGGTATACTAATCAAATGGTTAAGAATCGTCGATCATATTGTATTGTTTCACGAGTCATGACATTGATCCTTACATATAAGCTGTTGAAAATGAAATTCCGGAGTCATCTGAACCGTTTGATTTTAACATATTTCTTTCTTTTGAATAACTACTTTTGCTTTTGGTAGGAATTAGGTGTAAGCCCAAAATTCCAAATTCGTTTGATTTATCCAAAAATATCTTTCCCAACAAATTTACTATGAAATTAACCCTATTTCCGTCCAAGTTCAGTTCAAACCGTCTTATCCATTGCTTCGAAATATCCGATCAGATAATAGGCTTGCTTTGTCATTGCGGGATAAGAAGAGGACAATAAAGTCATTGCACATATATTTCACCTCTTTAAAGATCTCCCTCCTCGGTTGCTTTCGCCTATCATCCTTTGGGTTGCAGCAGACCCTTCTTCCTTCTCTCGCCCTTTGGATCAAACAGACAAGAATTCCAATAACGCGAAAAAGAAAAGGAAAGAGAAAAGGGTAAAATTAGGGTTTGGATTTTGTTCTATTTCTTTGTTTTCCTCCAATATCCGCTTGCCAAGATCCTCAATCACGGTTTCTGAGGTTCATAATCAGTTTCAATTTCGAATTCCTGTTAAGAAATTCAACTGTTGACTTTAAGTTTGGAGAAAAGAACTTCATATGGATGAATTTTCGTTTTTGGTTTTAGGGTGTTTGGAATTCAGAACAATCTCCTCGTTTGAGTCATGATGTTAAATTGTTGTTTGCGCTCAATGCTTTTGAGAAGATAAAAGTTTTTCCACGTGAATTTCGATTTTGAAGGTTGTGACGGAGAATTAGGGTTTGGATCGAGGAGTAGTGATTTATAATTGTGATTGCACGGTTCAATTAAGCTGGGAACGTGGGGGTTTGGAAAGCGGGAAGCTGTCATCCCGGCCGAAGCCGACGCCGTTGATAGTTGTGCGATGGATTGCCGCGTCTGCTCCCCGGCTGGAAATTTCTGGGTTAGAGTGGCTGGTGTTGGAAGTCCGTTCGTCGGACCGGTTGGTGGTTTCAGTCATGAAAGCGAGAAAGACTTGGCCTTTATGGTAAGAGATTTCTTGGAGAATGGAAGTGGTGGGGCGGATTCGAGGTATAGCAGTGACAGCGATTCTAGTTTGTCTGATCTCGGCTACCTTGCCGAGAAGATTTCGGTTGGTCTCTCTATCTCTCTCCTAAATTCAGGCTCTGTTAAATCCTTCTCTTCGTAACAAAATCTTCCGACTTTACTTTCTTATTTATTGCCATCTTTTATGATTGGTGTATGTAGATGTATGCTTGCAAAATAATTCCATCTTATGCTATATTTTGATACACAATAGAAGTAGAGATATACCATCATCTTATGTGGGCAGTTTGATCTGGGAATATATTCATGTTATTTTCTTCTGTCGAGTTGACTTTGAGTGTTTTTGTTGATACATTTTGTTTAATCTCTGTGATATTATACTTTATATTAAGAATCAAAAAGGAAAATATACTAAAGGACAACAAGGTCAGGTGCAAGTTTAATCAGAACTTGGAATTAGGGGATTCTTTGTAAATTGTCAGTTAAATTAGTCAATGCAGATCCTTTTCCAATATGCTGTGGATTCCGAATTCCAAAGGAGTAATTTTCTGCAAATTCTGCTTTATAAATGAGTGACTATTAGTCATTTAGAACAGTTGAAGTCTTTTGTCTTTGAATTTTACCAACAGTTGTTGCCGAATATAAACATATAGTTGCCTGTTTGTTTCTGAACCTGAATTGTAATGTGTTTTGGAACCCCAGTCGAAATGGGTGGTTTGGCTTTCAGACCATCAATTGGAGTTTCATTTTTTATTCTTTCCAGTTTGCTAGATGACTTTGAGCCACATTGAAAATCATTTAAATGATGTGCTGAATATATGTTTTGCGTGTGGACGTGCAAAAGCTATATTGGTACTATTTGTTAGGGTTTATATATTAGATTACTCTCAAGGTTTATTTATAATATTTTAATATTTTCTAGTTTTCAAATTTTTCTTTATAATTTATGCAGTATATTTGTGATGCCATGGTTTGAACAATTGGCCCTATCATCAAGCCATTTAGCCTTTAACCTAGCCCCTTCGTTGGGTCGGTAAACATTGTGATTTAATAACACTGGAACCCCCACCTTTCCTTTTTTATTATGTAATATAATATATAGAATAGATTGTGGAACTGCAGATGATTGTTAGTATGTTGTGGATATTAAGAACTTCAACGGGTAGCTTTTGGGTTAGAAATATAATTTAGATAAAAAAAAAAAAGAAACGAAAAAACAGAGCAGGATGTAGTAACAGTCTTTAAGTTTATTATTGACATAGTTACTTTAAGAATCAGGAAAAGAAAAGAAAGCTACAAAGCGGGTTGCAGCAACAGCCAAAGAAGAAAGAGAAGGAAAACAAGAATGTAAAAGCTCCAATCAATCTTAGTACATGTTTGAAACCACCCTCTTTTGGAGCCCAATTGATTAAAAGCCCTCTTTGTTATATTCATAAATTTTAGATAATGATTTACTTTCTATAATGTTAAAGAAAGGCTTGCAGGTTCATTTTCATTGGCTCTGACACTAACTGATATAGGTTCACTCATTTGAATCCAAAACAATGAGGAAATCTACACTCTGCAGCATTATTGTTTGTTGATGAATTTTGTGTTATTGAGAAAAAAAGTAATAAAGGGAATACAAAGACAGACCTCAAGTAGAGATCCAGATAAAGGGAAAAAAAAAATCACAACAATATAGGAAACAAGAGGGATCTGTGGGTCACTAGCTTGCTAGCAACAGCTACAACCATAGTGTTTAAACTCGGAAATCGGCTCGGGATTGTTCTCGGCCGAGACGGACCAGCTGATATTAATTAAAAAAAACCTCTGGATCGTTCCGATCCCGAGATGGATCGGGCGATCCATCTCGGGATCGGAACGATCCAAAGCCAAAGGGCTTTTTCTCGTTTCGCTATTAACTCGGGGATTGGACGATCCCTTACACCATGGCTACAACTCCCACCCCTTACCATATCGTCAATGAGAATCCCAACAAATAAAGCATCCCTATGCACCTCTTCCCTCTCGCTAGAGACTCCACAACCTTTTTAGCTGAACGAGGCATATGGGAGAACAATATGCTCATACCCTTAGCCAAGATAATGCCAGTCTAACAATAAGGAAGAGGTTGCTGGTGGATATTGCTTTGCTTGACAAGAAGGGTATGTTCATCCTTACAGCATTATTGAATTATACCATTCAGCAATTCTGTTTTGACCATCTAAAAGGCTTTTCTCTATTTTTGTGGGTTGGTGATTAATACATGAATTCACAAAGTATTCCTACACAGGTTATGAATAATTACTCGGCTCAATTTGTTGATCCTTTGGTGGGACATATCTTCTCTTTGCCACCCTAACTAGATAATAGATACATTAATGAACTATTTGGAGGCATATACAACAATCGTTTTTTGAAGGATAGACACTTACTTATTTATTATAATAATAATAATAATAATAATTATTATTATTATTATTATTATTATTATTTATTTTTAATTTTTCCATTCTAATCTAGCTAAATTAGTAATTAAGTTGTCGGCAAGTGAGCTTAGTTTAGATGCATTTTAAACCTAGATAGGGTTTCTGAAACCTAGATCTGTGGTATGAACACAGAATTTACCAAATGACCAAGCTGGCATCTTCTGCAACTAAATTGCTTTGCACTTTATGGTTTAAAAATCTGTTATACGGTGGCTATAACATATTAATAGAGTATGGAACTTATATTGGTCACGGGTCCCAAAGTGACATATTTGGTTAATGTTACTGTGATTAGGCTGCATCTTACATATTTGGTTAATGTTACTGTGATTAGGCTGCATCTTACATAATTGGGTCTTAGTTATTCTTAAAATTGTCATGAATATGGCCATGCAGTATGAATCAAACATGCTCTCAGGTTTTAAGATTATGCCCCTATCTAGAAAATGCTTTTATAGGCTCGCATATCGGAACATAATTTATGTTGCGAACCTAACAGGTAGGGGGAAAGGCATTGTCAATTGATTGACTGCTTGTAACCAGCATATTATAAATAAGGAGGGAAAACCGAAAAAAAGAAACAGAAATACAACCGGGCGCTCAAGCTGAGCACCCGAGAAACAAACAAAGGAAGTGCAACTACCCCTTAAAACTGATCAGGCCAACCAAGGAACGCAACCCAAGGCCCAACCCTCATCCCTCATCCGCCTCCCCAATCATCTCAACTATCGGAAGCCCCATATACATGTCCTCACGGAATGCCCCATCCCTATCTAAACGACCAGCCAACCCATTGCCCGACCTCAGAACATGTCTAAACGATGCCTGGACCAGGTGGCCCCAATACCTTGCCAGTCGGACAAGGTGGATATACCGCCAAGGGCTACAAACCGGTCCGACCATCCAAGATATCATAGATGCAGAGTCCCCCTCGACAACCACCTGACTATAAGCCTACACGGACTGCCTCCCTAACGCCAGTGAGAAGGGCCAGAAGCTCCGCTCACGTAGATTCACCTATCCCAACTAGGCCGGAAAACACATGAGTAATCTGGCCACCATGATCCCTAAACATCCCTCCAATACCTGAGATCCCTGGGTGATGTATATCACCCAGGTCTGTTCAAAGTATTTTAAATGTTCGATGTATATCAAATACCTTTGAATGATTTTAACGTAGTGAAGTATTGGTATAGAGCATTTTCCGTGATTCTTAGCAAATGGTAGGCTCCATGACAGTAAAATGCCCACAGATGCTAGGATTGTAATGGCTTGAACTTACAGTACATCTTGATTATGAATTGGTATGAATTTGTATTGTTATTTGTCTTCAACTTGTTCATTGTGGGCTTCTTTTCTCCGAACTGGTTGTGATTTTTATATAATATGTCCTTTTACCTAATTGTTTTTTTGATCTGTAAGTCCTTTTTCCTAATTTAATAAAGAAAATACAAAACTGTACTGATTATCTGTCATTCTGCAGTTCTCCAAGCACACAGTCGATCAATATGAGAGTGACTTGTTATCAGTGGTTCATTCCTTTATTCGTTCTATCAATGAGACAGATCTTCACTTCATCAGGTCAGGCCCATGCAATGCCAGCTGCATTAGGTTTTCTCTGGTAAAGCTCCTGAGGTTTTCTGGTTATGATGCTGCTGTATGTGCATCCAAATGGCAGGGTCGTGGCAAAGTGCCTGGAGGTATGCATCCAATAAACCATAATTTCTCTAAAAATAATCTCCTATTTTGTGTACAAAAGCGAGGATCTTCTATTTTGTGTTGTGCATGCAAAATCACATAAAATGGTACAAACTGGCAATGTTAACCGCTCTTACCTGTCTTGTCTTCATGTTTATTTATTTGTTTGTTATTCTATAAAGAAGAATTTCGGATTTAATGCTGACCATTCCTAACATCTGTTTGTAATAATTAAGGTGATCATGAATATATCGATGTGGTCACTCACCGTGACACCGGAAGCCCTGAACGCATGATCATTGATATTGATTTCCGAAGCCACTTTGAGATAGCAAGAGCTGTTGAATCCTATGATGCGATATTGAATTCTCTTCCGATCGTGTATGTGGGCACCTTTTCCAAGTTGAAGCAGGTTCTTCAAGTTATGGTGGAAGCTGCAAGATCTTCTCTCAAGCAGAACTCGATGCCTTTTCCTCCATGGAGGTCTCTAGCATATTTGCAAGCGAAGTGGCATTCTAGTTATGAGAGAAAAATCAACCCAGATGAACTGAATATCAATGACATGGGCTCTTCTGACCACAAGCAATGCATTGAGCATTTAAGGAGGTTAAAATCTTCTCTCCAGTCCGAAATTGAAGCTGAACGATTGTTGAAGCCTTTGAACAACGATGATAATAATAATCGGAGGCTGAAGCTAGAGAGATGGAGGCACTCCTCATTTCGGACCCTCTGAAAGATGTACAGATTTTAGCAGGCATAAGCGAAAATAATGTTCAGATCATTACCGTAGGCTTCCCTTTGGAACAGAATATTGTTTTTTCTTTTGGATGTCAATAAGCCGGAACCAGAATGCAGTCTGGTTCATATAGCATACACCAATAGCAATAACACGGCATATTTTGGCGGAGACATTTTCATCTCATACTTGGGGAGTTACACATTTCTCTTCTGTTTTTGTGCAACGGCAGACGCAAGGAAGTCTACTTGGCGATATGGGACTTGCTTGACCCTGATTCATCATTCTACAGATTGTGTTCTGTTTTTTTTTTTTTGGAAGCATTATTATGAACTGACTTCCATGCCTGTTATTCAGTAGGCATAAGAAAGTTTGATAATATTTTTTTTTTTCCCTTTTTTCTTTGATTTTATTTTGTTCTTTCCCTACAGATTTCAGGTTGCATATGTTTTCCAGTTGTCCAAAGATTGCT
>JAUPMG010000013.1:12974734-12987907 GCA_031762675.1 Pachysandra terminalis | reverse complement strand
TCTTGACGTTAGTAAGAACTTATTTTGAAAGGAGAGACTTACAAGAAGGGAGAAGAAATCATGAGAGCTGAAGGCCATTACAAATGTATGGTTCCCTCGTTATACCTAGCCATTTTCATTGTAAGAGAATCCAGCGTTTAGTTGCCCAATTTTGGACCTCGTGAGAACGAAATGTTCAAAGAGAATGCTGAAACTTGAATGCTTTGAGGATATAAAAATTCCAAGGAGCTTTTTCACCTTTTAGTAAAATATGTAGCATTACTAGAGTTCTTATCAAAATTTAATAGCATTACTAGAATTGCCTTCTATACTACTTATATCAGGGCCTTTAGCATTTTGAAGACCGTGAAGGAGATAACTATTGTGGCCCTTTTGAAGTGACATCCTACAACTGGACCAAATATACATAGATGGTTTTACCATTACTCTACAAGGAACATCCATCAAGGTTTATTCATCTCATTCACTTTTATAGTTTTCCAAAAGTGACAATTAAATGGAAGCCTCATTGCTCTTAAGATATCATACTCCACCTCTTACCTAGAAGTTTAGTTTGGCAGGCTATGCTGTAAGAATCTTACAATTTGATTCGTTTCATCCTAGGTCAATTCAAATCAGTGAGAAAATCGATTTATATTTGAATCGTATTATTCATACATTAAATTTTACGACCCATACGATTTAAATGCTTTGACTCTGCAACACTAAAAATAATGTAAGTTTCCTTTTTAACAAAAAAAATCCCTTTCTTTTTGTCTGAAAAACTTCTCCTAGGACAAATCCTAAATCTAAGCCCCAAACCTCATTTTTACTAAAATTGCACTATGAATCTTACAATCTACAGTCAAAGTTGCAATTCGATTCTAAATGGCCCCTAATGATTTTTTATTCAAGTCACAATTTGCAACATTGGTGGCAGGTTTGATGTTTGTTAAACCCAAAATTGATTGTTAATCTTGGTTTGGCATAAATCCTGGTCCTACTTGAAATCAAACTAATATCTTATAATTTCAAATTTTTTTCATATGGAACTATTGTATTATTCTTGTGGGAATTGCTCAATTTCAAAATTGTTGATATCAAAAGGAAATTTCAGAATTCTCAAAAAATTGTCTAAACATAAATCCGAAAAAAAACTACTAATGGTTTAATGCAGTATTCTACAAATGTATAATGGAGTATCATTTGTTAGTTTCTAGATACATGTCATCAGGGATTGTATTAAGTTTTGGGAAAGAAAGAAGTGCCAAGCAAATATATTTGATATCATTAAGGACATTTACGAGGGAGCTAACTGGTGTTGAGAGTAGTTGGCAATGAAACTAATAAGTTCACAGTGACAATGGGCTTATGAAGGCTTTTAAGGAATTTCATGTGAGTGGGGTTATTAATAAAGCGACTAATTGTACATTCTTAGCCTTAATTCCCAAAGTGAAGGGGGCGGTGAGGACCAAGGATTTTAGGCCATTAGTCTCACGGCTAGTGTCTACAAGATTATTGCTAAAGTCCTAGCTAATAGGCTTAAGGAGGTCATTGGGTCAGTGGTGTCGAATAATCAAGGCACTTTTATTTAGGGGAGATAGATTTTGGATAGTATTTTTATCACCAATGAGTGTATTGAAGAAAAGAAAAATTAGGGGAGGAGGGTTTGCTTCTTAACGTGGATTTGGAAACGGCGTATGACAAGGTTGAGTGGGACTTCATTGAGTCGGTTCTTAGATGGAAAGGTTCTCCTGAGCAGTGGTGCATGTGGAATGGGGGTGCATTAGGAATGTTCAGTTATCTTTTTGTCTCAATGGGGGGGATTGTGGGTCTTTTTCTGTCTTCTTGTGGTCTTAAGCAAGTAGATCCCCTATCCCCTTTATTGTTTACCTTAGTGAGTGATGTGTTAAGCCGTTTCTTTAGAAAAGCAGAGGTTCTTGGTAGAATTCAGGATTTTAGAATTGGTAGGGAAAGGATTCCTGCTTCTCATTTGCAGTTTGCTGATGATATAATAATCTTCTTGGAAGCATCGAAAGACTTTGTTTTCTGGACTAAATATATTCTCAAATGTTTTGAATGTGTTATGGATTAAAAGTTAACCTGGAGAAGAGTAGCTTGCCTGGAATCATTGTGGAAGGTCATATCTTCAGGAGTGTGTTAGAACTATGGGGTGTGGGGTGGGGTCTTAGCCGATGAATTATTTGGGGATGCCTCTGGATGGGAAACACAAGAATGTTCAATTTTGGAGTCCGGTTTTAGATAAAATGGAGTATAGGTTGGCTTCCTGGAAGTGTAACTACTTATCGTTTGGGGGTCGTAGTACTTTGATTCAGGCTTCCCTTGCTAATCTGCCCACCTACTATATGTCGATGTTTCAAGCTCCTAAGATGGTTACTAGGGGGATGGAGAAACTCCAGAGAGATTTCCTTTGGGAGGGTGGTGGGGAGAGAAAAGATCACTTAGTCAAATGAGCCAATGTGTGCAAGGAGAAGGAAAAAGGTGGTCTAAATTTGGGCAATCTAAAAATGCGTAATCAGACCCTTTTGGGAAAATGGTTGTGGAGATTTTGTTTTGTGAGGGGGGCTTTGTGGCGTACCATCATTGCAAGTAAGTATGGTTCTCACGTCAATAGTTGGGATGTTAACCCCAAGGCTCGCATCAACTCGGCTAGTGCTTGGAAAGGTATTACAACTTTATTTCCTGTTTTCTTCACTAAAGTCGGATTTTCAGTGGGTTCTGGTTTTTCTATTCGATTTTGGTCTGACCTGTGGTGGTGGGAGTCTACTTTGGCTTCACGGTTTCCTAGAGTCTTTCACATTTCTATGGTTCAGGATTCGATAATTGCTGAGGTTTTGAGTTGGTCCCTGTCGGGACTCACTTGGAACCTCCCTCTTCACTGTATTCTGAGGACGATGGATGTGGAGAAGTTAGCTAGTCTTTTTGATCTCCTTCGTAACACCGTCATTGTTGAGTCATTTTCAGATTCTCGGGTTTGGTGTCCTGTCCCTAGTGGGAAATTTTCTTGTAAATCTTGTCTTTATGATCTCCAGGTGGCTAGAAACGATCCAATCCCAATTTCTTCCACTTCTCATCTATGAGGTTCTAAAGTCCATCCTAAAGTTAAATCTTTTGTGTGGATTGTCCTTCTGAATCGGATCAATACTACAAATAATCTACAAAAGAGAAGAAAGCATCTGGCTTTATCACCACAGGTCTGCGTAAAGTGCTTGAAAAACGGAGAATCAGTGGATCACTTATTTCTTTCATGTGAGTATACAATGAAGATTTGGGGGTGGTTTTTGCTCGGCTTATTGGAGTGGAATAGGTTCCACCGAGGTTCGTGAGAGAATTGTTAAAGTGGTGCTTTCCATCTCTAGGGAAGAAGGGGCGGATACTGTACAGGGTTCTTTTCTTCTCCATCCCTTGGGAGATTTGGGGTGAACGAGCAAAAGAATCTTTGAGAGTTCATGGAGAAGTTCCGGTTCTCTCACGGATATTATTATGGAGTCTACAACTGCATGAACTGAGGTGCTCCCAGAATTTAAGGATGTCTCTACCTCGGATAATATCAGATGTTGGGAGGTTGTCTCTGTGATGTATTGTTTTGTAGGTGGTGGTGGTGATGTTTGTTGAATCCCTTATGTTTGTTTTGTTCTTTTCTGTTTTTTTGGGTGCTTGGGAAGATCGGTGGTTCCCTGGCTTGGGGAACCTGATCCATTTCCCCTTTGTTGTATTTTCTCTCTCCCTTTTTTATTATATTCTCTTCATTATTGATTAAAAAAAATAGGCTTACATCTTGGCTCATCTATGAGCATCTTTTTACATCGATTGTAGATGGACAACTCATATTCAAGAGGATGCTGTGTATGTCTTATTTGCAAATGATCTCATATTGGTGGACCAAACTAGAGTAGTATGTGCAAAAGTTAAAGGATGGAGGGATGTCTTGGAATCAGAAGATTTCAAAACAAGGCAAGACAGAATGTATGGAATGTAACTTTAATACATATGGAAATGGAGGTGAAGCAATGGTAAGGATTTGAGAATTGGTAGTTTGTGAAAAATAATTACTTCTGTTATTTTGGATCAATTATCTATGGAGAGAAAGATTATTTTTGGATATATTATGTGTGTGTGCATGTGTGTGTGTGTGTGTGTGTGTGTGAGGGAGTCAGTCAGAAATGCTGAAAGGATGTGAATGGAGTCGGTCAGAAATGATATAAAGACGCATAACGTGAATAAAAATATGGTTTTTTAATAGATTGGGATAGCAGAATGAGGGAGGGAGGGAGTAGCCCTAGTTAAACAAAAACTTAGTGGCACCTGTGAAAAGGTGAGAGATGGCTTTGAAGGATCTAAATTGGTAAAGATAGGCTGAAAGGATGTGGATGGAGTCAGTCAGAAATGATATAAAGATGCATAACGTGAATAAAATTATGGTTTTTTGATAGATGGGGATGGCAGAATGAGGTAAGATAGACTGAAAGTATGTGGATGGAGTCAGTCAGAAATGATATAAGGCCGTATAACGTGAATAAAAATATGGTTTTTTAATAGATTGGGATGGAAGAATGAGGATTATTGTTGCCGGCCCCAACTAGTTGGATAAACCATTTTGTTGATGTTGATGCTTCTGCTAGTTTCTCTTTCTATATGGATTTTCAATGTGGATAAAGTTCTCTTTTCCTTTGTTTTGAGTTAAAGATATAGCATAGCACTCCACTAATTTGCATGATTTGTAACAACTTTTGCAGGATGTTGGAATTCGTAGGGGGAGGCCATTGTATTTGAATGAGGAACGCTATGCTGCTCTAGCCCATATGGTAAGTATTGTACCTTCCGTTCCCTTCCCTTCCCTTGTTTCTTATCTGTTTCTCTCTATTATGGAAATAGACTTTGAGACTATAAATCCTTGGCTATTCAAGTTTCACATAATAAAACTTGCAGTATTTTCAATCAAATTTAATTCAAGATGTGAAACCCTGTATGGTAGGTGGCTACTCATGGCCTTGATCGAAGTTCTGAAGTTCTTCGTCAAACAAACATTGATTCACTCTTCATGGTTTAGATAAGAAGCTATACTTCAGGTTTTTTATGAAGGTCAATGTTAGACTTTCAGCATTTACTGTTACATTGTGATTGTCAACTCATATTTGGCCAAATTTGTCATTTAAGCAATGCTTAATCTCTATTAGATTCTGACCAGCTAATCTGAATATCAGATAACATATAAAAGCTCAATGGAAAATGGATCTTGAATTCCAAAACTGTCAACTTCTAATATTTAAGTTGTGGTTCAGACACAAGGATCCTGGATTCTGGTTTGAAGTGGTGCAATCAGGATTCAATTCATAATGGTTAGTATGGTAACAGTGAACTTGTTGTCCTCTTACTTACCTTATTGTTCTAGTGTTAGTTGTTTTCTAATGAGTTGATCTCTGATAATTATTGTTGAACATTGTTATAAATCTCATTGGGTCTTTTAAAGCTCCTTCATTTGAATTTTTTACCATTATCAGTTTCTTGAAAATTTTGGGTGTCCTGGATTGAGAAAACCATTTTTGGTATTCATGTATGGGTTCTTAAATTATGGTTTTTCTAAGCTCAATGCATTTATAGTAAACCAACACATCCCAGATTCTGATTAGATTACGACTTTTTAGTCTTCCATTATTCTGATGCTGATGAAAATGGTTTTCAGGTTCTCGGCAGGAGGGCTGTCAAGGTTCATTACATTCAGGTCTGAACCCATATAGTTCATGCCAGTCTTTGGGTTTCTCCTAGAGGTATCTATGTGACTCAATCTCAACATTCAGGCAGGACAAGTAAAAGAAATTGCATTTTCATGGGCTTTCCCTTTAATACCTACATAATGAGCTCAGTCTTCTAACATCATAAGGAAAGAATGTAGAAGTGTCTACATTTGTTCTAGGGATTATCCTTCTATGCTTTTCATTGTTGTCCATGGAAGAAAAGTTTTATGTTCCAGAGTGAACTAACTTGCATCTGCACAAAGTTGTCCAAGCAATAGTAACAAACCTTCACAATGAGTTCAAATTATAAGAAAATAATTTACTTGTTCAATTATATTAAGTTAGACATTAATTATTACATCTTAGCTTTACAGGTAAATAATTGAAAAGAAAACGTGTTATTTCATTTTGCTATGAGTCGTTCCCTTGGGACGTTGTGCCCATGGCAGTGCTCAATATTTTTCTTCGACTTCGCAAGTTTGGAGAAGTGTTCATTATTTTACCGGTTGATATTTCACGAGTTTAGTGGTGATTACTAATATAATACAGAATTTCAGGGGACATTCCTTTTTGGAGTAACTGGAGGATGATGAAACTGTAAGTGATCTTGCAACCCCTTGTTAATTACTGAACAGAATGCACATGCAAAGTTAGGGTTTCATTTTGTTGAAGCTCTATAATCAATTGATTTTTGTCTCTCTTTTCTTGTGCCCCAACATATTCTGGAGCCTTGAACTACTGGTCTATGATAGCTAGCTCACTGTTAGAATTTCATCTCCAATATTCTTTTTTTTCCCCCTTCACTTGTATTATGCCCCATCTGGAAATGATGGAGAATTTACTCCAGTTTGCATGGATATGACCTCTTCTGTTTAATGTTCATTCCATTACTCTAGTCTGCATGATACATCTTCATTCTTATTTTTATATTTCTACCTTGATTATCTTCTTACATATCTGGTTTCCGTGGATTGGCACTTCACTACGCGCCTGTGTTGGAGATTGGATTCCAATCTGAGGCCGATGTCTCTAGCAACGTTCATTTTACTCTTGCTCCTAGGTTTGCAGCTTAGTGTGTCCTTTATAAAGAACTCGAACTCCACCTTGTGTTCCAGCACTCTGTTCATGAGACATGAAACCTCTACTGCGAAATCATGTAAATAAGGCACTCTTTGTTCATGAAACGTGAAACCTCTACTGAGAACATAGTCATTATGCTTCCAATGACAGGACAGGTCATTGTTTGCCACAATTTTTTTCTGTTTTTGTGGAAAGCATGGACTTGGTTTGTATACTTGCCTCATGGTACTGACCAATTCTAGTTATAATGTGCATAATGATACATTTGGGAAATCTCCCTTTTTTATTCATGCTTATAAACTATATCATCCAACCTATTTAGGGATGGCAATGGTGTGGTTAAACAGGTAATCCAACCGTCTTGCCTTCCCCAACTGGAGCTGGTTTTGTAATACCAAAATTCGGGTTTTAGGGTTTGACCTAAACCAACCTTAACTTGCAGGTTGTCATTCAAGCACAGGTTAACCAAATATATTATAAAATATAATCTGCCCCAACCCGTGTTTCCCGGGTTAGGAGCAGGTTTGGCATATGCTGGAGGACTCTTGTAGGATCAGGTTGGTGTTTGTCACAACCTGCCCAGAACCTGTTCTCTGACCAATCTTAAGCCTACTCAAATTCTCTAAAGTTACATCACCTCTTAGTTGATTTGAAACAAATCAGAAGATGACACGTGGAATGAAAATGTCACATCATTATAAATGATAAAGTGATTATTTTCTCGATTTCTGTTTTTGAAAATTTTAAATATTTTTTAATTAAGTTTTTAATCCCACGGGTTATCTTCTTATTGGTTTCAAATCAACTAACAGGTGATTGTAGCTTGAGAGGACTCTCTTAAATGATTTAAGGCATATATACCCTTGATAGAGCAGTAATAGAAAGGGCAACCTCTGACTAATCTATCTATTGATATTGATGGGGCGGCAAAGGGCCCCCCAGGAAAAGCGACTGCGGGCGATCTTTGTAGGAACGACGAGGGCAAATTCATCTGCGGTTTTACTCTCCCTGTTGATTTAACTACTGCTGTAATTGCTGAAGCTCTTGCCTGCGTTGAAGGTCTCAGAATGGCCTTGCATTTGAGTATCTCATGTTTAGAGGTTGAAAGAGATTCTTTGGTTATCATCCAATTGATTAACCACGACGAAAATCCACTGCTTGCAGAATTGAAGAACTTATAATAGAGGCCAGATATCTCATTACTTGTTTTTCTTATGTTAGATTTCTTCACTGTTTTAGAAAGGATAATTTTGCAGCAGACTGTTCGGCTGATTATGCTATTTCCGAGGGACGCTCTTGCCTTTGGAAAGGTTCCCCCTTCCTATATTGCTCAGATTCTAAAGGATGACTTCATGGAATTGAAATTTAGCATGAATAATATATAATCACAACTATAAAAATAATTTAAAATGCACAACAAAATCATCTTATTAATTTACCATTTTTTTAATAAGTAATAATATATAATACATATTATCAACAGAGGTCCTTCAATTGATAACCCAAAAGCCAAACATTCGTTTCCTCAATTGTAAGGCCCAGATGGGTCCCTTTAGTGATTACCCAGAACCAAACCTGCTAATCAGTTCCGGGTTTAAGCCTGGAACCGTTCAACCCCCGACTGATACAATTTTTTAGACAAAGGAAAGTTCAAGAGGGAAAGCAAGAAAAAAATGAATTTGTGAGTAAAAAATCCTTTTCTAAGGGAGTGCTTCTGTACAATTAAACCTAAATAATATCACTGTTTCAGAATGAACGTGGGACCTGTGATCCTTATTTCTACAAATTGACAACACAAGATCTATAATCCTAAACTTGGGGCACAAAAATGCAAGAAAAATCCTTCTAACATGTGCCCGATTAGAATTGGATGATGATAATGCATATTTATGTGCATATCATCGTTCTTCGGGGCAGTGAAGATGCCAATTTATGCTCGTCCAATTGGTTCTTCATGGGTTAAGCCTCTCTATTGGAGGGTTAGTCGCAATTCTGGTTGAAACATCTTCCAGCCAACTTCTATGTTACTCCAACCTTCATTCACAACAAAAACAAAGAATGCAGATCAGGAACACATACAAGCATCCATAAAGCTGTTAACTGCAAAGACAAAGAACTAGCGCAGCTTCAAGTAATGGGAAATGCTTGGAGTGATCTCACAATTGCTGCTGCCAAAGACTGGAAAAATAAAAGGCTAAATTTAGCTTCGCACCCTTGTGCGGCTTCCATTTCTAAACAATGTGAGCATTAATGAACTGTAGCAAATTGATATTAACAAGGATATGTAATGATGCATTAGTAGTCAGATTTTCTCATTTTGTTCAAGTGGTGATTGTTACTTGAAGACTATCAATTAGATGCAGAAAGGCGAAGTAAATTTCACATATATACAACAATGTTGGAAATTTTTATTTTTCCTTTCAGATTATCATGTGATCTATAATCATCCCTCTTACAGCATTATATTTTTATGCCTTTAGATCAATTGATCTTCAAATCCTTGGTAGTATTGTACATGGACACAAATTAGCAATGCTTAGAAATTTACATTTCAGTCATTTTTCTCCCCCCGCCCCCCCCAAATTTCCTTCGTCAGCATCTACAGATATTCATTGACATGACTAGCATAACAAAAGCATATACCGCCTTAAACTATGCTAATCAAGCATCATGAGGATGTTCCGGTGAGCTAGGTTTTTTGGGTCATGACATCGACAAGTTGCCTAAGCTTGCAACTTAAACTTTTTACCTAAAAGTTCTGGCCACTACGGGGCTCATGCAACAAGAAATAGGGATTTCTTAGTAGTAGCATGAAAGCAGCAGTATGAGGAAAGTTGTTAAGTCTTCCAAAAGCAGGAGACTAAGATCATTTTCTAAACAAAACAATGTATAAATGATCGGAACATTGTAATAAAAATAAATAACTAAATTTAAGGGAGGCAAGAAAATGCTACAAATAGGATTAAATTTTATCTTAATGGCCAATTAAAAAAAACATCAATTTACATATTTGATGGCAAATTGTTACAAAGAAGTCATGCTACAATTAAATTGTTATATGAAAAAAGCATCTTGATACTGCAAAGAGAGGGCGGGTCATGCAATAGACCTTTTTCCAGAAACGCATGCATAGACATATAGGATCATGATAACATTTACTAAAATGGTGAATGTTCGTAAGAGCACCTGACTTGCATTTTTCAAATTTAGTGTAACATGACAATAATCCTATAAGCAATGAAAATCCCGTCAATGTTACATTGCTATCTTTATCAATACAAGCGTTCTAGTGAATGTTGGTCAGAGCAACTGACTTGCACTTTTCAAATTCAGTGTAAAATGATAATAATCCTATAAGTAATGAAAATCCCATCAATGTTACGTTGCTATCTTTATCAATACAAGCGTTGGAAAATCGTATGAAGGTGAAACACAATTCATATTGCTCATGCATACATGAAAGAAGAGTTGAAGTCTCATAAACTAAAAGAAGATTTGCTCTACAAAGATTGGAATCAAAAAATATGATAATGCAATAAATTTCAGAATAGCTGGAATAAAGCTTGGATATTTGATGAGGATGGTATATATGTAATGAAGGCCAGAATTCTTTTTGCAATAACCAGAATGGTGAGCAGTTTTTAAGCACCATGGCAAATCCAAAGGTTTGTAGAAGTTGTTTGATTTATTGTAGTCAAATTTCCCAAGATCTGCAATGGATGACGAAGTCAGAGGAAATTCTCAGTAACAACTAGTTTGACTACCCTAGCCAGATAAGCATACATGAAGAAAAGTAGAGAGGGGAAATAAAACATAACAAATCAAACACCAAAATTAGTCAGGCTAGCAAACACTAAAAAGTTACAAAACATACTTACAGTTTAAACACTAGGTCACCCCAATCCTCATTGCATGTGAACAATCATCAGTAACAAGGTGATTCGTTGTGGTCAAATTCGTAGATTTCATGTGGCCATCAGATTTCTCATCAACTAATGGGAACTCAAGTTGTTTTTCCACAGACTTGAAAACTGCGGTTCTTTTTGACCTTAATCGGTAAGGAGGAGATGCATTTAAAGCCTTCCCACGGTATGGCCTGACAGTGCCATTACCAAGACAAGGAGGACTTCCACAAATTCTTCCATTTACTGATTCAAGTTGTTCTGAAGTACGTCTCGATTTTTCTATTTCATCAGGAGCACATGAACTGTCGACTTTTTTCTCATCTGTTTTCCCAAATCTATCAAGCGGCAGTGGCACATGAACTTCCTTTCTTCTTTTTCTTAATATGGCTGGGGTATTTGGGAAGGTCTTAGCAGCATTTCTCAAAATAGATTCTGGGCTCTGCAGACCCAAACCAGTAGTTTTCACACAAGGTGGAGTGAAGAAACTGACGGGTGACATGATCGGACTTGAGTTATATGGCTGCTTCATGGAGCAACATGTGTTGAACCCCGAATCTAATCGAATACCACATTTATCTAACTGTGGTGGCTCGTAGTACAAAGAAACAAAGGTTGACATCCCAAGCTGTAGTCCAGCAACCTTGTTCTCGTGATTCAGTTCATCAATTCTGAAATTCTCAAATGGTGGTGTTAAATCAGATTTGCTATAGCTAAGATCTAAATTTGATGCCTGTTGCTTGCAGTCAACATCATCAGAATCAGAGGATCCAGTTGCAGGAACACTTGTTGAAGCATGATCAGCATCTAGGAATTGTGGGACTGGAGATTCCAACTGATCCTTGCAATCATCTTCTATTTTACAAAAATTCTCAGTACCTGGTTCAGTGTGAGCAGTTGAGTCTGAACCTTTATTGGAACAAACAAAAAGCTTTCCTGCAGCTGCTTGTCTTGATATATCTTTGGAACCATTTTGCAAAGCAATCTTTGGAGCAGGTGGCAATTCCCCAGTAACCAGGTAGAAATCTAATTTTTTCTTCAAGGAACTGTTCCAGTGATTCTTTATTGAGTTATCAGTCCTGGATATAAAAATCGGTAAACATGAGGTGGGGACTAAAATTAAAGAACATTAATGGTGTACCACAGTAGCATCCAAGGAAAGCCACTCAACTATGTCCAATTATAGTTATGCCCTTCAATATTCAACAGCAATAATTACATGATATTCAGGAAATTCTGGGAAAAATCAATCAGGAGCTGAAGTAGTAGTATGCAAAGTGGAAACTATTGGTACAACAACGACAGCATTACTAGCACTTTCAGATTTTCGATTCCAAAAAGAAATGTAAAATCTCTTATCAATCAACTCATCAGGAGCTGAAGTAGTAGTGTGCAAAGTGGAAACTATTGGTACAACAACGACAGCATTACTAGCACTTTCAGCTTTTCGATTCCAAAAAGAAATGTAAAATCTCTTATCAATCAACTCATCAGGAGCTGAAGTAGTAGTATGCAAAGTGGAAACTATTGGTACAACAACGACAGCATTACTAGCACTTTCAGGTTTTCGATTCCAAAAAGAAATGTAAAATCTCTTATCAATCAACTCATCAACTGTGTGCATAGTGGAGTTATATTAGATGGTGTCAAACTAATTAGTGTAACCTGGTAGGAATATATGTTGAAGTATATAATTAATTGTGTTCTATATTTATGCAAAGGTAGAGAAAATTTTCAACTGACTAACCTAAATTTCACAATTTCTTTCCCTCTTCTACAGATGAATTCCATCTAAGATCCTATACCAGAAAATTAAAATGACCATAGCATCCTACACATCATATTCAAAAAAAGATGAACTATTATAGATGTGATCAGCAGTATTCAGTACTGTCAACTTAGTAAACTAGATGCCTTAAATATGGCTATTTTATAATTTATTTGCACAAAACCTAGTACCTTCCAGGTAAGACCTTAGCTATTTCTGCCCATTTATTTCCGTGTATACGGTGTGCGTTCATGAGTGAAAGCTCTTCCTCCAAGGTCCAAGCATCCTTTTTTATCCCCGGGTTTAAATGATTGTGCCACCTGAAATAATTCAAAGCGTCACCTTTCTCTTTCGTGAATACAGGCAATACATCAAAGAACAGCCCAGCAATCAGAATGGATGGTGAAAGAAAATAAACTTCTAGTTGAGAACATAATGTATCTTACTTATCCAATTGTCCAATATTAGCAGGACAAAACATAAATATAACTAATTTGAAGAAAGTAAGGGTAAGAAACTTGAGAAAGTAAAATGCACAGGGCTTTTCAGCACCAGAATCGAACTAAGAAAATAAGAAACGATTGACAAATAATGTTATTGATATAAAATGACATTCTTTGAAGAACCCATAGCCATGGCAGTAACTTAAGCCATCTCATAACATTACCTCTCTCGGCATTGTTTTCCT
>JAUPMG010000013.1:12919653-12949333 GCA_031762675.1 Pachysandra terminalis | reverse complement strand
ACTATTGTATTATATGTTTTAGTTGATTATGTTTAAAGACTATATTGGGTCATTTGGATTGGAGGCCGCCATTGCTTCTAGGAAGAAGATGATGCCATGTAAGTTTTAGTTTAGTTTCTAGTTAAATTACAATAAATATTTTTTATTAGATTGATTTTTAATTTCTAGATTTAATGAACAGGTGAGTGGTGTCTCATGTACGGGACGAGCGCCCCTACACTTCGATCTTTAGCTGTCCTGATCTTGGCCCAGACTGCATCATCCTCAGTTTGTGAGCGGAATTGGAGTACTTTTGCCCTCATCCATACGAGATAACGCAATAGATTGGCGTGTAAGAAGCTGCAGAAGTTAGTTTTCTGCCACTATAACATGCGTTTAAGGATGAAAACATTAGAGAATGAGAGTTCGGGTGCTTTACCGATTGACCCGGTTGACTTTCTGGTAGAGGCGATCGATGAGCTGGACCCACTTTATGAGTGGGTTAGGACTTTTGAGTTGAACGAGGCTGATGAGCACCCTAATGAAGAGATAGCCAGAGTTCCTATAGAATTGGGGGTTGATGTTGATCGGGTAATGGAGACAGGGGTGTGAGAGATGGGGGGAGACTCATTAGATAGGGTCGTGCACATCACCCCGTTATCCACACGTTCTGGTAGTGGGAGTGGAGGTGGAGGTGGTAGTGGAGGTTGGGGTCAGGGTATTGCTGGTGATGATGGTGGAGAGGACGATGATGATGATGATGGTGGTGGCGACGGTGGCACAGACGGGGGAGAATGTGGTAGTGGTGTTCAAGTAGGGATATCTCCTTTCGCAGGAGAGGCGAACCATGATTACACCACACAAGATACAGATCATGGTGCATCGCCTCCACGTGGTGGAGCCAGCCATTCTTCTCAATCTCAGCGCTGGGGTACAGGGAGTAAGGGGAGCAAGGGGGAAGAAACATTTGGGAGCATAGGATGAGGCATCCATCTCTCGTAGCTTTGGGAGATTGGATGTGGGGTGTGGGCAACAGGGATCTTCCTCATCAGCATCATACGGCGGGTATGGAGGTTATGACGGATATGGAGGGTATGAGGGACATCACCTAGCACCATCTTATCAGAGCCAGAAATCAGGGGGAGTCTGGATCTTACGGATATGGAGGCTATTACACTGTGCCTTATGTTGGAGGAGGAGGAGGAGGGGTGGTATGGTATATTTCCAGATACCCCATACGCTGCAACTGGACATGAGGATGATTCGTATGGATGCCCTCCTGTTGTTCCAACGACGACCTATCACCCCCAATACCCCCTATAGGAGTATTGAGGCATATGAGTCTTGAGGATTACCAGAGATGTCTCCCAGTACATAGAGTGATATCATCGGATGATGTCCTGGGATCAGTATTGCAGCTACGTGGAGCAGTCATATTATGGTGGGGACAGCGGAGAGACGAAGATGATGTTGATGAGCCGGCCCGCCATTCACTTTGGATTTGAGTGAGCAGACATATTCCTTGATTTCTATTTTAATGTTTTTTTGGTTGACTTATACTTTCACTTTTGATCATTTATAGAATCTCCAACTTATTATTGAGTTATCTTTTAGTTTGACTTACATTCTTTTAGTTTGAATTACATGTCACTTGATTCCTACTGTGATTTATCTGTTAGTTTGAATTACATTAACTTTTAGTTTGATTAAATTACATATAGTATGATTAGCATCCATTTTTACAGCTTACAGTACCCGACAGCGTGTAAGCTAACCCCCCTCATGTAATGACTTGATGTGTAGTTTTTTTTTTTTTTGCATTTTTTGATGCATTTAGGCCTTAATTAGACATGTTTAAAGTTTTAGGCCAAAAGTCCATAAAAAACCTAAGATTTCCCCACTTTTTCCTCAATTTTCCCTATTTTTCCCATGTCACCGACATGTCGCTAGAGCAGACTGGCCACATCGACACCGTAAACCTTGGTGGTGTTGAGCATCTCGGGACAAGGGTTAGGTGCCCACCCTTGCCGAGTCCCTACCGAGCTCGGTCTCGACTCAATGGTGGCACCTGTCATGCCAAGTTTTTCTATCGGTTCAGTCTTCTTGGGCAATGTGCCTGTCTTAGTTCCATATGCGGTTTGTTGGAGGATCCAAGAGGATTGAATATGCTCAACAAGGGTCCTAACCTGTCCATCGAGATGCCCGATGAACCTGATTTTGCGTAACCTTCTAATGTCATTTTCTCAATTCTTGATTTTATGCCAACTTGTTAGTCTAGTGGGCGATGACATGGCATATAGCCTACCACATCATCATAATATGTTTACATGGCATTCTTGTCAAAAATGACCATCAACATAAACATGCAAAGCGGATTAAGAATGTGCATATTACATTTTCATGTGTTTGGATTGAAGCAAAATAAGTTAAGAAAATGATCTACAACTTACTAAAACATGGTAATGCTGGTTGGGGTGGTGATGGGTCAGGTTGTTTTGGATCATGAAATTGTTGGTCCGAATATGTCCAAATAAGAGATGCCTTGGTTTGGGCTTAGGTAGGATTAACGAGTTTACATTAAAAACCTATCAACCCAATCTGATTAGCAATCAGGTAGGTAGGTTCAGGTTGACCCAAGAGCATTAAAACCTATATCATGTTGATGTGAAGTTGCTTAAATACCAGGTGGGTTTGATTTTGCCACCCTGGTGGTGTTGGTGGCGGTAGTGATATTGTGGTGCAAGAGGAATCAATTGGTTGGTATCAGTTCGGTTTTGTCCTTTATTGTTAAAATCTTATGACCCATTGTATGGACCTTACAATTCAGTCGACCCTAAATCAATTCAAATCAGTGATAGAATCGATTTATGTTTGAATCGTACAATTCATACATTGTATCTTATAATTTTTAATCATATGATTCATACTATTCAAATGATTTGGCTCTGCAAAATGCCAATTTTCTTTTTCTGTCCCTCTTTCATGAAAAGCTTTCCTTTTTTTAGCCCTTTATATAGAATATACTAAAATAACTATCCATAAATAAAGCAATACAGTTTACTTATTTTAAAAACAAAAGCGGCTTTTCCTAAGACATCCCATACCCCTAAGCCTTAAACCTTATTTCTACTAAAATTAGTATGAATCTTATGATTTATTATTCAAAATTATCATTCGATTCTATGCAGCCCCAAATGATTTTCGATCCTTTTCATGGTATAACAACCTTGTTTCTATCTATACCCAAAATGATACCCTATTTAAAACATTGGTTCAAGTTCTTATCAGTATTGGGTCCAAGAATGAAACCTTTAGAACCAGATGCAATCTTATAAATACCCAATACCCATTGGGCATCCAATAATATTACAATATTATAGTTGTTAGATGCAAAGATTTGTAATTAAAATCTAGAACTATCAAATATCAAAAGAAATTACATGAAAAAGGAAAAGTGCTTTTTTACCTTAGAAAATAGAAACACTATTTAATGTTTTTTTGGATACTTTTGTTGGAATAATTCTTGATTGCCTTAATGATTTATAAATATATTTATTTATTATTAACTATTCATTAATTAGTATTAACTATTAATGTATTTTCAATACATAATATAATTAGATGACTAGGCTACTATCTTTTATAATAAATGAATATTAAATAGGTACATTGTATACCAGCTTACCTAATGGGTACCTGTTAGGTATTTGATTGTTAACGGTTCCTGAAGTGACTACTTAGGACCAAACCAAAAAGTATTTAGTTTTGTGGTGATAGGCTCAAAAGCACCATGGTGGTACCATTGTCAGAGGTGATCGTCATGTTGTCAATGACGGTGCAAGTTGCAATCACCAAAAGGAGGTGGTGGTAGTAATGGTAGATATGTAGCGATGGGACCTTTGGTGGATGTGATGGTGATAAGTGGTGGTGTTGGTGTTGTCATTGTTGTTGTTGATGGTGGTGGTAATGGTGGTGATACTGGTGTTAGAAATTCTCTGTGCGTAGGAAATGGGACTTTCCTTGGTTTATTGGTGGTGACTTTAATATAATTAGATTTAGGTCTGATTGCTCTAGTTATCCAAAAATAAATTCTTACATGCAGGAGTTTATAGACTTCATCAATTCTAACGAGCTCATAAATTTGCCACTATATGGTGAAAAATATACTTGGTTTAATACTAAAAAAAAACCTAATTTATCGAAACTGGACAGATTTCTGATTTCCGTATCTTGGGAAGAGAAGTTCGCTCTACCACAAGCTATAGCTATTCCAAGGATATTATCCGATCATATTCTAGTGATGTTGGAGTGTAAGGAGTCTTTTGGAAGGGCTTAACCATCTAGATTCGAAAACATGTGGCTTAAAGATCTTTCGTTTATTTCCTTTGGGCTGTGTTTGGTTAGATGGAAAGTTGCGTGGGAAGGGAATTCATTGGAAAGCAAAGTAAAGTTAAGGATTGGAAAGGAAAAACCACTTTTCTCGGATGTTGTTTGGTTGTCTGGAAAAGAGAGCAGGAATTTGACTGAAAATATAAATTATTGTGTTTGGATTATAGAAAAATTGTACAGGAAAGTAAAGTTATCAAACTTTAAAAACTTTATCATGTCTTATATATATATATATATATATATATATATAATATATAATTATATATATACAAATATATATTTTAGACATTATAAAATAATTATATAATATTAAGAATTCTAATGGGATTCCTTTATCTTGAAAAAAACTTTGCGTACGAAACAATATATTGTCTCAACACATATGGGTTAAGACATAGCAGAATTACTCCATATGAACGAAAATAGAGTGCATTAAAGATAATGCACATTCACTTAATTTTTTTTTAATAAGATCATTCAACTTGTTAATAAAGAGTAACTGAAATATCAGATTCAAAACAAATTAAGCAAATTCAAATATTCATTGTCAAACAAGATTTAGAGTTTATAAATAATCAACATATAATCCAAAAAGCTACTATAGGAGCACATAAATTAAGTTATGACTTTATAGTAATTTTATTAGCTCAATACGATATGCTAAGAATGTCTTTGCTTTTATGGTATTAGCAAGCAAGCTTTCAAAGACATAGTAAACAATTGGGGACTGTAGTCCTTTAATATCTTCTAAGGTCTCTAGTGAGATACTAGATTGGTTATCACGCCTCTTTTCTATTGTATCAATCATCCGATTGATTCCCGTTGTCACAACATTTAATGATTGTACAATTGCTTCTGCATTTTTGGGACGCTTTTGTTGTGTTTCTGTGACATGTGAAGATGCATTTTTCTTGTTCCTTGGCACAGAAGATGTATACTTGAAATAAAAATAATCGATAAGAAAAGAAAATATGTATCTTATCAAGGATGAATTAAAAAAAATAGAGATATTTTTTAAGGAAGAATAAAAAAATAGAACACAAAATATTGTGTTCGCTCAACCTCACCTAAAATACATGATGGGGTTGAACAAGTTTTCCATTAAAAAAACTGGTTTGAAAAAAAAAGAAAATAGAGTTGAAAATAAGAGTTAAACCCCACCGTTTAAGAATGACGAAGTTGAACGATTTATACTTGAATTTCTTAAAAAAATTAACTTCAAATGTCACTTAAAAAGAGGGTAGGATGAGTTCCAAAAAAAAGGAAGAGGCTTCAACCTCACGGTCCTTGTCTACCAAAAAAAAAAGAGAAAAAATGGGGATAGGTATGTTTTAGATTAGTTTTATTAAAGAAAAGAGAGATAGAGGCTTTAACCCCACAGTCCCCACCTAAAAAGATGGGATAACTTCAACAAAAAAAAAGATGGGGAAGGGCGCGTTTTAGATTAGATCTATTAAAAAAATCAAAGAGAGAGAGAGACTTTAAACCCACCAGAAAAATAATGGGTTGAAAGATGGGGTGTTTGTATCTCCGTCTTCAACCTTCTATCATAACTGAGAAAAGAAGAAGCAAGAAGTTGTAGAGAGGGGATAAAATAAAATAAAAAAAACAACAAGAAAAAGTTGCAGAAAAGATGGAGAAAGAAATAATATAGAGACCTGAGATGCACGAACATGAGAATGGCATGATTCTTTTTCTTTCAAATGTTTCCCTTTTGTTTTGAGAGGAAATGATATGGGGGTGTTTTACCGAAATCTGGAGTTTGGAAAAGTGATTCCCAGTGGGTCCCACGTTTTCCCATTGTCTAAACGCCCAAAAGCATGAGAAAGTAGCAAAATATTTTCCTTTCCCATAGATTCTAACCAATCAAATGTAGCCAAAACAACAGGGAAACATTGGAAATGAAAAGAATCATGCTCTTATTCTCTTACTCATGCATTTTAAGTTTGTTTTCTTCTCTTTACTCTCTTTTTCCATATTGTCTACAAATTTTTTTTATTTTATTTTTATTTTATCTGATCCCTTCTCTACAATTTCTTACTTTTTTTTTCTTAGACATGATAGAGGGTTGAAGACAGAGATACAAACACCATATCTTTCAACCCATCAGTTTTTCTGGTGGGATTGAATCCTTTTTTTTAATAGAACTAATTTAAAATGCACCCATCCTCATTTTTTTTGAAGTTATCCCAATCTTCTTTTTATGTATGGATTGTGGGGTTGAAGTCTCTATCTTTTTTTTTTTATTATTATTAAAGAAAAAAATCTAAAACGTTACCGATCTTTTTAATTTTTTTGGAAAGTATCCCATTTTCTTTATAGGTGGGATTTGAAGTCAATTGTTTTTTAAGAAACTCAAGTATAAATCGTACCACCTCACCATTCTTAAATGGTGGGGATGAACTCTTATTATTAACTCTATTTTTTTTTTTTAAATCAGTTTTTTTAACGGCAAGCTTGTTCACCAATCGTGTTTTTTTAGGCGGGGTTGAGTGAATACAATATTTTGTGTTTTTTTTATTCTTTTAAAAAAATATATTTTTTTTAATTCTTTCTCAATAAGATAAATACTTTATTTTCTTATTTATTATTTTTGTTTCAATTATACATCTGTTGTGTCAAGGAGCAGCAGAGATGAATCTTTACATGTCACAGAAACACAACAAAAACGTCCAAAAAATGCAGAAACAATTGTGCAATCATTAAATGTTGTGGTAACATGAATTAATAGGATGACTGCTGCAATAGAAAAGAGACGTGGTACTCAATCTAGTATTTTATTGGAGGTTTTAGAGGAAATTTATGGACTGAAGTCCTTATTTGTTTACTACCCCTTTGAAACCTTGCTTGTTGATGCCATAAAAGTAAAGACATTCTTAACATGTCTTATTGATCAAATAAGAGATTTCTTGATTAAGCATTATGTTAGTGGCAGTGCTAGATTCTGATGATGACCACTTACAATTAGTTTTTTGTGACTCTTTACAAGAGTTGATGCCATTACAAAGTTATGAATTTAGTTTGTGATTCTAATAGCTTTTTTTGGATTCCATCTTACTTAATGCGTTAAGAACTTTAAATCTTGTTTGACAATGAATATTTGAATTTGTTCAGTTTGTTTTGATTATGATCTTTTTATTGTTGTTAATTAACAAGTTGAGTGATCTTGTTAAAAAAAGTTGAGTGAATATGCATTATATTTAATGCACTTTATCTTCGTTCCTATAGAGTGATTGTGCTATGTCTTAACCCATATTTGTTCAGACAATATTGCTTCATATGCAAAGATTTTTTTAGGTAAAAGAATCCCATTACCAGTCATAAATCATAATATTATATCATTCGTTCTAAATGGCAATAATATATATATATATATATATATATATATATATATATGTAAGATAGGATACAGTTTTTAAAGTTTGACTACTTTACTTTCCTATACAATTTTCTTATATTCCAAACACTATAGTCTACATTTTCAATCAAATTCTTGCTCTTTTTTTTAGACAACCAAACAACACTAAGAAAAGTGGCTTTTCCTTTCTAATCCTTAAGTTTACTATGCTTCCCAACCTTTTCCGCGTAACTTTCTAGCTAACCAACTTTGCCTTTGAGAGGAAAAGAAATGGGGGGTATTTGACCGAAAATCTGGACTCTTTAGAAAAGTGGTGTCCAGTGGGTCATATGTTTTCCCATTATCCAAACACCCAAAAAGCACGAGAAATAGCCAAATACTTTCCTTTTCCACAGATATTGACCAACCAAACGCAGCCTTATAGAATCATGGTGGATGGGATTTAAGTTCTTGTGGAGTGCTAGTTTCATATTTTGCAAAAAGCTTAAAGCCTTGAAAGTAGAAATCAAGAAATGGAATAAGGAGGCGTGGGAGGTGCATGAGAAGAAAAAAGAGGTTTGTGATGACATCAAGCATCTTGACAATCTTGAAGAGAGTGGCCTACTTGAACCTATTAAATGGGAGAATAGGGAGAAATGCCAAACTTAGCTAGAATGGAAGAGATAAATTGGAGGTAGAAATCTAGTGATTTGGTTAAAAGAATGGGAAGAAAACACAAAATTTTCCATTGCATGGGTAATGTGACAAATCAAGTTAATTCAATCAAGAGGTTGGAGATTGATGGAGTAGTGGTGGAGGATAAAAAAGTTATCAAGAAAGTTGTGGAATCTTATTATGAGGATCTTTTTGCTGAAAAGGTTTAGTTTAGGCCCTTTTTAGATGGAATGGTGTTTGATCATATATCTTCCCATGAAGGTGATTATTTGGAAAGGCCCGTGATATACTTCAAAGGAGGAGAGGTTATTTAGCTCCCTCTCCACATATTTGCTTTTTGTGTAGGAATCAAGGGAGTCAGTGGATCATCTGTCCATACATTGTGCAATAGCCAGAGGGATTTGGTTGCACTTTCTTAGACTTATGGATGCGGAGTGGGTTATGCCGGAGAGCTTAGTTTCCCTCTTCTTTTCAATCGTTTGGGGTATATGGAGCGAAAGAAACAAATGTATCTTTAAGGAGGTTCAGAGACCGGTCTCGTGGTTGATTGATTCCATTGCGGGGATGGTGGTGTGTTGGGTGGTAGTTAGGCAGGAATTTTAGGGCATTTCTATGGATTCGATTACCAGATGTTGGGGTGATTTGCTATATTCTTTGACGGCTCGCTCTTTGAAAAGGGAGGTATGGTGTGCGCCGGCTAGGGATTGCATTAAGTTGAATTTTGATGGTTCTTCTTTGGGCAATCCCGGTAGATCTGGGAGTGGTGGGGTCTTCAGAAATTCGCCTAGTGAGGTTATTGATGTGTTTTCGGGCCCGATTGGTGATGCAGATTCTAATACCGCTGAGATTAGGGCCCTGTTTGTTGGTCTGAAAGAAGCTAGGAAGCTTAATTTGGAGTATATACATGTTGAGGGGGATTCTTCTTCTGTTATTTCTTGGATGTTAGGTGCTGAAAGACTCCCATGGAGATATGCTCATTGGATTAGTCAGGCTCAGTTTCTAGCAGTCGATTTTAGAATCTCCTCTCATGTTTTGAGATTTGCTAATGAGATGGCAGATGGGTGGGCCAGAAGAGGAGTGGAGAGAGACTCTTTTGATGTAGGAAATCCTAGGGAGGAGGATATTGTGAACCATGATGGATAAGATTGTGTTGTTTTTTCATAGACTTTTTGTATAGCTATTTTATTTGATTTTTGGAACATTTCGTGATTTCGTGTTACTCTTGTAATCCTTTTGATGATTAATAATAAAATGTTGTTAATGATAAAAAAAAAAAAAAAGGTGTTTGAGGAGTTCCATTTGAAAAAATGGCTTTTAAGAAAAGTTCCAATGCCACTTTTATTTCCTAATCCTTAAGAAGGAAAGAGCAAGATTAGTGAAAGATATCAGCCTATTAGTTTGATTAGGAGCATGTATAAGATCACTTCTAAACTTTCGGTCAATAGACTTAGGAAGGTGCTTCTTAGTATCATTTCACAAACTCAAAGCCCGTTAGTAGGAGGTGGACAAATCTTGGATGACGTATTATTAGCAAACGAATGTCTAGATTCCAAGACTAAAATTGACGGATCTGGCCTTGTTTGCAAGCTCAAAATGGAGAAGGCTTATGACCATTTGACTGGAGATTTTACTTCTTTATCTTTGGGTCATATGGGTTTTGGAGTGACGTGGTGAAACTGGGTCAGATTTTGTATCTCTACTGCAACTTTTTCTGTGCTTATAAGTGGTGTAGCTTCTGGTTTCTTTATCCTTTAGAGGGCTAAGGCAAGGGGAACCACTATCTTCCTTCTTCTTCATCATTGTGGCGGAGGCTTTAGGGAGATTAATTGATAGAGCTTCAAGTGTTCACCGGAGAAGTAATTTGGGATGCAAGGTGGGCTCTTTCCCATCTTATCTGGGGACTCTTCCAGGCGTGCAATATTAAGTTACTTTAGTGTGGGATAAGGTGGTAGAGAGGATGGAAATAAGATTGCCAACTTGGAGATTTTGCTACTTCTCTAAAGGTGGAAAGATTACTCTTATGAAGAGCACACTATCCAATCTCCTCACTTATTTCATGTCAGTTTTGGTTATCCCAAAATTAGTAACTTAATGATTCTAGAGGTTATACAAGGAGTTTTTTTTTTTTTCTCTTTCTTTTGTGTGGTCAAGAGATGGGGCACAAGTACCATTTGGTGTATTGTTATTTGGTGTGTAGGCCAAAGGACCTAGGGGCATTAGAATTTGGCATCTGGCGCCTTTTAACTTCGCATTATGGGGAAATGACATTGGAGGTTTGCATAGCTCATGAAGCTTACGGAGACAAACAATTTTTGGGTGTCTGCACCTTGTAGAGGATCATATGGAGTTGGGTTGTGGAGAGCCATTTCTAGCTTACTAGTGCCCTTTTTAAAAGGTATTTGCTTTGAGGTGGGGAGTGGGGAGAGGGTTAGTATTTGGGAGGATATCTGGTGTGGTGAGTCAACCTCTTGATTCAGTTTGTCAATCTGTTTTCTATTGCTATTGATATATCTGCATGGGTTGGTGATATGTTGATTGGAGGAGGGTCTAGTGTGGATCAGTGTATCTTGGAGGTTGACGTTTAGAAGAGCATTTTTTGATTGGTAGATTGATTCAATTTCCAGCTTCATTTCATCTTTACATAGGTCAGTCGTTGTTCAAGGGCTGGATATACTTGGAAGGGGAGTGAAGATGGTATTTTTTTTAGTGGTTGTTTTATGTCTCTCGATTCAGTTTGCCAATCTGTTTTCTATTGCTATTGATATATCTGCATGGGTTAGTGCTATGTTGATTGGAGGAGGGTCTAGTGTATCTTGGAGGTTGACGTTTAGAAGAGCCTTTTTTGATTGGTAGATTGATTCAATTTCCAGGTTAATTTCATCTTTACGTAGGTCAGTCCTTGTTCAAGGGCTGGATATACTTGGAAGGGGAGCAAAGATGGTATTTTTTTTAGTGGTTGTTTTATGCATTGCAAGGTAGCGTGGCAGATTCAACTTATTTTGATGCGCTCCAAACAACCTTGTGAACCTTTTGTTGTGCTGGGGTAGCAGGAAGAAACAGGGCCAAAGGGCTGTTGCTTGGTCATGCAATTTGCTGACCTATATGGAAGTAGAGAAACTCTACAAATTTTAAAGGAAAAGAGCTGGATGTGAAGATTATCTGTAAGAAGGTGTTGTCTGCCATGTTTTATTGGACAAGCTTATATCCAGAATTCAGGGAAGTTCCATGTCATGATTATTCTTTGAACCGTGAAGATTTGTTATTACTTTCCAACTCTGTGAATCCTAATGTATTTATGTACATAAAGTTTCCTTTTATTCTACTTCTTTTTCTATTAATATAATCGCTCTTTTACTGATCCGGAATTAAAAAAAACTGGTGTCAGAGGTATTGGTCATGTCATAGTTGGTGATAGTGGTGGTTCTACTATTGGCGGTGCTGTCACAAGAGGCGGTGATGGTTTAATAAAACAAAATAAAAGAAAAAAACTTCAACAGTGTTCTCAATCTTGATTTTTCTGAACTTCAATGTTCAAAATTTTGAAGCTATGTCATATTCCAGAAAATCATCGTATTTTTGGAAATGAAATGGACGTTGATATTGTTCTACCTCAAAACAAATTTAGATGGAAAATGTTTTTGGAATCTTCTTTTACATCGAAACGAACAGAGATAAAGCATGGTGCCCAAAACTCTTAGTACATTCTTAGGCCCCCCAGTCCATAGATTTTGCCTTCTCCAATATTTTTGTTGGACAAGCTTCAGAAATATACATATAAAGTGAAAGTTTATTATGCTTAAGTTCTCATCATATTCTGGATATCTTAGTAAATACCTCTTTAGTCTTTTGTATGCCATTGCATTCATGCAGTCGTTGCGAATATGAAAACGAAAATTTCACGATAATCTTCATCCAGATTTACTGTGTAAATTCAGGTGCCAGAGGTAGACACAGCAGTTAGGTCTCTAACAGTGATGTGGGATGGGAGCTTGGTTGTTGCTGCCAACAATCATGGAACCTGTTATGTTTGGCGGTTGATGCGTGGTACCCAGGTAGCTCCCATATAGCCTCAAACATCATATGCTCAAAATGATGTACTCAAGTCTTGACTGTTCATTATGTGACCAATTATTTTATCTGCCGCAGACTATGACCAACTTTGAGCCACTTCATAAGCTGCAAGCACATAATGGTTATATTCTAAAATGTCTCCTGTCACCTGAGTTTTGTGAACCCCACCGGTTTGATCTCCTTTCATCTCTCTCTCTCTCTCTCTCTCACGCGCACACAGACACAACACACAAAAAAAAAAATTGCATATGCTCTGTAGAAATTTTCCACTCCCACCCTTTACTTCTTTTTTTTTTTATTATTTATTAAGTTTAACAGTAATTTCCTAATTGGAGTTATTTTTCTAGATATTTGGCTACTGCGTCATCTGATCATACCGTCAAGATATGGAATGTAGATGGTTTCACTTTGGAGAGAACATTAATAGGTGATTCTTGGAACAATGTACCTTGTTGCATCACTTTCTTTTCGGTTCTACTGTTTCTCAGAGCATGAATGTTCTTCAGTCAGATATCTCAACTTTTTTATGTGTTTTCAGGCCATCATCGCTGGGTATGGGACTGTGTGTTCTCCGTGGATGGTGCCTATCTAATCACAGGTAGTGGTTGCATAATTCGTCATATATATTATAGACAGAGTATTGCCTTCTCCATCCTCTTCATCTTTGGGTATTTCATTTTTATTTTTTTTGGCTTGTGCAGCTTCTTCTGATGCAACGGCGAGACTTTGGGCAATGGCAACCGGTGAAGCCATCAGGGTGTACCAAGGGCATCACAAAGCAACCGTTTGCTGTGCCCTTAATGATGGAACTTAATCTTCTCTATCTTAAAACTGGGAATAGAGGTATATATTTCTTACCTCATATCTTAAACCTGGAATTAGGGCTATAACACAAGGCATGGAATTACGAGCTTTTGTGATGAAATGGTTTATTGCCCCATTGATGGCTCCCCCCTCTTGAGAGGGTTATTACTGGTTTTTATCTTGGGCGGGTAAGTTCATTAGCTGATGTAGTAGCAAAGAAATGTCAAATGCAGGCTATATGTAGTGTTGGTCCATCTGCAGCCATGTACATAAACAGTGCTGACATAACTTGAAAGTTTTTCTTTTCCCCATACAAGTTTTGAGTACTTTGAACAATTATGGATTCAATCAGTAAACAGCAATGTTCTATTCCTGTTTGATTTCTTTCTTGGTATAGCAATTGGTAATATTTATTACTAAATAAATATGTAAAGCTAAACAACAACATGATTCTTAAGTTTAAGCATTAAAATGAAATTCTATCTAATTGACGAAATATAAATTCGGCAAATTGGGTTTGTGGGTATGGGTGTACAAATGAGCTGGGCTTTGTGTAATGGCTCGGGCTGGCATGATTTGTTGCTACGATAGGCTTATCTTTCCATGCCGGGCCTGGGGGCCATGGCCCACAGCACTGTATAGGCACGACCTGGCACGATAATAATTCTGCCCCGTGTTGCACTTGGGGCCCGAAAATTAGGCATCGCATGAAGCACGGCTGGCATGAGAAAATTTGTGCCAGGACGGCATGCATCAACCAAGGATAGACACAAGTTACATGGAACGTACACAAGGCATAGCTCCTTTAAAGCGAGAATGATAAAGAGAGAGTTCTCAAAGAGTTTGGTTTTAGTTATGACTTGAAGACTTGTAAGTTTGTTGTTTTTGGACTTCGATTGAGATCTGGACTTGGAACAGAAAGAGCCTGTGTTGAATGGATTTCTTCCTCTTTCTGAATCTATCATTGTGGACTATTCCGAGTATGTCTGCTTCTAGTTCTATATCGAGCAATTGCATCACGTTATTTGGCGGGACAACTTTCTCAACTGTTTCATTGGGGTCCCAACTTCCCAAACCATAAATATTAACGACTCAAAACAGTTGATAACTTCTACAAACCCTAAGGAGCTCAGATTCATCTCTTTTCTTCTGGTAACGAAGCTTGAATCTTGCAATTACATTAAAATAAATATTTTTGTATTGATCTTCTTTTCTATTTGTGTTGGCTTTCCATTTTAGTTCTTGATTTTAGTAAATCCAATAGTGAAGAAGAGCTTCTATAAGATTTTCCATGTTTGATGCAGAACTTTTATTATCAATGGTCCAAGAAAAGAACCCTTAAATTCACACTGTTGGATCTGGTTTTCATAAATAGTTTGAATTCATTCCTTTTTTGTTTTTTATCTTTTATCCCATTGTAATCACGTCATGCAACCATTAACATAAATGTTCTACATCCAAATTAGGTCTAAAACTATGGTAGATTATGTAGTACCATGAGCATGAATTAGCTTCAATTCTCCAATGGGATCTGCAAAATGTTCATGGATTGAGTTATACAATTGAGATTTTAATATTCAAGTTATGTTGAATTCTACATTTATATGTCATCCATATCTGTATTTATGATCTTATTATCTCTTCTGGATATCTATCTTAGAATGCAAGGCCTGGTTGTATTTCTCTGCATTGCCCTAATTTCATCTTTTGCCTATAAAATTATCCAATTTTATTCCAATCCTTCTTAATCTGTCTCATGTATGCACGCATATGCCTCCCCTATTCTCTCTCTCTCTCTCTCTCTCTCTCTCTCTCTCTCTCTCTCTCTCTTTTCCGGTGACATGGAACCCCCGACCCCACATAGTGGCGATAGGGCACACACCGGAAACATGATCCCACCCACAAGGATCATATATCTGATAAACTCGAAGACTCCAGTTCCTGAGCTGGAGAGCCTGCCAGTTGAGCTAACCCGTGTGGGTATGTGAATCTTATACCATGTAATGAAAGAGAAGTTGTGTGGATATGTGATTTTCTTTTTAAGAGGATTAAACACGTGTTCTTGTCACGATCGGTTCAGATCTGCAGTTCATAATTAATAAATACAATTGTAATAACAAGGTTAAACTAAAAGGGAGGCATATTATGGCAGTTGCATGAATAGATTAAACATGCAAATCTAATCTGCCGACAGAACATCAACTACTTATTTGTCCATAAGAAAATAGTTTATTGGCATTCTTATATTTCTTTAAGCTTTAGGAATTATTGATACAACTAGACTTTGCTTGTTATGTGTACATGCTGAGAAGCCTATTCAGAGTATAGATTTATAGATCATTTACCATATCTAACTACTACAAAATCCAGATTTACCAAGGTGGGGGAGAGGTTAGTTTAAGTAATTGTGTCTGTTAGTATTCCACAATTAGAAGACATCACCAACTGGGAAAGCTCCAGTTTGTTGCATCTGGCAAGATTGCTGCATGGAAAGGTAGGATTTCACATTCACTAGCTGTTACTTGGTGGTTTACAAGTTCAGATGGGGTAATGTAGAGATAACCACATTTCTGGTGATGGTTTTTTTTTTTGGGGGAGGTGGAACCTCGACCCCACTTCGTGGGGACATGGTAAAAGCCCGGATACATATATTATCAAGTAAGCTCAAGAACTCGAGCTTGGAACTTCCAGTTCTTGAATTGGAGAGCCTGCAGGTTGAGCTAACTTGTGTGGGTCAGTAGATGGGGTAATGTAGAGATAACCCCATTTCTGGCGATGCGGCGTTGCGTAACGTAACGGATGCAAGTAAGAGAAGACTGTTGGTGAAATAATTTTCTTGTTATAGGAAAAATGGACATTAGGATTACCAAAATCACCATACTAACTAGATTACATTGTTATTGTGTGAACCTAATAAAAGTGGATTGGCTAAAGGACGTGGAACCTACCACAGTTTTTGGTTAGGTCCATGCTGGTCCCTCATCAGTGTGAATGCTTTCTGTATAGGTTTATGAGGATTACTGAAATTTCTTTACCTAGAATTATTGAAGAAAGGTTATTGTTCCTTTGGAAGGAATCAACTTTTGAAGGAGTTAAGTGAACCTTACCTCTCTCAACTACAGTGAATCATGGAAGACAACTCCTTTTTTCCTTTTTCTGAAAACAACTTCCACCAAAGCATGGCAGTTAGGCCAGTCTGCAACCAGAGCTGGTCCCGGCAGTTTTTATACGGTCCGAGTCTTGTCGATGATAAATAGCATCTATGAAACTAAAATGACTCTACATATGGTGTCAAAATCTGGGATATCTCCTCGATCTTGAGCAAATTATCTTAGGCATTTAGTGTATAGTGAGCATGGTTTTAAATTTCGTCAAAATGGCAACAGCGAAATGAAGTGTAGGGGAAACTCGTTTCCCTCATTTTGTCGAAATATTTTTCCAACTTGGCAAATATTCTACCAAGTCGGCGAAATATCACCGAAATTTTGCCAAACAAATCTGGTGATATTGAAATTTAAAACCTTGGTTGAGGGTAGAGACCAACCCTTGAAAGAATGTAAGGTTGGAGTAGCCATGATTTTAGGAATTAGCTTATCTTTTGACTAAAGAATTTCCCAAATGGGATGCCTTAAGAGGCTGTTCCTAATCCTATGCATGTGCATGGATGTATCATGTTTAGTTGGTAACTACCATGTATATGCCCACAATCCAAGACCTACTATTCAATTGAATTCTATATTAATGTGCTTCTGAAATCTGCAAATCCAGCTCAATATCTAATGGTAGGTGGTTCTGTTAATTTGGTCCTATTGAGGACTGAAATACGTTCTGATAAAGCAAGAAGACCTTATAGTTTGTGAGTATATATACACATATTTATACATACATACGTGCATATATACATCATCATATCATAGTTTTATGCACACACAAAAAATGAAAATAAAATAATTAAGATCAAATTAGAAAGAGGAAAGAAAGAGGGAACATCATTAGGTATTTTATCAAAATATGTGACTACTCAAGAATGCCAGCCTTAAATCACCAAAACCCCATCACTCACACCCACTTTTCCATCACCTAAACCAAAGAACTAATTAATAGATTAACAGATCTACAGCAAAAAAACAGTAGATTGCCCTTTTTTAGCTTTTTTGACTACGAAGTTTTATAGGGGAAGAAAAGCAAAAACCAGGTAATATAGACCCAAAAGCTGGAGATTGGTTGGTTACCAAAAAAAACAAAGAGGACACCGTCATGGAAGAGAGAGAGAAGAAGAAGAAGAAGCAGAAGCATCAACACCCACATCAAGAAACTAACAAACCCGCATCAAATCCTGCTTTCAAACCCACCTCCGACGTAAAGGGTATCCGATTCGGCGGCCAGTTCATCGTAAAATCCTTCACCGTCCGACGGGCGAGACCCCTAGAACTCCTACGCCTCCTCTCTCTACCACCATCCAACCACCACCACCACGGCCAACCCAACACCACCACCAACCACCACTGCCCCTTCCCTTCAACCACAGCCTTCTTGCCGACCAACTTCACAATCTTAGCTCACCATGCCTGGCACACGCTCACTCTCGGCCTCGGCACGAAGAAGTCTAAAGTACTTGTCTTTGTGTTTGAATCCGAGAGCATGAAGTCATCGGTGGACCGTTTATGGCCACCGGAGATGCCACTTGGGGAAGTGAACAGAAAGCTTATACGAGGTCTGACTGGGTGTGAGATGGCTCGGTTTAAATTCAGGAAAGGCTGCATAACGTTCTACGTCTTTGCCGTCCGGCGAGTTGGTAGCTCCGGCTTTGCTTGTGCGGATGATCTCAGGACTGTTCTACAGTCTGTGGTTGCACTTAAGGATTTCTTGGATCATACGACCATGCTTGCTATGCCAAGCCAAAGAAGCATCAGTTGTCAACCTCCGGTCACCATGGCTCACTAGACTCTGTTCCTTCTTCTTCTTCTTCGATTAATTTCTCTATGTGGGGGATTGTTTTATTTTTTTGGGATCTATTTTTTTTTTTTCTCTATTTTAATGTAATTTAGTATTGGAATTTAGGGTTCTTACAGGTTTAATCTGAATTGAGTCTTTCTGTCTCTGTTAAAATCATGTTTTCTCTGTTTTCTTTTTTTCCATTTTTCCTTCTTCCCCATCAAAGTCCCGAGGCCGCAAGAAGGAAGGGGCAAACTTGTTATTTTCGCTTATTGTGAAGGGTATTCATGGAAAGAAGTGGATCTTTTGACTTTTTTATTTTATTTTTTTAAGTTTTTTCTCATACCCCAAAGTCCCAAACAAGAATCACAAGGTCCTAATATTTTATAAATGCTATCACGTGGTTATCAATTGTTAAGTATCTACAATTGATCACAACCGTACGATCATTGACTTTCATTTAAGATGATCATATGTGTTGCTCATGACGCACGTGATGATCAATCTAAACCGTCCATTATCTAGGTCACCTCTAGGGTCTCGTGCATGATGCATGTGCATTTTTTTTTCTTTTCATCTGGGAACTGGGATTGCTCCCCGTGAACTTAAATGTCTTTAGTTACCCCACGGCTCATGTTAGAAAGTGAGCGCCCAGTCATGTTAAAATAGTCTCCACATGTCATTGATCAGCTGCTTAGGCTGCGTTGGCTCGACTTGTGCTTTTGGATAAGCACTCATTGGATAAGTGACTCGATGTGCGTTGGCTCGACTTGTGCTTTTGGATAAGTACTCATAAGCACTCATTGGATAAGTGACTTGATGTGAGTGCTTATCCACAACAGCAATTAGCTGCTTACTTGGAAGAAAATAGCGTTAGGTAAATACATTTATTTTAAGTACTTATAATTTAAGGGTAAAATAAGTATTATAAAAATATTACTAAAGTTTAGAAATAGTTTTTTGCATTTGATAAATACATTTATTTAAGTGCTTAAAAAAGTTTAGAAAGTTTAGGGGTAAAATATGTATTATGAAAAACATTACTAAAGTTTAGAATTAACTTCCCTCGTAAGTAACAAGAGAAGTTACTCTCACCAGCTTCTACTTATGGAGCCTTTCTTTATTGCTTATGCGTAAGCACTTACTCATTAGGTGTTACCAAACACACTTTTAATTTTAAAAAGTGCTTAAATAAGCTATAAGTTAAAATGAGCACTTATATAAACCGGATCAAACAAAGCCTTGGTCCTAGAGCTGGTAAAACACGACCCAACTCGCCAACCTGACCTGACTAAACGGGTTAGGGTCTACCCGTTTGGAGGTATTCTCGACCCGTTGGTAAACGGGTCGAACCCAATCAAATCTGCCAAATTCGTGTGACCCGTTTATTATTATTATATTATTATTATTTTATTAATTTAAAATTTAAAATAATAAAATAATAATGTAATAATAATAAAATAATAAAAAATTAAAATAAAATATATAATTAATTATTTAATTAAATTTTAAACGGGTTGACAAATTCGACCTGTTTATGGATTGGTTGGGTTCGGGTTGAGATTTTCCTAACCAGACCCAACCCGTTTAAACCTTCATCCGGTTACGACCCTACCCGATCCATTGCCATCTCTACTTGGCCCCACCAGATCACCTACTGGATTCTAGATTACGACCAATGGATAGATTAATGAATGTGAAGATTATGAAGATTGATGAGATAGTGACAGAAGGATGCAAAGGCTAAATGGGTTGGGAGAGGTAGGGAACAAAGCCTACCTCCCCACCACCTGTTCTAAGACTTTATGATCTACAAAAGCAAGAGAAATAACTTTCTTTTGCTATTCCCCTTTAATCATGCCATGACATGCTAGGGACCCCTCACAATTTCCTTTTTAACATGGATCATATATGGACATCATCTTTTTCTCAGTTTCCTCCAACTTTAATTTATAAGTCATGTGGCTTTGCATTTATATGAAGGTATGAAAGCAGAAGTTTGTGTTTAGGTCTCAGTTTTTGATCTTATTGAATAAGCACTTATTAAATAAGTGAATCAATGGGAGAACTTGCCCACAACATCATTAAGTTTGTTTGGTTTGAAGAAAATATGTTTGGTAAATACATATAAATACGTTAAATAGAAATTATCTTCAAATTTAGGGATAAAAATGTCATATTTTCAAATTATTATTAACCCCGCATAATTAGTGGTAGAACAACTCCTTAAGGGTTATATATTTTCCTTTGAAAAATCTATTCTCAGCATCTTGCTACAATCTGATTATTCAAAACAATCACAAAATGCATTAATTATGTTCTGAAATAAAAAAACCAAAAAGAAGGGACGTACAAACACTATAAACTGAAAACCAAGAAAATATGGATCTATCAATCATATTTGGTCAGAAAAACTCTAGAAAAAAAAAAAAAAGAATTCTAGGAAGAAAAAAGGACAGACCAGCCAGCAATGTAGAGCCTAGTAAGGCGAGAGAAGAAGGGCGTGAGAAGCAAGACTCTGCTCGTCTGCAGAGATTTCAACTTCCATCGCCCTAGGTTATCTCTTCCGAAACGGAGAGCAATTCTCCATTAACGAACATCACACAAAGAAAACACAAAACTCGAATTAGAATTCAGATCTCTGAAGAATAACAAATAGTTTTTGAATTAAAAGGATAAAAAGCAGTAAGCTTTTACTTCTCCTTGTAGATTTTATTGCCTACAGAGATTGAAATTTTCGGCGACAGCATGATGGACTCCCGTCGATAGGTTCTAATGTTGCAATGATCGACGTGGATAAAAAGAGTAGGATAGTGGGACGGTTCCTAAAAAACAGAAAAGGTAACGGTTAAAGATAGAGAGAAGTGGATTAGAAGAGTGGGGTAGAGGTTTAAAAGAAGTGAGAGTGTTCCTTGAAAACAGAAACAGTAAATTACGGTTATCTTCCAAAAAAAAAAACCTTAAGAACAGAGCAGTGAGTTACGATTATCTTCCAAAAAACACACATGTGAAAAGACATAAGGATAGTTGTAGAAAAATAAGTTTTGTTTTGGCACATTTTTCGATGATACCATTCCCTTAATAGTATAGATTTATCAGGGAGCGGATTTGCTGTGAGTGAAACGGTGTGGGGTTGCTGTGGGGTAGATACAGCCCACACCTTAAAATTATTATGTTGCCCCTCAACCCCAAACCATTTCACCCCACAGCAAATCTCTTTTCGATTTATGAGCACTATCATTATGCTGATGAAATAGAGCTCGGCATAGTAAAAGTTTCCACATTCGTATATGCTGATGAAATAGAGCTCGGCATAGTAAAAGTTTCCACATTCGTATATGCTGATGAAATAGAGCTCGGCATGGTAAAAGTTTTCACATTCGTGTGTGTGTATATATATATATATATCGCCACGTGTGTGTGTGTTTTTGATCTTAGTCAAACACTTCGAAAAATTTTAAATCAAAGGTTCCAAACGGAGGGGAAAAAAAAAAAAAAATTTGATTTGACTGAACGAAATGATGTTGACTACAAAACGTGGCGAGTTCTTTTAACTCGCCTTCTGATTGGCCATACCAGACCAAACAGTCCGTTACCTAACTAACATCAACAAGGTGGCGACCAGAAATCATGTTGAACTCGTCGCGTTTCGTTAGCAGTTCCTAACGGGCAATTTCAGCACGGCCACAGAATCCGTTCGACACCGTTTCCATCCTATAAATCATCTCCTCGGCTCTTCCTCCAGCCTATCGGTGGGTCAGTGGCCCATCGATCGCAACCCCCCGGAGATAAGATCTGTTGCCGTGTCTTGTTTGGTTGTTAAGCTATATTTTATTTTTCTTTTATAATCATATCGGTCTGGATTAGGGTTTCTAAGAAACACAGAACAACAGGTAAAGATCTCTTCTGCAACTGTTCGTTAAAAGTAGTTAAAATGGGATTATCATCTGATGATCCTGATGTAGCTGCCTCGTTGATGGCCTTATTTAATTCTAGTAGTTGTCTCTCATTTCCTGCATAAACCCTAATGAGTGACATTAGATTGTTAATTGATTCTGCTTTTCATCTTTGCTCGATTATTATCTGCAGTTTGAATTCTCGAAACCCTAACTTTTTTTTTTCTTTGACATTGTTCAATTATTAGATTAGCCTACCATGCTTGATATTGTGAAAACCCTAATTTCTGTGTTCGATTAAATTGTAAATTTCTTCCATTTTTTCATATATTTTCAATTATTCGCACTTTGAATTCTCGAAACCATATTTTATTTTTCTTTAACATTGTTCAATTTTTGAATTATTCTTTCATGTTTGATATTGAGAAAACCAAAAATTCTGTATTCGTTTCGATTAAATCGTAAATTGCTTCTGTTTATCATCTATTCTTCATTATCCGCACTTTGAATTCTCAAACTCTTTTTTTTTTTCTTCTAAACATTGTTCAATTTTTAGATTTATTTTTATGAGTAAAAGAAAACCTTGTATTAATAAGAACTATATATAATCCTTGCAAATATACATTCATGTATAAAATATCCTTGTGTTGGTATATCCAAACTAATCCCAAAATAAATCCCAAATGCTATCATAATCTTGGAAAAGAGTTCCTTCAATTTTCCTTCAAATTGCTCCCATTTTTCATCTACTCTTGATAACCATACACTGAATTCTCAAAACCCTATTTTTTTTTTCTTCTAAACATTGTTCAATTTCTAGATTATTTTTCCATGCTTGTTATTACAAAAACCCTAAATTCTGTATTCATTTTCGTATTTCTTCTCAGCGTTTGCTTTACAAGTTTCAAGATGCCGGCTACAGCGGGTAGAGTTCGTATGCCGGCGAACAATCGGGTGCATAGCAGTGCAGCCCTTCAAACCCACGGTATATGGCAAAGTGCAATTGGCTACGATCCTTATGCCCCTAATAAGGATGACTCCAAGAGTACCTCTCAGCAGAAGCCGGAGAATTCAGAACCCGATGGCGAGAATGCCTATGCCAGCTTCCAAGGCCTTCTTGCCCTTGCTCGAATCACCGGTTCCAATGCAGATGAGGCTCGGGGGTCTTGCAAGAAGTGTGGTCGAGTCAGCCATCTCACCTTCCAATGCCATAACTTCCTCAGCATGAAGGATGCTAATAAAGATGAAGACTTGGATGCTACTCAGGCATCTGTTGCGGCAGGTTTGGGTAAATTGAAATCAAAGGGAGGGAAGATGAATAATAAGACTGCTGCTGAGAGCTCTGAGGAGAGTTCAGAAGAGGAGGATGAGAGTCAGAGTTCGGATTCAGAGGTTGATTTAGAAATTGAGAGGATTATTGCTGCACGGAATGGGAAAGTGACTGGAAGTAAGGGAAAGTTGTCAAGAAAGAAGAAGGTTTCGGATACGGGTGAGGGTGAGAAAAGGGGTAGATCAAAGAAAAGGAGAAGCAGGAAGACGGCGGGTAGTGATTCAGATGACGAAAATGAGGATGGCAAGAAGATAACAAAGGAGAAGAGGAGAAAGAGGCATGAATCTTCAGAGGAGGATGAAAAGCCTCATCACCGTCATAGGAAGAGTAGAAAGGATAAGAGGAGGAGGAGAAGTCATCGACGTTCTGGTGATTCAGTTGGATCTGATGAATCTGATAGGCGACATAAGCGAAAGAGCAGGAGGGAAGTATCATACTCTGATTCTGATGTGAGCAGCTCGGATGATTCTCCGGCGGGCAAAGGCAAAAAGCAATCTGAAAAGAGGAGCAGGAAACATCAGGCCCAGGAGGATGTGTAGTATGCATATGCTAGGTAATCACATCATATTATTTATTACGTTCTGTAACTGGAATTGTGTGAGAAAGTTGTGTGATGTGACCAGTTTAGCAGGCCTTGAGGTGTGATTCCTCTTATTTCTCTGGTATTGGTGAGATTCCTTTACCAAACCCTTATTTCAGATTGGTGAGAGTTCAATCTGTTCATGGTCCTGGTAGAGAGATTCTGTGAGATTATCCTCTTCTTCCCCTTTATTCTTTTCTGTGTATTCTATTTGAAGACCATCCTGTTGTCCTGCATCATTGTGTCTTCTACAAGTATTCAAGCTGTTTGATTTGTGTTTGCTTAAAGAGGCTAGGGACCAAGGAAATATTGTACTTGCTTGGTTAATATATGAATTGGTTCTTCTTTGGTATTGTGCCACAACCTGTTTGTTCTGCGATCTTTTAAGTTTTAACATGTTGAATTACTTTCTGTTTCATTTGTACATCGTCTGTCACATTATAGTTTATCTGTTTTGCTTCGACAACCATCGACATATGGTTGTAACAACATGGAGGAATTTGCTTAGAAAGGTTATGTCCTTTATCTAGTCTACACCTATTGTTTTATGTAGTAAGAGGCTTAGTCACACTTTGTGCAATTAGGGAAAATGATACTTGTAGGTAAATTATGGCAAAACATATACTGGGAACCTATTGAATTTCTGTTATTTAAAATGGAGTATAAGTTCCAATGCTTGACTACCTAAAACCATAGTGATGAAAATGTTGGGAGGTGTTTGAAGAAGGTCAAACACCTCCCAAAAACAGAAATTCATGTATGCATGAGTATGTACGCTCAAATACATGTTAATCTACTTTAAAATAGAACCAAAAGGGGGCTTAATTAACTGTAGACCGAAACGCAGTGAGTAACCAGATCGGTAATCTGATACTCTTTGCAATGTGGTTCTAAGGTGGTTCCCCGAGGGCTCCTAAGTTAATGGTTACAGTTTCTTCTTTGATAGGTTGAGGCTTGTCCTCATACCATCCCAAGACTGGACCAATTTTGCTACCAACATGGTACGAAACTGGGATTGCTTCATATGATAATGATAATATAGAATTGGACAAGGCCACAAAAGAACCTTCTTTTGATTTTGTAAATTCTGATATATTTGATGTATAGGTTATTGGCTGTTTTGGGATAACCCTTGTTCCATTTGGTTTCTTTGAGACCGGATAAGATACTTGTGGGTGCTTGTAAAGATACTCTAAGACCTTTGAGAGCCTTTGGCATGGAACAAAATATTATTTAGCTTTTTCATTTGCTTGGCTTTAGACATTTAATACTACACATTGCATTAATATTCTTTAGCTTCTGGAGCTCTTTTGTACTTTCCCTCCCTCATCTTAGTAAATCCCGTTTTTGATTAAAAAAAACGCTCTTTAGCGTTTGGCTTTTATCAGATTCAGAAATGTAGTATCATACTTTAGTTCTTTCTACTTTACTAAGATTATATGAATGACACGTTTTTAAGGATATTGCATTTACCACCCACTGGGGATTGTCAAAAGATCTTCCATGCATATCATCAATTCCCATCACCAAGGTTTTCCATGTTGATGTCACCTGACATGTCGCCAGGTTGACCTATTAACATGTCAGCAACATGAGGGAAGAAAGGGGAAATTTAGGGGAAATGTGGGGTTGTTGATGGTTTTTTCCCCAAGTTTTAAACAATCCTAATTAATGTCTAAATACAACACAATACATCAAAATACGTAAAAAAAACAAATGCCTACATATCAAGGGACATTGCTTGAGGGGGTTCACATACTCGCTGTGGGTGTGCAAGCTGTGTAAAACTTGACCTACTTAAGTTATAACCTCATACATTTGCACATCTCACAACTAAAAGTACATGAAAATAAGCAACTATGATACATATTATACCAATTTAGTCAGTCATAAATTAAATAACAAACTGAATCAAGTTAAACACAAACTCAGCAGAGTAGAGTACAATAGTGTAAATAAAATCAACAAACTAGTCAATGTCATAAAAATGCATCTACATAGAAGAAATATGCCAACAAAATGCAATAAAAATCCCCTCGGATCCAAAGTGAATGACGAGCAGGCTCGTCATCATCATCCTGCCTCTACTCTGTCACCCACCATAATACATCTGCTCTACGTAGCTGCAATTATAATAGATCGAGTGTCACCCATCTGTAGATCGGGTGTCATTAGACAACTTATAATAAATTCATAGTGTTTGCACAAGAATTAAGATAGAAAAAGTAGAAAATATGGATTTTACCTTCAAGTCTTGAAGAAATCCCTTGAATCTCCACAAAATCCTCAAGAACTTGTTGTAATGTAGTTAGATTTGAACACAAATCTAGCAAAAAAAGGGAAGATTTGAGCCAAAAAAGGATGGAATCTCAAGAAATGGAGAAGAAATGTGGTTTCCCTTGAAATGTCGTAGGTCTCTATCGACATTTTGGGCAAAATGCCCCTTTTTATAGTGAAATGTCGCACTTGTCGAGCTATACATGCGGCATTAAAAAGATTTGAACCCCCCCTCTCCCATGTTGAGCGACATATCAGAGACATGGGGGAAAAAATTGCAATCTGGCGATTTACATCCAGATTTCTCATCGTCGGGGACTTCATTGGCAACATGTTGCCACATACCGCCGACATGGAAAACACTGTCCATCACCATTGAAGAAAAAGTGAGTCCAAGTATTTGTGAAAATCTTGAAGATCTTGAGGGACAGGAGTGGTAACTTTTTGTGAGTATTGGTAGTAATTATATCTGAAAAGTAGCTAGAAAAAGTTTGCTCATACCAGTTTACATGGATTGGTTTAAGAAGCGCAACAGATTTAGTTAGCCTATTCAGATCATGTATCCTTAATAAGATCTGTGATGGTAAGTCATCAGGAATTCTAGCATCTTTTTGTTTATTGTTTTGTTTAACATAACCGTGGATGAAGTCTGGAGTTATAGATGCAGTTGCTTGTCATCATCATCTCTGCCTTTGCTCTGTCACCCACCATAATGCTTCTGCTCCACGTAGCTGCAATTATAATAGATCGAGTATCACCCATCTGTAGATCGGGTGTCATTAGACAACATATAATAAATTCAGTGTTTGCACAAGAATTAAGATGGAAAAATTAGAAAATATGGACTTTACCTTCAAGTCTTGAAGAAATCCCTTGAATCTCCACAAAATCCTCAAGAACTTGCTATAATGTAGTTAGATTTGAACACAAATCTAGCAAAAAATGGGGAAGATTTGAGCCAAAAAAGGATGGAATCTCAAGAAATGGAGAAGAAATGTGGTTTCCCTTGAAATGGCGCAGGTCTCTGTCGACATTTTGGGCAAAATGCCCCTTTTTTATAGGGAAATGTCACACGTATCGAGCGATACATGCGACATTAAAAAGATTTCACACCCCCCCCCCCCCCCATGTTGAGCGACATATCAGAGACATGGGGGAAAAAAATGAAATCTGGCAATTTACATCCAGATTTCTCATCGTCGGGGACTTGATTGACGACATGTCGCCGACATGGAAAACACTGCCCATCACCATTGAAGAAAAGTGAGTCCAAGTATTTGTGAAAATCTTGAAGATCCCGAGGGACAGGAGTGGTAACTTTTTGTGAGTATCGGTAGTAATTATGTCTGAAAAGTAGCTAAAAAAAATTTGATCATACCAGTTTACATGGATTGGTTTAAGAAGCATAACAGATTTAGTTAGCGTATTCAGATCATGTATCCTTAATAAGATCTGTGATGGTAAGTCATCAGGAATTCTAGCATCTTTTGTTTATTGTTTTGTTTAACATAACCGTGGATGAAGTCTGGAATTATAGATGCATTGCTCTGAATTCAGCTAGCCATTTATAAAAGCAGGCACAGATCTTTTTCTCGGAATTAATCAGAGAAAATGATGAGTCTAATTTGAGTAGATTAGCTTGTTTTGTAGTAGAAGTACTTTATCCCAAGTTGTATTGTTGTCATGGTAGTTGATGCCTTGACATATATGATATGGATGCACCAATTCGTTAGGTAATTTATATTTGTTCTATTTACCATGGTTGAATAAGAATGTTCTATCTGATCTTTCTCTCTCCAATTTGCTTTAATTACTATATGTTCCTGATCTCATTCAATGAGTTTCTCGTTCAGTCTAGTTCATTTGGAGGATAACCAAAGCTAATCCCTGGCTGAGTTGCAAAGCCAAGTTACCTATTTGGATATGCAGTTTGTTGTGTCATTGCTGATTTTTAATAGCACAGTTCATGTACTGGGATTATTTGCAGGTATTTTTATTTGTAAATCCTCAGCATGTTCATCTCCTAATGGTTATGTTCTATCTTTGGTTTCAAGGTGCTAAAGCCTTTTTAGGGAATGCTGAGTTGCTTTAGGCTAAAGAGATTGTATGTAACAAATCATTTTATACTGCCCCTCCCAGCTTTATGATATATATATATATTGACTTCACCAAGTTGTTTGGTAATGCTATATCTTTTGTGCATTGGCAGCCCCAAGTCTGGGTCAAGGAGGAGGGTTGTGGAAGAGAACTCTCTCTCCCTTCCTCTATATTGACTTCACCAATGTTGTTTGGTAATGCTATATATTTTGTGCATTGTCAGCTTAAAGTCTGGGCCAAGGAGGAGGGTTGTGTCAGGTTGGCAGCAGTATAAAACTTTTGCAAAATCACCTTTGACATGAATCTTAAACAATCATTTTGAATTAGAGTTAGATGATTCAAGTGGAGAGGTATTTTTAGATTTTATGGTACAACTATAATGCTTGTTACGATAATATGGAGTAGAATGTTTGACAACAAAGCAGCAGCAATGGATGTATGGAAAGGTATGTTAATTAATGAACATATCTGGGATTGTCTAAAAATTTCCTAATTAGTTTAAGATGTTTTGAACGTGTAAAGCAAAGATCTAACCAGGTAATGCGCAAGAGGATGCACATTTAGTAGGCGAGAGGATGTAATTTGACTGATAAAAAATGTTACATGGAGAAATGGCACATCCATTGAAATGTAAGTGGTACTTTAAATACTTATTTGGGGGGGTTTTTAGCAGAGGATTTGAACTCGTTTTTTGTATTAGTAGTAGTCACACATTACATTACATGGCAAGTTTCGCCACCTTATTGGCCATGGAAGTGGGTCCACCCAAACCCACTCCAGTAATTGTACATCCACGTCCATGACCTATCAAGTTTGCCTAAAAGCATAGATCGACCAAGAATCTATAATTATCTACTTTTTGACAAAGTTAAGAGGACTGCAACAATAAAAGCTTATTGTCTCCAAACTTGTGTACACTACACGCACACACCGGTGCGGTGGTTGGCCCCACAGCGCGACTTTAGCTAACTCGCCGTGTTCGCTCATTTTTCCTTGAAAATTGAATTCAACGAGCGGGGTGTGGGTGTGGGGCTCGTATCCTCTCCAGGTTAAGACTTGCAGCAATCCATATAGCACTGTTGGATTGCTGCCACGTAGATACCAAAATGGTACCGAAGGCAAATTAGCAAGGGTATTCAATTCTGAGGGCACCTATGTGTTATTCCAAAAAAAAAACTAACGCCGTTAACGGTGTTTTTCATTATTGTTTTTTGCGTTATTTTGTTTGCTCTTGTTTTCCCTCCAATTTCCAAACTCATTCTGAGCTCCACATTCTCAGCTTCAACAACATCAATACTCTAGAGAAGAGA
>JAUPMG010000013.1:12907413-12919553 GCA_031762675.1 Pachysandra terminalis | reverse complement strand
GTTCTGTGAACCCCACCGGTGTGAACTCTCTCTCTCTCTCTCTCTCTCTCTCTCTTTCACACACACACACACACACACTCTCTTTCTCTCTCTGTTTTTTTCTCTCTCACACGAACACACAAATTTGTTTGTAGAAATTTTCCACTCCCACCCTTTACTTTTTTTTCTTTCTAGAATTAAATTTAAAAGTAATTTCCTTATTGGAGTTATTTTTCTAGATATTTGGCTACTGCATCATCTGATCATACCGTCAAGATATGGAATGTAGATGGTTTCACTTTGGAGAGAACATTAATAGGTGATTCTTGGACCAATGTACCTTGTTGCATCAATGTACCTTGTTTCTGTAGTCAGATATCTCAACTTTTTTATGTGTTTTCAGGCCATCAACGCTGGGTATGGGACTGTGTGTTCTCCGTGGATGGTGCCTATCTTATCACAGGTAGTGGTTGCATAATTCATCATATATGTTATAGACAGAGTATTGCCTTCTCCCATCTTCTTCTTTGGGTATTTCATTTTTTTTGGCCTGTGCAGCTTCTTCCGATACAACAGCGAGACTTTGGGAAATGGCAAGCGGCAAATCCATCAGCGTGTACCAAGGGCATCACAAAGCAACCGTTTGTTGTGCCCTTAACGACGGAACTTAATCTTCTCTATCTTAAACTTGCAATAGAGGTATATAATTTCTTACCTCAGATCTTAAACCTGGAATAGGGTTATAACACAAGGCATGAAATTACGAGCTTTCGAGTTCGAGCTTTTTTGACGAAATGGTTTATTTTAGCCTCATTGTTGGCTTCCCCCTCTTAAAGAGGATTATTGCTGGTTTTTATCTTGGGTGGTTAAGTTCATTGGCTGATGTAGTAGCAGAGAAATGTCAAATGCAGGTTATATGTAATTTGTTTTTGAGTGTTGGTCCATCTTCAGCCATGTAGATAAAGAGTGGTGACACAACTTGAAAGTTTTTCTTTCCCCTTCTTTTTTTTGTGAACAATTATGGATTCAATCAGTTACCAGCAATGTTCTTCCTGTTTGATTTCTTTCTTGGTATAGCAATTGCTAATATTTATACTAAATAAATATGTAAAGCTAAACAACAACATGATTCTTAAGTTTAACCGTTAAAATGAAATTCTATCAAATTAACGAAATATAAATTCAGCAAATTGGGTTTGTGGGTAGGAATGTACAAATGGACTGGGCTTCGTGTCCTGGCCCGGCCTGGCATGATTTATGTTGTGCCCAGGCACATTACGATAGGCCTTATCTTGTCGTGCCAGGCCTGGGGGTCATGGGCTAGGCATCGCATGATAGGCCTTATCTTGCTGTGCAGCACGGCCTAGGCTTGACTTGGCATGATAATAATTGTGCCCACCGGGTCTGGGGGTCATGGGCTAGGCACGGCATGATAGGCCTTATCTTGCTGTGCAGCACGGCCTAGGCATGATAATAGTTGTGCCTGCGGTGGGTTTGCGGCCCGAGACGACATGCGCCGTATTCATGACTTCATTCATTAACCAAGGATCGACACAGGTTCCATGGAGCGTATGCTTGCACTTGGAAAGCACAGGCCAGATCTCCTTTTCTATGAAATCCTTGAAACAAATAGTACAAGCTTTGCTGTGAAGTAAGCTTTGCTGTGAAGTGAGAATGATATAGAGAGATCTTGAGATAGAGTTTCGCCAAGAGTTTGGTTTTAGTTAAGACTTGAAGACTTAGTTTGTTGTTTCGGACTTTGATTGGGATCTGGACTTGGAACAGAAAGAGCCCGTGTTGAATGGATTTCTGTGTCTGAACCTATCATTGCGGACTATTCCCCGTCTAAGTCACACAACAAACCGTGTCTTAATTAGGGGTGTTTTGGCGCTCAGAATGCGAATCCCGTTTGACTTTATAACTCATGGATTGGAGTAAAATTATACTCATATATGATTATCTTGTAAATTTTTTAGAGGTCTTTGGAAAATAGAAAAATAAATGAGTTTTGTTCTGAAAATATATGGTTATCTTGTAAATGTTTTGAGGGATTTTGTGATAATATAAAAATAGATGAGTTTATTTTGAAAATAAGCTTAAATAAAGTTGATAGAAAGTCAAATTCAGATATTTTTTGTATTATGTAATTTTTCTTGTATATGTGGTTGCATAAAAATGAAAATTGAAATATTTTTGAACGTGAATTACAGTTTACATGTACATATACTACGCTCTGGACCATAAATTATTTTCATGTTGGCGCTCTTCTGGTAATGAAGCTTAAATCTTGCAATTACATTAATAAAAAAAAAAAATGTATTTGTAGTGATCTTCTTTTCGGGAAGAGTTGTACACTTTGATCTCTATTTTTTGTTAGCTTAGTGTATTAAAATTTATATTTTCCTTTTTAGTTCTCGATTTTACTAATTCAATAGTGAACAAGAGCTTCTATAAGATTTTCCATGTTGTCTTTGTTTATTTGTCTCATGTATGCATACCTATGCAAACCCTAAACCCTAAATCTCCCCTATCCCTTTTTTTTTCTTCCTTATACAACTAACAGATGGTGGGTGATGGCTACAGGGGAGACTGCAATAATGGTTAAGGACTTCTGTTGTTCTCTCTGTGATGACAAATAACCTTCCTGGCTATTGGGTATGTGATTCTTTCTTCTTCTTCTTTTTTTTTTTTTGGGTGACGTGGAACCCCTGACCCTACATAGTAGGGACATGGGTTTGGGTGACGTGGAACCCCTGACCCCACATAGTAGGGACAGGGTAAACCCCGGATACATGACCCCGACCCACAAGGATCATCTATCAGGTAAGCCCGCAAACCTAGGACCTCCAGTTCCTGAGTTGGAGAGCCTGCCAATTGAACTAACCCGTGTGGGTATGTGAATATTATATCATATAATGGAGGTGAAGCTGTGTGGATATGTGCTTTTCTTTTTAGGAGGATTAAACAAGTGTTCTTGTCACGACCGGTTAAGATCTGCAGTTATAATTAATATATACAATTGTAATAACAAGGTTAAGCTAAAAGGGAGGCATATTATGACAGTTACATGAATAGATTAAGCATGCAAATCTAATCTGCCGACAGAACATCAACTACATATTTGTCTATAAGAAAATAGTTTATTGTCATGCTTGTATTTCTTTAATCTTTAAGAATTATTGATACAACTAGACTTTGCTTGTTATGTGTACCGACTGAGGAACCTATTCAGAGTATATATATATATATATATTGCTTTGCTATGAATGGTATGAAAGAATGGTAAAAAAGAATGGACCAATTAAGTGTATAGATCAGATGGTTAAAATGATCCGGCTTTCACCGTTTTCTGATCTATTGCTTGTCCGAGTAGAATCCATATATTTGTAGGTAACAACTCATATGTGACTTCTCACTGAACACAAGTACACCAGCTTTCTTTAATTCACATAATTCAATATACATGTATAGGTACTTGTGGGTAGGGCCATGTATCCGAGGTTTATCCTGTCCCTCATTAATTAAGTAGGGTCGAGGATTCCACGTCACCCCTCCCCCTCAAAAAAAACATACACAAATATACATGTTAAGCTTCTTCAAGTAACCATCTTCACATTAACTCATAGATCATTTACCATTTCTAACTACTACAAACTCCAGATTTACAAGGGTGGGGGAGGGGTTATTTTAACCAATTAGGTCTGTTAGTACTCCACAATTAGAAGACATTACCAACTGGGACAGCACTAGTTGGTTGCGTCGGGCAAGATTGCTGCATAGAAAGGTAGGATTTCACATTCACTAGCTGTCACTTGGTGGTTTACAAGCTCAGATGGGGTAATGCAGAGATAAACTCATTTCTGGTGATGTTTTTTTTTTTTATTGGGTGATGTGGAACCCCAACCCCACTTCGTGGGGACAGAATAAGACCCTGGATACATGACTCTACTCACAAGGACCATATATCAGGAAAGTTCGAGGACTCAAACTTGGAACTTCCAGTTCTTGAACTGGAGAGCCTGCGGGTTGAGCTAACTTGTGTGGGTCAGTAGAGGGGTAGTGTAGAGATAACCCCATTTCTGGTGATGCAGCGTTACATAAGGTAACGGATGCAATTAAGAGGAGTGTTGGTGAAATAATCTTGTTGTTATAGGAAAAATGGACATTAGGATTACCAAAATCACCATACTAACTAGATTACATTGTCATTGTGTGAGCCTAATAAAAGTAGACTGGCTAAAGGACATGGAACCCACCACAGTTTTTGGTTAGGCCCATGCTGGTCCCTCATCAGTCATCAGTGCGTGAATGCTTTCTGTAGGTTATCAGGATTACTGAAACTTCTTTACCAAGAATTATTAAAAAGGTTATGGTTCCTTTGGAAGGAATCGACTTTTAAAAGGAGGTGAGTGAACCTTAGCTCTCTCAACTACAGGGAATCATGGAAGACAACTTTTTTTCTTGTTCTGAAAACAACTTCCACCAAAGCATGGCAGTTAGACCAGTCTGCAACCAGAGCTGGTCCCGGTCATTTATCTACCGTCTGAGTCTTGTTGATGATAATTAGAATCCATGAAAAGAATGACTGTACATGGTGTCAAAATCTGGGATATAACTTCTTGACCTTGAGCAAATTATCTTAGTCATCTGGTAAATGTAGAGAGCATGGTTTTAAATTTTGTCAAAATGGTCCCAGCGAAAAGAATATCAGGTTGGAGTAGCCATGATTGTAGGAATTACCTTATCATTTTGACTAAAGAATTTCCCAAATGGGATGCCTTAGAGGCTGTTCCTAATCCTATGCATGTGCATGGATGTATCATGTTTAGTTGGTAACTACCATGTATATGCCCACAATCCAAGACCTACTACTCAATTCAACTCTATATTAATGGCTTCTGAAATCTGCAAATCTAGCTCAATATCTAATGGTAGGTGGTTCTGTTAATTTGGTCCTATTGAAGACTGAAATTCTTTCTGATAAAGCAAGAACACCTTATAGTTTGTGAGTATATGCACACATATGTATACATACATACTACATACATACATGCATCATAGTTTTATGCACACACAAAAACTGAAAATAAAATAATTAAGATCAAAGAAGAAGGACAGAAAGAAAGAGGCACATCATTAGTTATTTTATCAAAATATGTGACTATTCAAGAATGCCAGCCTACTTCATTCCATACCCCACTTTTAATAATAGAATGGAAGGTACATAAAAAAAACATTTAAAACCCACAAAACCCAGATCTCAAATCACCAAAACCCCATCGCTCACACCCACCTTTCCATCACCTAAACCAAAGAACTAATTAATAGATTAACAGATATACAGGGAAAAAAAAAGTAGATTACCCTTTTCTTAGCTTTTTTGACTTCTAATTTCTATAAGGGAAGAAAAGCAAAAACCAGGTAATATAGACCCAAAAGCTTTAGATTGGTTGGTTACCAAAAAAACAAAGAGGACACACAGTCATGGAAGAGAGAGAGAAGAAGAAGAAGAAGCAGAAGCATCAACACCCAAATCAAGAGACTAACAAACCCACATCAGATCCTGCTTTCAAACATACCTCCGACGTAAAGGGTATCCGATTCGGCGGCCAGTTCATCGTAAAATCGTTCACCGTCCGACGGGCGAGACCCCTAGAACTCCTACGCCTCCTCTCTCTACCACCATCCAACGACCACCACAGCCAACCCAACACAACCACCACCAACCAACACCACCCCTTCCCTTCAACCACAGCCTTCTTGCCTACCAACTTCACCATCTTAGCTCACCATGCCTGGCACACCCTCACTCTCGGCCTCGGCACGAAGAAGTCTAAAGTACTCGTCTTTGTGTTCGAAACCGAGAGCATGAAGTCGTCGGTGGACCGTATATGGCCGCCGGAGATTCCACTTGGGGAAGTAAACAGAAAGCTTATAAGGGGTTTGACTGGGTGTGAGATGGCTCGGTTTAAATTCAGGAAAGGATGTATAACGTTCTATGTCTTTGCCGTCCGGCGAGTGGGTAGCTCCGGCTTTGCTTGTGCAGAGGATCTCAGGACGGTTCTACAGTCTGTGGTTGCACTCAAGGATTTCTTGGATCATACAGCCATGCTTGCTATGCCAAGCCAAAGAAGCATCAGTTATCAACCTCCGGTCGCCATGGCTCACTAGACTCTGTTCCTTCTTCTTCTTCTGTGATTAATTTCTCTGTGGGGGATTGTTTTATTTTTTTGGGGTCTCTTTTTTTCCCTCTATTTTAATGTAATTTAGTATTTGAAATTAGGTTTCTTACAGGTTTAATCTGAGTTGAGTCTCTCTGTCTCTGTTAAAATCATGTTTTCTCTGTTTTTTTTTCATTTTTCTTTCTTCCCACCAAAGTCCCAAGGCTGCTAAAAGGAAGGGGCATACTTGTTATTTTCGCTTATTATGGAGGGTATTCATGGAAAGAAGTGGATCTTTTGACTTCGTTTTTTTTTTCATAACTTCCTCTCGTATCCCAAAGTCCCAAACAAGAGTCATGAGGTCCTAAGATTTTATAAATGCTATCACGTGGTTATCAATTGGTAAGTATATACAATTGATCACAACCGTACGATCAAAGCCTTTCATTTAAGATGATCATATGTGTGGCTCGATGATGCACGTGATGACCAATCTAGACCGTCCATAGTCTAGGGCACCTCTAGGGTCCCGTGGGTAGTGCATGTGCATTTTTATTTTTCACCTGGGAACTGGGATTGCACCCAGTGATCTTAAATGACTTTAGTTACCCCGAATCCCACGGCACATGTTAGAAAGGAAGCGGCCACTCTTGTTAAAATAGTCTCCACATGACATTAATCAGCTGCTTGGGCTGCGTTTGTCTCGACTTGTGCTTTTGGATAAGTACTCATTGGTACGGCTGTCAAGAGCTGAGCTAACTCTGCTCAGGGTTTTATAATTAGGCTCGCGTGTCAAGTCTGAGCCTGAAAATAAGTCCATTATTTTAATGAGCTTGTGTCAAACTTGGGTAGGTTCATCTCGATTTGTACATGAGATGAGATTATATGTTTGTATTCCTATCTATAATATTATGTATTAATATTATATACATGTTAATATATTATATTACATATAATAATAAGTATCACCTATAATATTAATGTATTTGTACTAATTTAAGCTTTTCTGTGAGTCGAGTTTTTATAAGTTGAACTTTTTGTGAGCCGAGTTTTTTCGAGCTTGAGCCGAGTTGGACAAAACTTGGCTCGGCTCGACTCGTTTATAGCTCTACTCATTGGATAAGTGACTCAATGAGAGCACTTATCCACAATAGTAATAAGTTGCTTACTTAGAAGAAAATAGCGTTTGGTAAATACATTTATTTAAGCGCTTATAAAACTTTAGGGGTAAAATAGGTATTAAATAAATATTACTAAAGTTTAGAAATAATTTCTTGTATTTGGTAAATATATTTATTTAAGTATTTATAAAAATTTAGGGGTAAAATAGGTATTATAAAATATTACTAAAGTTTAGTAATCGTTTTTCTCATAAGTGACGAGAAGCTGCTCTCACCATCTTCTCCTTCTCCTTATGGGTAGCCTTCCTTTACTGTTTATGGGTAAGAACTTACTCAATTTTTTATAATCGGGGTGTCCGGGCTAGCTTGCGCGCACCACGACTAATCCCTAGGACCCTGAAGTTAACGACAAGGTAAGCCTCCAATGGCCCCAAGTAAAACAGTCTCCCACAGGTAGGGGTGTAATTTGATCGGTTTGGTTCGGTTTAGTGGTCAAACCTAAACCAAACCGAATTATATTAGTCTAAACCGAAAATCGAACCAACCCGAAATAGAAACCGATTAAGAAAACCGAAAACCAAACTGAACTACAATGAATAAAATCGAAAACTGAACCAAACCAAAATAGAAATCGAAAACTTCGATTTTTTCAGTTCGATTTGGTTTAGTCGAAGCCTAACCAAAAACCAAACCGAATAAATTCAGTTTTTTGTTTTCCAAACCAAAATGAAAAAAAACCAAACCAAACCTACTTTTTTCGGTTTGGTTTGTTCGTTTTCGGTTTAAACCAAACCAATTAACACCCCTACCTGCAAGAATCGAACCCCAGACATGGTGCTTCATGAGGCACCAGCTGCAAGTGACCATTGTGACAACCCACTAGAGGTAAGTACTTGCTCATTGGGTATTACCAAACACACTTTTAGTTTTAAAAAGTCCTTAAAAAAATTATAAGCTGAAATAAACACTTGTATAAGCCAGGCGAAACACAGCCTTAGCCCCACTAGCTCACCTACTAAATTCTAGATTACGACCCGATGGATGTGAATATGAAGACGATGAAGCTTTATGAGATGGTGACAGAAGGATGCAAAGGCTAAATGGATTGGGAGAGGTAGGGAACAAAGCCTACCTCCCACACCACCTGTTCTAAGACTTTATGGTCTACAAAAGCAAGAGAAATGACTTTCTTTTGCTATTCCCCTTTAATCATGCCATGACATGCTAGGGACCCCTCACAATTTCCTTTTTAACATGGACCATGGACATCATCTTTTTCTCAGTTTCCTCCAACTTTAATTTATAATTCATGTGGCTTGCATTATGAAGGTATGTAAGAAGATGTTTCAGTATTCGATCTTATTGAATAAGCACTTATTGAATAAGTGAGAAAATGGGAGCATTTATTTACAACAGCAATAATAAGTTGCTTGGTGTGAAGTAAATATGTATTTTAGGGCCGATGAAGAAGAAGCGGGGGAGCCTAACCTAATTGTTGATCCAAAGCCGGAATGGGAGATGGGAGGATAGAACCAACTTCACCTGCGACTTCGCTCTCCTATCTGTTGATAATTCGCTCCCTGGTCGGGATGGAAGTCCAATCTAATTGTGGAATCTTTCTGAGATTCTGTGTCGGAGTGATCCTGGTACCCAAGGAAGCAAGAGCAGAGATTCGATCTTCAAAGGTTCAAAACAAATATATCAACCATATCCAAAGGCTGGAAGTTTGGTCTAGTTTGTGCTTTCGGATAAGCACTTATTGAATAAGTGACTCAATGGGAGCAATTATCCATAGTAGCACTAAATTGCTTGGTTTGAAGAAAATATGTTTGGTAAATACACATGTAAATACCTTAACATGACCAAATGATAGAAATCATCTACAAATTTAGAGAAAAAATATCTTTTTCAAAAGGCTTAGTAATGTATTGAGGGTAGAAATGTCATATTCAAAGTACTATTAATATTTAAGAACCTACTTCTCCGCATAATTAGTCGTGCAACAACTTCTCCTTATGGGCTATATATCTTTCTCTATTGCTTACAAATAGGAGCTTATCCGTTGACTGTTACTAAATGCAATTATGACTTTAAAAAGTGTTTTATAAGTTCAAATGTAAATAAACACTTAATTAAGCATTGTCAAATGCAGTCTAAAAATATCATTAAGAAGTTTAAGGAGGCTAGACTTAATCATATTTATTGTTAGAAATTGCCAATTATACCCTTTATGTTGAATTCTATTGTTGGTTAGCATCCACCAAATTTTCTTGTTTCTTTTCTAGATACTGATGGTCCAAGTATAGCTAAAAGTAGATTGATTAAATCCAATGTTGAATTCTGGTTAAGTAGTAATATTTCAATTTTGTTATATAAAGAAAAAAAATGATAAACAATACAATGATGTTAGAACACCTCAATAAAGTATAAAAAAATAAAATCTTAAAAGGAAAAAAATGAAAATTGATCCTTAAATACTCATTAATAATTTTAAAATAATTTTATATTAAAATTTTCATATTTGTATGTAATAATAGAGAGAGAGAGAGAGAGAGAGAGAGAGAGAGAGAGAGAGGAGACTACTATTGTGTTTGGAACTCTGGATTCTGAGAGAAAATTAAGACTGCGTTTGGCCCGGCTTCTATAAGAACTTATTGTAGCTTGTAGCTTATATAAGCACTTTTAAAAATTAAATGTGTTTCGTAGTGCGTACCCATAAGTACTAGAGGAAGGCTACCCATAAGGGAGTAGCTTCTCCCAAGCTCTTATGTGTTAAGCTATTTCACAACTTTAATAATATTTAAAAAATACTTATTTTACCACTAATTTTTATAAGCACTTAAATAAGTGTTATTTCTAAACTTTAATAATATTTTTATAATACCTATTTTACGACTAAACCTTCGTAAGCACTTAAATAAATGTATTTATTACCAAACGCTATTTTATGTAAATAAGCAATTTCTTGTTGTTGTGGATAAGTGTTCCCATTGAGCAACTTATCCAATGAGTGCTTATCCATAAGCACAAGTCAGCCCAAATGCAGCCTAAAGATATATGATGGAGAAAGCGCTTATCCTGTTTGGTTGAAGAAAGAAAGAGTTAAGAGATTGAGATTTGAAAAAGAAATTATGAAAAATTCTCTTTAAGTTCAAAACATCCCTCCTCAAATAGGTAGGGGTGTGTATAAATGGGTCGGGCTGCACGTGCCGACCTGGTCCGACATGATTTGGGTCGTTCCACGGCACGTCCAGGTACTAGAAGAATTGTGTCCCACGTCATGCTGGGCTTGGAGCCCAAATTTATTGAACTGTGAATGAAAGGCCCGTTTGTACATCCTTACAAATAGATAAGGCTTTTAAGATGGAAAGTAATCTTTAATACAAACTTAACTCACAACAGCTTTTATCTTTCTTAGACGATCAGTCAATCTTAATATATGAAATCATCAAAAAGTTGTGAAAATTTTGATATTCTTTTCTCTATTACTAGTAAGAGTACACGTGCGTTGCACGTGATAAACTTAGTGTTAATTCATAATAATTTATTAAAAGTTTAAAATAATTATTAAAAAATATTTTTCATTAATTTTAATATTTTTAATAATATTGAAATAATAAAATTGAATACTTAGTTAAAAAGTAATATAATATTTTTAATTTTTAAGCATAGTTTATAATTTATAATTTTGAAAAGATATATATTTTTTTAATAAATAACCCATTTATGCAGTTTATCCGTAACGATTTTTATTTATTTTTATATATTTTGTGATCATGGAGACCTAACTCACATATCACTTGCAGTAGTAGACCAAATGAAGAGTTGTAAACAGATACAAGGATATAAAGGGAAACTGCTTGTAATAAATAATATTAAGGAGTCTTACTTTCATATTTTGTCTTCAAATTGGTACAAAATAAAAAATTCATTTAAGTGAGTTAGTTGCTAACTATCCCAGTGTAGACATCGCAAAAATACTCAAGTAGTTAAATTGCGATCACGATGTTAAAAAAAAAAAAAAAAATTTAAACTCAAATTCTTGTTTGTTTTAATCCTTTACTAAGCAATAATTAAAAAGATAATAAATTTAATTCTTAAATTTTTTTTTTAAAGGAATCAACTTATATCACGTAATAAAATTATTTAGTTATTTATTATTACTGAATATGATAGAATTTCTTTACACATATTAATGATCTACATCAATATAATCATGAATCATGAAATTGAACAAAAGAGATTTAAATTAAGAGAATATGATATCCAAATCAAATATATGGGAAGAAAGGAAGAGAAGAAATGTTGGATGGTCTGCAACAACTACATGGAGGAGGTTTTTATAGACGCCAATTCCATTAAAGTTTTGAACACGTTGGGATATCAAAGGTTTAAGCGGCACAATTGAGAAATGTTCCTTTGGAGAGAGAGAGAGAGAGAGAGACCGACAAAGAGAACGATTATGTCGCTCGGGATAATCATAGAGACACTTAGAGCAAAGCTGGAAAATACTGTAGATAATTGTTTCTGGGTATTGAGAATGGATACACAGTTAAGATTGACAAAAACTCGGCTACAGTTAATGCACTAAGCTAAGCAATTTTCACTTGACTGTTATCATATTCATATCTTACTTTTGAGCATGTTATTGGTAATTTTCATTTTTTCCCTAGAAGGTTGAGTTCAGAAGAAATCAAATTTCAATAGAATTCTAAGACTTACTCTTTCTCTCACTCTCCAAGCTACTAACTAACAAACACCCTTTAACAGTATAAGTAAAGAGAAACATAAAGCCGAAGATGGAGAAATAAAGAGACAATGGCAACATCAAATGATCCCTTCAAGTGGGTTAGAATTCTTGTAAGAAAATTATACCTGT
>JAUPMG010000013.1:12895421-12907313 GCA_031762675.1 Pachysandra terminalis | reverse complement strand
GATAAGATGTACAAGAGAGAGATGCACACTTCGTGCCCACTATGGATGAGTGGGAGATGTTGGATTTTTGAGATGGGCCGACCCGTGGTCTCCACTTAATAGGGCATCCATATTTGATTAGAAGCATGGATGTGGATAACTCTCTCCTAATGAGATTAGGAGATAAAGTCCTAGTATAAGTTGAGTTGGGTCTTCTATATGTAAAAGACTCCTCCTTACCCATTGAGAAAGTGAAAAACACTATTCACGTTTTTGAGATTATAGCTCAAGAAAACTCTCTCCTCTCATCATCTCTTCTTCCTACACAGATCTGGATTTGCTATTGGGGTTCCATACAAAGCCCTAAGTCGATTAAGTGTAGATCCAGTGTGTGTGGTTCTAGTAATCACATATACCGACGTGGGACGGTATCCGGTTCGATAGAGATTTTCCGCTGCAGATTCGGGTTCGTGTGCATCGAGGTGCGTGATCCGGATCGTTTACAACCTTCAATAAGGTACTCGGGGTTTGTTGTTATTGAGCGCATAAATCACATTTGATAAGGCAAATAGAGACTGATTAATTTTCGCACTCTCTTGGAGACAAATCCCTTCATTGTAGGCTATTGTCCTCATTACCTAATTGAATTACAAATACAGTAGTAAACATGGAGTGTATCAGATTTTAACCTTGCAAAGAACTCAATCCTAATAAAAAGTGGCATATAATCAATAACGGGAAGAAACCTGCTAAATCGATGAGATTTAACTTCCTGGTAACAACAGCCCCGGAACCGTCACTGCAGGGAATTGAAACAAAATTCTCACAAGGACCCCATGGCTTCTGCTAGAAACGTCGTTAAGGCCTGTATGTGCAACTTTCCTCCTTTGGATCCCACCACAAGAAAAGACTTGGTGGAATTCTGAGATTGAGTTTACGTCCGCGACAATCCCCTGAGCTGAACCTGGCCATCTTTGTCCTCTAAAATCGATATTTCCTTTGTTTTGGGTTCCAATAGATCATAACACTTGTCCATATAGACTTCATAGTATGAAATTTCTGCAGTGCTTCACGTGTTCTTGCACATCAACAGAATTGTAGACATGGCCAGTGGCATGAGACCTGGAAGCTCATCACCCCCCCTAGATCAACAATCATAATTTTATCATCTTCACCAAAATATACTTACAGTGATGGAAATTTTGCATCTTTGGAATTTCAAAGGAAATTTTGCTATGATTATACCGAGAGAGAGAGAGAGATGATGCAAGGAAAATTTCAGAACACTTCGAAAAGGGAAATTTTGCTATATTTTGGGGAAATTTACACCGTGCAGTGATGAACAAAAAATAGATAAAACCTCCAAATACTGAACTAGGTAGAAATAAGGTTTCCATTGATCAACAACCATAATTTTATCATCTTCACCAAAATATACTTGGAGTGATGGAAATTTTGTATCTTTGGAATAAGGAAAATTCTAGAAATTGCAAAGAAAATTTTGCTATAATTATACAAAAAAGTTGGGAATACTGATGCAAGGAAAATTTCTGAAACTTTCGAAAAGGGAAATTTTGCTATATTTTGGGAATAATTAAACCATGCAGTGAAACAAAAAATAGATAAAACCCCCAAATACTGAACTAAGTAGAACTAGGGTTTCCATTGATCATACCTGCATTGTATGGGTTTTTCCACTACCCGTTGCCCCATAAGCAAAGACAGTAGCATTGCAACCATGAAAGATCCCTTGAATCAAAGGGCCAACCTCTCTGTAGAAAATCTGATTCACATTGTCATCATCTTCTTGCCCGAAGAACGAATCCAGCTTATAACACTCCTTCCGGCTGCAACCAAAAGATCATCTCCCACATTAACAAAATCAGTGTGATCTGTAAATACACTGTTCAAAATTCAAGAGATTTGTCTCACCTGGTTTCGTAATCTTTGAGATGAACTGCAACTTCTTCACCAGATCCAAAATCCCGATCGACGACGGAGACACAAGGGGTAGTGTTTCTGCCTTTTCCATTGATCTCATTAGGAAGAAAGGGGCGAACCCTAACTTTAGACACCAAATTCGACTGCGATTTCTTTGAAGGAGTCATGAATCTGACGGTTTTCGGGGTGTTTGACGATCCCGTAGGGTTTCCATTGAATCACAGAACTCCAAAGATGAGATTGGAATTCGAATTGAAGAAACTAACAGTTAAAAGAGAACTGGTAAATATCAGATAGAGTGCTTTTCCTTGAATAATGGTCTGAAGAGCTTTGAAAACGGATCGATTATAAAGAAAAGAAGAGAGTAACGAGAGATGTTTGCAAGTTTTGACCGTTGGGAGGAGAACAGAGAGCCGTTATTTCAACTCCAGGATTGTGCGATTTTGAATTTGACTGGGACCTTTGGGTGTCACGTGGCTTCACTATGGTGGGTCGATTTAGTTTTTCATTCCGGTCCAGTGGAGTCGCAGAAAGGACTGGTTATTCCGGTCCACTGGAGGTCCAGTCGAATCGCAAAATGGTGATGTACGATTTGTGAGCTGCATGAGGTGCTTTGCTTAATCATGAATAAACAATTGGAGTTAGGGATGGCAATGGGTTGGGTTAATCAGGTAACCCGCCCTGTCCCTAATGGTTAGGGTGTGGTAACCCATGAGTCGAGCTAGGAACGGTTAGGATTTGGTTCAATCCGCTCCGTTACCATTCACCTATGTTTAAAATATATATTTTACGTATAAATTTATATTTTACAAGTAAATATATTGAAAATATTAAATATTTTACTTAAACAAACATTTATTTTTAAAAAACCTTTATAACTGGGGTCAAACCTTAACTTGTTACCGCCCCAATAAGGTTATAAGCAGGTTTGATATTAGAGGGCCTCATGCTAAGTAATGAGTATGTGATGCCATGTGCCACGTGAGTTTTATATCTATTACAACTATAATGTTATGAGTCATCCTCTATTAACATGTGTCTTTCATGTATTTTATATTTAAAATTTTAGTTGACATGTGTTTTATATGTGTAGAGGATATTAGATGCGTAAAGATCTACTCTCTAATTTATAAAGCAATCAACTAACGAACAATAACTCGAACCGTTGAACAATAACTCGAAAGCACAATGAATATAGATTCAAGTGCACAATGAATAGTAATTATAAATTTCAATTGATCAAATATATATAATGTTATGTCACTAATAAGATAATGCCAAAACTAATTACCTACGGTCGTGGCGTGCGGGGACGTATGAACCTTCCTATTGCTGCTTCACACCGGTTATTTGGTCTAACTCGTAGCATTAATACGGTGAGGGGTGAGGGGTGAGGGAGCTAGTTCTTTTCACGGCGGGAGAATTTTTAAAGTATGCAAGCAATAGCTGTGTGGTGTGAAGGGAGGTTCTTTGAAGTCATATATCGAACAGTTAGAGTCTACGCTTCGTCTTTCACCTTCTGCACCCAAACACCAGATGTTTCAGTGGAAGAAACCCCAAATCCAGATGACCCCAAGTGTTTATCTTGGAGAATTGAGAAGCTCTCGAAAGGAGAGTCTAGCGCCTCCGCCTTCCAGAGCTGGATGGGGGAGGGATTTCCCATTCATGGAGGCGATATCTTCCACACCATTAACCGATTGAGGAAGCTCAAGATGAACAAACGCGCGCTCGAGGTGAATCTCCCTTGATTGATTCTTCTGGTTAGTAGTTCTTTATGGGGTTTCTGTACTCTGGTTTGTTAGTTGTTGTGTTTTCCAATCCGGGATTGAACGTGAATTATATTTTTCGTATCTGTTTTGTGATGGGTATTATAAATTCTTGTTACTTTTTAAGAAAATCAAGTTGTAGTGATGATTTTATCTGGAACTGTATAAAGCTTTTTTTTAGCCCACTCTGTGTTTGTTTAAATGCTTCCATGAAGAACACCAATTAATCGGATAATTGGAACCAGAATCACACTCACATGACACCACAATTTGTTTTTGATCCGCTTTGTATATTTTATGCACACACGCAACACATTGTCATCATATAGAGCCATTGAACCGACCCAACCAGCAACTAGAGCTGTATGCATTAAATGGACAGCAAGCAAGCGACCGGGATCATTCAATATGATGGTATGAGCATGATACCAAGGTAAACCCATGGAAATACTCCTTTATCAAAGAAAAATACACTGTGTAACTTTATCACATTGAAAAAGACAATGGTATAGACCTCCCCCTTTCAATGGATTATTTCGGAGCAGGGGTCCGGTAGGGACCGGTTGGTACCGGACCAGTCCAGATCGAAACCGGTCTGGACCATCCAATCCACAAATTAAATAAAATTAAAAAAAAAAAGAAAAAAAAAGACCGGTAGTACCGGTCCGGTCCATAACCCCGCGATACAAAAGTATGTATTGCGGCCTAGGACCGGACCGATCCATAAAACCATGGTAACTCTAAGTATAATTAGGGGTGTCAATTGGTTTAGTTTAAACCGAAAATCAAATAAACTAAACCGAAAAGAAATCGGGTTGGTTTCGGTTTTCTTCATTTTGGACTTATCAATCGATTCATAACCTTTCGAGCACAACCAATATCTATTTGAATCTCCCTTACTTACATGAGTACATTTTGGATCTGTCGATTATGTTATGGTCAGAGTCCCACTCATGGCGACTTGGACGAATTGGGAGAAGCTGTAAGTATTATTATGGGTCAATATACATAAAAAATAGTGTGTTTTATATAGAAAATGGTATTAATTTTATCAAACCAAACCGAAAAATTTGACAAACCAAAAAACCAAAATTTTCGGTTTGGTTTGGTTTTCAGTTTTATTCATTATAGTTCGATTTGGTTTTGATTTTTAAATCGGTTTCTATTTTAGTTTGGTTCGGTTTTCGGTTTAGTATAATGCGATTTGGTTTAAGTTTAACCATTAAACCAAACCAAACCGACCGAATTACACCCCTAGGTATAACCCCATATTACATTTTGAAAAGCTTTTGAGAAATGAACCAGGTCATAGCCCAAATGCTAGTTGAGCTTAGAATATCTATTAGTTTTGACAGGTAATGGAGTGGGTGATCAGGGAGAGGCCTTACAAGCCAAAAGAACTGGACTACTCTTATCTGCTGGAGTTCACAACCAAGATTCATGGGATCTCACAAGGTGAAAGCCTCTTTTCCCATATCCCTCGTGAGTTCCAGAATGAGTTACTCTACAACAACCTTGTCATTGCCTGCTTGGACAAGGGTTCAATCAGGATTTCTTTGGCATACATGAAGAAGATGAGGGAACTGGGCCATTCCATCTCCCCCTTGGTTTTCAACCGCCTCATAATCCTTCACTCCTCCCCTAAGCGTAAGAAAGCTATCCCAAGAATCCTCACCCAGATGAAGGCTGATGGTGTTGCTCCTCCCCATGTCTCCACTTACAACATTCTTCTGAAAATAGAAGCTGATCAACACAATATTGGAGGGTTAACAAGGGTTTTTGACGAGATGAAGCGAACAAAAGTCGAGCCAAATGAGATAACATACTGTATATTAGCTACAGCACATGCTGTGGCGAGGTTGTACGTCGTGTCTGAAGCTTATGTTGAAGTTGTGGAGAAGTCTAGAACAGGGAATAACTGGTCGACGTTGGATGTTCTTATCATATTGTATGGATATTTGGGGAAGGAGAAAGAGTTGGAGCAAACGTGGGGTGTTGTGCAAGTACTCCCTCATGTTAGATACAAGAGTTTCGTACTGGCGATTGAAGCATTCGGCAGGATTGGACGGTTGAATCGAGTTGAAGAACTTTGGGTAGAAATGAAGTCAACAAAAGATTTGAAATCAACTGAGCAGTTCAATTCAATGATATCTGTGTATTGCAAGAACGGGCTTATCGATAAAGCGTCCGAGCTTTTCAACGATATGCAAGTGAATGGGTGCGAACCAAATGCGATAACCTATCGGCATCTTGTGTTGGGTTGCTTGAAGGCTGGGTTGGTAGATGAAGCCTTGAGGACTCTAGAGGCGGGGGTGGATAAGACGACAAGCAACGCGGTGAGGAGATCAACCCCGTGGTTGGAGACCACTCTTTCAATAGTAGAGATTTTTGCAGACAAGGGTGATCTAGAGAACGCGAAGAAGTTGTTTGAAGAACTGAGGAAAGCAAGGTATACCAGGTATACCTTTGTGTACAATACCTTGATAAGGGCCTACGTTAAGGCAAAGGTTTATGATCCTAATTTGCTGAGAATGATGATTCTAGGAGGGGCTAGGCCGGATGCTGAGACCTATAGTCTAATGAAACTTGCAGAGCAGTTTCAAGCTTAATTTTGGTATTATAATTATTATGCATAATTTGCTATTTATTTTCTCTTGAATCATCTAGAGCAAAAGCTGGAGTTGGAACACAAATGGTGAAACTTGGAAAAAAAAAATTAACAGAAAACAAGGGAAAGGGATGATTCAGGAGGATCAACCTGCAGTTTACATGGAATGGAGATAATTTCCAAGAACAATTTCAGCAATTCCACTTGTTGGTGAAGGGTTTCTTGTGTTTGCTTTGAGCCAAAGCAGATCATGAAGATATTGATGAAATAAGCCTGGTAGTGGAAGTACCAGATTCATCACCCTTTGAATTCCCCCAACAACCTGAGAAAAAGAAAAATCTGTAACTTCTAACAGGTTTATTTGACACAGCTCGATCTTTATGGGTTTATATTAGTTTTGGTTATTTTGTAATTTGATTCTTCTCTCCTGCTTAACTGTGATATCCCTTGTTACATAGAAACAATAAAAAGAAAAGATCTTGCACAATAGGCATTCTTTCCTTTCCTTTTGGTTGGAGATGGTTGAGAAAATATGTAAGCAATAAGGATGCTCAACCAAAATCTTTGGAAATATCCATGGTACTAATTTTTCAATTTGGACGAACACTTGGAAACTGGAATCAGAAAAGCAATTCCACTAACCACAGCCCTAACAATCTGCAGACTTCTTTTCCAGGCACAGACAGGAGAAACAGTCACTCCTCCTACTATGTTTGGTTGATGAAAAAAGTGACTTTTGGGTTTTCTCGGATGTCACTTTTCTAGAATGTTTGTTTAATCGGAAAAGGATAACGTTTGTTCAAATGAAGGAAAAATTCTGTCAAAAGCTAAGCTTAAAAATCCTTTTCGAAATCGTTTTCAAGCCCTGAAACCCAGCAGTGAGAAGTTTCATAGTAAACTATATTTTATTTTGTCGGTAAAGAGACCTGTATATTAACAGTAAAAGCAGTAATTTGGCAAGAACTCGCTCGTTCAGATACGTCATCAAAAAGAACCTCTTTTAAGGAAATTTGGTCTGGTAATCCAAGTACATGAGCCAAAATCTAAAGCATGATTTGCAATTTGATCTGCCTTCCCTGTGTAAGTGTGGTGAAAACCGACTTCTTGCAACCAACAAGTATAACTAGAGATGCACAATATGGAATTGGAAGATCCTTTATTTCCGCACTAAGCTAGCTGTAATACCAATTCAAGTTCTGAAATTATTACATTTAACAGCGTATTATTTTGAGACAACGCTCCAACCCTACCTTTCCTTCTGGTCTTTCTGCATGTCGGAGATCTTTTCTACATTCTACTATTCTTTCTAACAATTGATAATCATGAAGGTAGATGATAGTATTCAAAGCGCTTACGAGTTGTCACAATTCTCTTTTTTCATGTAAGATAGTTAATGAACTCTGCAGCAGTCGCAACGGCACCGCCTGTGATGGCATCCACCACAATTTTGTCTCTGTTATTGTTGCTGGCTGCAGATATCAGAGCCCCGCTTACTACTCCTCCAAACATTGCGTTTTTCTGGCAATGAATCCAAAGTTAAAAAGAAATGAGTGCATAATACTCATATAAAGAGGGAAGCCCTGAAAGTTAAACCATTTTATGACCAAGTAAGCTGAATCAACAAAAGACACAATCGAGTTTGAAGGTCTTGATTTCTATTTGAGTATCAACATTTATTTAGGTTACGTCATGACTAAAAAGACCAAGTAGTAGTAGTAGTAGTAATTGTTATATAGGGTGATCAGTAATCCATTATTCTAAAAGGACCTTTAATTTGTCTTTTATCATCTTATCTTTAATTTATGTTGCTTCTGTCCCTTGTCTCTATGTACTTCTGTATATGCAGTTCATCATGATTATTATAGCATTTTAAGTTTTCTTGTCAAGGTTGATTTGCAATTCAAAAGTGAGGGAAGATAAACAATTGGGACTGGAACAGCTGGTGCCTAGTTTAGGACGGTCTCAGACTCTCCTTAAGACCTAGAGTTCAAGCCTTCAAATGTAACACACCATAACAACTCCCCCGTCCTGGAGCCGATCAAAGTAATTGAATTACTAATCACCCTCCCATAATAGTAATAATAATAATAATAAAATTATTATTATTATTATTATTAATAATGACAATAACAGTAACAATAACTAATACCAAAACAGGACAATACAAAACTTTGATTTGCCAACTTAGATTCCATTCAACAAAATAACTGGCCTCCCAAAAACTCCAGAAAATTGAAGGTACACTTGGCACCACGTATAAATATGCTTTATCTAGCAACAGAACAACCTATTAGTATCAGTCACTCAACCCACAGGCTGTATGACTCGTGTTTGGGTTGCAGAGAATCATAAATGATATACAAAATTAAGCACTCTAGTGCAGAAATTACCCAGTCTTTGGTGCCACGGAGCCTCTCCATCCCGTACTCCATTCCCACATACACTCCAGCTATTGTCCCTATAAATGAGATACAAGAAACTCTTTACCGAGATTATCAGTTTGGACTGAATAATTAAAAAACAAACAAACAAACAAAAAAGGGAGCCTAACAACCTGCTTCATCTTCCATGCAAAATGATTTCTCAAAATAAGCATCAGTGCTACTTACCCCAATAAGCACCTTCTTTGCACATCTTCTTTAACTGAAATAAGTTTTGATTCAGTAAGTAGGAACAGAACTCTAAAATTGATGAGAACTACAAAACATTCACAAAGTATAATTTTCAGCATACTATGATCTGTCTTTAGCTGTCCAATTTTTATGTAGAAAATGCTCCAGCAATGGAATTCCAAAGTGATATATATCACACCATTGCATAATCATGTCAATGATATACACACACACACACACACAAGTACCATCAAGAATTAAAAATTGAAGACACAAGTCATGCAAAGGGCATCAGAGACCATTTTTTGATGGATCCCACATTGTATATCTCCTTCTGCATAAGCTATCTTGATGATGATGACGATGATTATGTTTTTCGTATAAACACTTAATGATTCTTGACAGTTGAATTATTATAACTATCCCATAATAATATTCATACACTCGCTCTCATATAAATGTGTGTGTATTTACTGCATCCTGAAATTAGCCAGCTTGTGCATACAATCATGAATACAGATAAACATACTTGAACCTAAGTTACTAAAAGCGTAAAATAAGTGGGATTGATCTGCAACAGAGAAAAATGCACATCAATTGAGCCATTATAGGATGCCATTAGGAATTTCCCCAAATTGGAAGCAACTCCTTATATAGAAGGACCGTTTGGATTATAGAATCATTCACGAGGAATCCTTCTTTTAGGTGTGAGGTCGAGATGATGCACTTCTGGTTTGCTATTCATGTTCACATATTGTGGGTCAGCGCCCAACTGTTAGACAGTCACACCAAAGGGACCACTTAGGTTCAATTTTCGCCTCTGGTAATTACTTGTATTGATAAAAGGACAAGAAAAGAATTAGCAAGAACCAAATAAACATGAAAAATTTATACGTGGACATAATATTACAATTTCATTGAATCAAGTCAGGGAAATATAAGAAATCTTACTGACTGCTCAAATTTGTGCTTCGAAACATTCCCTGCAAAAAAAAAAAAAAAAATACATTAACATAAGGTTGAGAGATTACGAACAAATAACAGATCATGTTTCATGAGAGTAGAATCAATCAAAAAACAGCTCCAATACGACATGTAAACAAATACAATGAAAAAATCATTCCAAGAGATTAGTGTTTTATTACCAACGCTCAGTTAGAATCCTTGCAGAACTGAAGATTGTAACATAACAAAACATATGCATTATAATCAAATTAAAAAATAAAAAATAAAAATAAAATATCGAAGAGAATTTAACATGAAAGTGAATCGATAAACATATGTAAATATATGAATCTCACTCTATTAGAACTAAGATTAATATTATTATTAACTAAACTAAAAGTTAGCTAATGATGGAGGAATACCTTTTCGCAGGCAGTGATACGTCTCCTCTGCAGCTACTCTCGTCGCTGCGACCTGCAAAACATAAGAAAGACTTAGAAGCATTCACAATCGATTCAAAATTTTGATCGATCGACAGGAGAAAGGAGAATTATTACAGTTCCGATCTTTAAGAAACCATCGACGGTCTGATTGAGGAAGGGATTTCCCATGTCGATCATGACGTCGATCTTCGGAGACGATAGAGAACCAGCGAACCTGCTACGAGGCATCTTCTTGATCTTCTTTGTCTGCAACTTTCAAACCCTAATTCGCAATGAATGAATGAATTGTTACTCGCTCCACTTCTCACTCTCACCTTCAGTATCCTTGTTCTTATTGGCTTTGTTTGTTTGTGCCTGGATTGTGCCACCTGTTTCTATCTTCTATACATAAAGGGAAAGGCGTATCGTAAAGTGTGTCATAAATTTTTTTCATAAATTTTTTTCAAAACTAACTATTGTTAAAGTAGTTAATATAGTTAGAGATAATACTCATGATCCGACTGTCTAAATTAATCTCTTTAGACACGTTGCGTGATCTTAGAAAAAGTATATACGCTTAAAATAGACACTTGCTTATGCCACATCATTTGTATAAAACAGTTATCCACTCCCCCCACTATCTCCCGCGTGTGAACGTTGAATGACACTCATACCCTTATTGGGCCATGTCAACTGTATTAATGGTGTTTTGGCCTAATGTAAGATGAACGGTCATCTCTATCCTAATCAAAGGTTAAACCGCTGGTCAAAGGTTAACTCCTACAGTGAAGGAAACCTTACAGGAAGCAGGGGCGGAGCCAAGAAATTTCGTGTGGGGGGCCTATATATATATATATATATATCAATAGCCTACAAGTGATAATCGGTCAGGTTGGGTCGGTTCGGTCGGGTCGAGTTCATGTGGGTTATAAATGGGTTGCAACTTAAGTTGGGACATTTATAGACTGGTTGGAAAATTATGGAACCCAAACGCAACCCAATTAAAAACGGGTTAACCCTAATCTATTCGGTTCGAACGGGTTAGCAATGACTTGAGAGCATTCGATGGTCGTCTTCTCCATCAAATCCAAGAGAACAAGAAGAGATTTTAAGGGATTTATATAGCTTCAAAAAACCAGGCTAAATTAGGTTCACCCGAAATCTTAATAATAATAATAAAGAAAGCAAAATATCTGCTGCAATGGCTAAAATGGAAGGATTTATACCAAAAGAATTTTACCAGTATGAAACAGAAATTTCACATCCCTTGATTCTATCTTGTTTCCTTACTTTAAGCAACCTTAATGGAAGTAATGGGATTTCGGATTCGTGGATGAACAGCAACGGTTTCGGTTGGTGTTATCGCAAGGATCTGAGGATTTCAATGGCTAAAAGAGAAGGATAGGTTGCCTAGGATTTTTCGATCTTGAAGAAGAAGAACAAATCTATGGCGTGTGAGTTGTTCAAAAACATAAAAATTAGAGGTCCAACATAGGTGAAGGAGAAGACGATTTTTTTTTGAATCTCTCTTCTGGGACTCAGTTTTATTGGAGAGATGGAGGAATCTGATTCGAATTGCAAGATTTTTTGCTGAAAAAAAAAAAAAAAAACATTTTCCT
>JAUPMG010000013.1:12882142-12894506 GCA_031762675.1 Pachysandra terminalis | reverse complement strand
CTCTAAATAAGTGAGAAGCTCATATTGGATGTGTCTGACTCTTAACACAACAGATTCTAGTTAAACTTGTTTACATAAATTAGATCATCAATTTTTTACCCTCAAACTTAGGTTTCGGAAGTACTGTACCAGATTGACATCTCTAAATTAGTGAGAAGCTCGTATTGGATGTGTCCGACTCTTAACACAACAGATTCTGGTCCCGGTACATTGATCACAGCTATCACTTTCATTACTTTCACATCATAAGTTGTCTTGTGTTCTATAAATCTTTTAAAGTGGGTAACATAACGTTAATATGCTCATCAAGCCTATGTTTTATGGACATTTCTAAATAAGTGAGAAGCTCTTATCGGATATGCGTCTAGCTCTCGTACTCTACTGATTCTGGTATGTCACTCTTAGATATCATTTTCGCTACTTTCACATCACAAGTGACTTCTAAGACAAGCACAGATTCTGTTTTCTAGAAAATGTTTTAAAGTGGGTAACATAAGATTAATAAGCTCATCGCTCCCTTATTTAATCATATATGAGATAACTCACTAGATATAATGTTTTTTTAATCCAATACATCCAATGACTTGATTATTTTCTATTACATTTCCATTTAATATATTTCCGGGGCCATGAACCACACTTGAGTTTTGCTGAATCCAATACTCCCTGTGTCATATTCTGACACTTGTACCCGTGTTGCTGCAAGCCTGCAACATAGGTACCAGCATATGAGTGAGCAAGCACAGTCAATATGTTAAATATGCGTAAATGCGTTTCAACACTCAGTTTGTATACGTGGCCCTGTCAAATTTGCTATCTCTGTGTTTGTATACATGGATGGATAGGTAAGGTGTTAGGCAGCAAACTCATATGCATGTATCTGAGGGAAAACCCATTGACACTACACCTTCTATGCATATAGGGCCCTTAAACAAATTGAAGTAGGTTTCCTAGACGTTTACTAATTTCCATGACACTATTGAAGCGTATGTGTATGTTTGCATAATAAGTTTGATTCTGTACGACTTATATTCTGGGAGATGATTTTGCATGATGTATTCTTAATGCATTGCCTTCTGAGCTTCATATTTCCATCAGATTTTACGACTGTAATAATTTTCAAATGATCTATACTTAAATGTCAATTTGTGGCATCATTGATTTTCAACTTGTTTAAGCAAATCAGCATTCTTAATGGAAATGTTATACAACTATGATAAATTTGTATCCCCAACACACACAGTTGAGAATATATACCAACGTTAGCCAGAGAATTAGCTATATCATTACCCTCTCAAAGGGTATAATTGAAAACTATAAATTAGGCAACTCCGTGGTGCTTCTGCTGAACATCATCCTATAAATCCTTCTTCTAAATCATATCCCTTATAGAACATTCTTCCAGAACAGGAAGCCTCAAGTGATCCCTTTATATCAGCTTCATTAGCATTGGAAGCAATGAACAGATTAAGCTTGGCTTTGTCAAACCTCCCAACATATTATATGTTATTTAAAACTCCAACTTTGGTTGCTAGAAGGTTAGAGAAGGTCCTAAGAGACTTCTTATGGAGAGGGAATGAGGAGAGTCAAAAAATTCTTTTGGTAAAATGGTCACTAGTATGCTCCAACAAGGCCAATGGGGGCTTGGGACTCAGATGTCTAACCGGATTCAATGTGGCACTTCTATCCAAATGGTTGTGGAGGTTTGGGTTAGAGGAAGGCAATTTGTGGTGTTAGATGATTAGCATAAAATATGGTGTGGAGGAAGGGGGATGGTTTTCTAAGGACAGCATATTTCGACACAGGGCGGGGATTTGGAAAGATATTAGTACTTCAAGGGAGAATTTTTCCAAAGGAGTAAGATACAGGGTGGAGGAGGATGATAGGATAAAGTTTTGGAACGATGTTTGGTGTGGAAATACAACTTTATTTCAAAGGTTTCTGGTGTGTGCTGATTTAGCATCAAATACCAATGCTTGGGTGAAGGATTACATGATAAAGGAGGCTTCGGGTTGGAGATGGGACCCGGTTTTTAGAAGGAATGTGTTGGATTGGGAGGTTGACAAAGTGGTTGGTTTGTTGGAGGAAATTTACAAGACCAATGCTAGAGAGGGTAGGGACTCAAGGGAGTGGATGTGGGTTAATGAAGGGGTGTTCGCGGTGACAAGTATGTATTCTTCTCAATCGGTGGAGATTTCAAGGGAAGGGCCATGGAGATTAATTTGGCATTCAAGTATGCCATCCAAGATATCCTTTTTCATGTGAACTGCAGCTGAGGAGAGGATAATTTGAAGAGGAGAGGGTGGTCTTTGGCCTCTAGATGTAGATTTTGTAAGAAGGAAGAGGAAATTGCTGCACATTTATTCCTCCACTGTGAAACCACTTGGAGAATTTGGTGTACCTTCTATATCAGATTCAAGCAGTATTGGGTGGTGCACCGTGGATTTAAAGAAGCGTTAATGAACTGGAGCTGGAAAAAGAAGAAGGGTAGGAGGAGGAGCTCGATCTTATGGAATTTATGTCTTGCAGCAATTACGTGGTCGATATGGTGTGAAAGAAATAGTAGGATCTTTGAAGGGAAAGAGATAAGTATTCAGAAGTTAGAAAATATTTTATCCTTGTTAGTTTTTTGGGTTTCTAACTTTCCGGAATTTGAAGGGATGAAGTTTGCAGAGTTTGATTACAATTGGGGGATGTTTTGCGATTAACCTAGCATCATGTTAGACTTGATTGGGAGGGATGGTTAGGATTTTTGCTTTTCATTCTTGTAAAGGGTATACATATATACTTTCTGTTCAGTTTGACCTTTAGGTTATTAATACAATATCTATTTTACTGATTTTAAAAAAAAAAAAAAAAAAAACAAGTGTCCCCATAAGATGCACACTTTATGTAGTCTCGATTTATTTTTTGTTTTGTAAGCACACTCTATGCAGTCTCGATTTTTTTTTTTTTTGTTTTGTATGGATTTTATGAAAAGGGCTTTATTCAAAGTTGCAACTGCAAGGTTCCTTAAATTGACTCACATGCAAAAGTGGGGACTCCTAATTTTTTTTTGACTCTGAAGCCTGTTTAAATTCTGCCTTTTTCTTGTATCAAGGGCAAGGAGATTTGTCATTATAAATAGATGGATGAGACTCTCAAGTCCAAAGTTCTCTATGCAATGATACTTCTCTCTTTTATTCCATTCATTGGGTATGTATTATGTATTGCCTCGACTTGCTTTGCAACTGGCTGTCCAGTTTTCACTAATTATGCATTTTTTTTCCTCTTTTTATTTAATTATTTAATTCGTAGCAATGGTTTTTAACTTGGTCTTGACGATATAATTGATAGGTTTTATTGAGTTTGATATTATGTTAACAAATCTTCTGACAGCACTTGTTTTTTTCCCCCCTTGTATATTGTGTTCTGAAACCAAATTCCAGTCTGAGGATGTATAACTCATTGGTAGAGAGATGTTTCACCGACTGCGTAGACACCTTCCGACGCAAATCCCTGGACAAGTAAGAGGAAACATGCATTCGCTGTTGTGCTGAGAAGTTTTTAAAGCATTCAATGCGTGTTGGCATGAGATTTGCAGAGCTCAACCAAGGCACGGCCACACCAGACTAAGGTCCTCAGTCTCTAAGGAATCCCTATAAGTGATTTGTCATTTATTGTAGTTCTACATTCAGAAAATGCTGCTGCTTAAACAAATTGCACATTCCTAGATTATTTGCTTCGAGCAAAACCTGAGCCTTACGGCTTTTGATAAGAACTACTTTTAGGCTAACTTGTTTTGATAAGTTGCTGTAACTTAAGATAGGCTATTGGTTGCATTGTTTTCATGACAATTCAAAAATCAAATTTTGAATTACTATTGCACAAAAATATTTAGTAGTACATATGTGTTTCCATTTTGCTGCAAAGTAGAGTCCCTTCTGTTAGTATAAATCTAAACGTAAACAACTCAATGGAAATCCAACAAAATCGATCAACCACTAAAGAGAGCACACAAAAGTGGCAAAAATAGAAAAGCTACAATACTAGCACTCTCATTGTACCTCTGATGAGCTCTACCTCAAATCTACTTATGTGGAGTGTATTATGAAAACCAGTTTAGGACCATAGCTACAATGTGAGCATGTCAAAGCAAGGGAAGTTATTGAATCATAAGAGAGATCCATCTCACCTACCTTACTTTGATCAGCTTGTATTGCTGTGTATGAAATTTTGCAGGTTAGATAAACAGAATTGGGGAAGAGCTCATCTCAGCTATTGGGTATCCACTGTTGGCCTACTGAGGCTCCGCGCTCTCTACATATATAGCAGAATAAGATCCCTTCAATAATCCAAGCAGCTGTTGTTGGCTATTCTTCATCTCCATCTATTGATTCTCATTAGAACAACCTGCTTAGGGACCTGATAAGCAATTTGAGATTCTGTCTGGTTGCCTCGTCACCAGTGAAACCCGAGATGTCGGGGCTAATTTTCTGCAAGAATGAAAGTATTAAAAAAAAAAATCTATTTAGATGAACCATTTATGGATTCCATAGTTGGTCCAGTATGAAGGAAGATGCGAACCAAGATCTCACCTCAATGTTCTTCAAAGTGAATATGAGGGTGTAAACAGACTTTTGCAGCAGTATAGCGTTCTCAGGAGTCAGAATGGAAGAATGCACTCTTCTGCAATAAAGGGGAAATCTTGTGACCAAGACATTTGAAATTTCGGCAAAGAAACAAGCGAACAGAGTCGTGGAGAACTTGTCCTAAAATTTGGCATCACCCAGCACCAAGGAGATAGTCCTCATGGGAATATCTTCTTTTTTTTTCTCATTCACTGTCCTTCAGATGAATGCCAAATATTAGACATTAATACAGTTCCATGATACTTGGTTTGGGATACATTGTGATTCTTAATGTCATTTCACATAAAAGGAATAGGAGTTTAATTAGCTAACTGCATTTTATAAATATCTATTATCTCATGTTAATCATGTTGACACCATGCATGCACGCACAAGTATGTGGCTAGCGGTAGACAGAATGTGCGTTCAAAGAAATTGACCAGATAAACGTATTAAAGGTTGCATAAAACATTAGCATTTAGATGATACATCATGAAACAAATATCATGGTTTAAAGTATCATTCAATACCGATAAAGATCGACTGATCCAGAGTGGTATCGGACTGAACTGATCGGAGACAGATAGCGATATGTATCAGTTGATGCTTGAAAGAGCTCTTGATTCTGTCCAAGGTCTCAGACCAATACAACCTGATACTGATCTGGATCGGCAGATCCATATCGGTATCTGAGCTAACCAATACCGCTACTTCAAACCCTGACAACTATGTGGCTTCTTAATGAACTTTCAATCGAAACGTGATCAATAACAAGCTAGACATTGTACCTCAAATCCTCAGTTACTTGTGTCAGGCTTTTGGTCAAAATTTCAAACTCCTTCAGCAAACCACTATTACAAACCTCAGCAAGCAAAGGTTGAAAATCTTCAGTCATGGCTTCAATCTGAGAAATCACTACATCAAAGACAAATCTGTGCATGAGCATGCTCTAGATGTTACCTCTTGACGCTCAATCACCGAGCTTCTATGCAAGTTTTTATAGCTTATATACATCCATACTATATAACAACACAATGCAAGAAAATCTAATAGAGTGCACTAAATGGATTTCCGAGGATCGGAATCTTAGATTTATATCACATGTTAAAACATGAATGTGATACCATATAGGAATATATTCTTCACTAAGATACCCTCTGACGATTGTGGGTTACACGTTCCAATTACAAATTCTACCGACAGAGAGATACTGCTAAACCTTAGCAAACTAATGCATTGAGGTCTTGCATAATGCCGCAGATGAGGTAGCAGAGACTATTGATTCTTATGATCAATCTAAAGTGTCTATCTTGTTGTCAGATCTCTCTAATCCCATTAATGCGAGTCTTCAGTCCCTGAATCTTCTCAAAGTACCCTTTAGTCACCTAAAGTGTATCACTTTTTACAGTTAAAACTAATAAGGAAAGTAGTAAAATATGCACAATCACTTTTTACAGTTGAAACCAGTAAATAGTAAAATATGCACAATCTTCAACTAAAAGCTTCTCAATTCTCATCAATGAAAGGAGAAATAAAACCAACAGAAAAAGATACAAAGGAAAAGGTTTAAAAAATAAAAAAAGAAAAGAGAACTTTGAACGTTAAATCCAGCAGTTTCCATCTCATTTAACCCTTCTAACTCAACGTCTAGATTACAGAACTGCTCCTAACATCAATAGAATCAATAAGTAGGATGCACCCATTTCGTGCAAAATAAATTGAGAAGGTTCCCTAGCCTTTTTGGCATTTGCACAACAAATGGAGAGACTCTACTTCCTAGGGTGCCATATACCTGCTAATTAGATACTGATATTTATCTGCTCGTCCAGCCATCCATGTTAAAATAATCCTTAACCATGAACTCCGTCCTACTGAAACATTGATACCCATACAAAATAATTCTCATATCCAGTAGTAACCAGAAAAAGGTCTATGTCCCGCTGAAACTCATCCCAAAACCTCAGTCCTTCCTATACCTCAGAAATAGCCAATCCTACTCTCAGCCCTGTTCACTTTTATAATCAGATTATTCCTAAGTCCTTCAAGCTCCTCCAGCATCTACAATAAAACTTACAGAGAGTAGCCAAGGTTTTAAATTTCGATTTTGCCTGTGATTTCGCCAAGGGGGCCTGGCGAAATTTCACTGATATTTTGCCAAATTTCGCCGAAATGGAAAAATATTGCCATATCGTAAAATAGAAAATGGCGATATTGCGCCGGCATGCTGGCGAAATTTAAAACCTTGAGAGGAGCCCAGCATCCACCTTAAGATTAATAATGCCTAAAATTGTACTATTTTTGAGCCCATTGACCTCCAATTAATTAAATTATATTCATAATCTGCACCTTTTACTTTCCAAGTTACTTTTACCCAACTGGCTATATGCAGGGAACCTTGCAGCAAGTTAAAAGAGCAAAAAACAGCAAATTAATTTCTAAAGATAGGAATCAGGAAGAAAGGCAGTATTTTAAATGCAGGGGATAAGATACATGAAGACCAGACAGACCTTAGCAAGCAGTGGCTTTGCCTCTTCTATAACAGATGCAACTCTTTCTGCCAATCTATAGCTTTCAGAAACACCAATTTCTTCCACATTAAGTCCAAGGCGGGTGAATATCCCAATCAGCGCATCCAAACTTAACCCCCGATATCCCTTTATCTTTTCCCTGTCACAAACAATTACACCTTCTTTAACACATTCTGGGTCAAGAGGCCCCACTTTAGGATTCGGCAGTGGATCCTGAGGGGTAATATCAATTAAAGTCTCCATACGAAGACCAGATTGATTCACCTCAACCAGTGAATTTCGGGGTATAACTATCTTTTCATCTTCGACCTGCATGAGAAAGTGATTGAACTGGTAGATTATCAAATATGATGTATACTGACTACAAGAATATATGAAGTACCAACTAAATATCATCAGTCATACAGCTGTCTACTGTGTATGTCTCAATTGCTCATAAAAAAAAATAGTCGATTAATATTTCAAGCAAAATTTTTTAAATGCTGAAAATGAGTTTGAAATGGGATTTATAACCAATCTGTCATGGAATTTAGCAACCATTTCCCCTGAATTCCCATTTTAATGGCACCAAAATTTTGTTTTACATGTTTCCTTTGTCTTGAAAGTTCTGTATAATTTTTTACAAGAAATATCGCGAAAAGTGCAAACTTTTCCATAAAATTCAAATTCTAATATTATAAAAAAATTCACAGCAGACGGGAACAACGTATATATTTTTCCTATTTATTAAATGAGAATAGCAAGCTTCTTTAAACAAGTCATAACATTTCGTCCAAAGATTTTACTCAATCCCCAGCACTTACCTTAAAACTGATTCCATTGGAGAAATTAACATGGACCTTAGAGATGGCCTTCCGTACACGGACACCATGGGAGCATTCAACAATGCCACTTCTCCGATCACCAATGATCCTCCTCCACAAGCTCTCTCTTCCCCACACCTCCACAGTCCAAAGCCATTTTCCCAACAAAGCAATATTAAAAGGATCCATGACCTACAAGCTTGCTTCCAACTAATCAGGTGATATTTGAATTGACCATCAGTACCATTCTAAAGTAAGTTTCTCTGGATCTTTTTCAACCTCTTGGCCACTGAGACCAGAAGCCAAAGAAGTGACATGAAAAAATGGAATTTTTTTCAATATTGGTTAATAATATTTTTTTTTCAGTAATATTGGTTAATAATATTGTACATGTTATTGTTGTGGTTTGATTTGGCAATTGCTTGAATGCAAAAATATTGGTTAATAAAATGATATTTAACAAGTTTTTAGACAATTATTTCAATTGTTTTTATGTATTTAAATTTTTTATATTTCTTTGGATTTTTTCTAAATTTAAAATAATAAAAAAAAAATTGTACATGTTCTGGATCGGATGATCCAGAGTTGGATTGCCGATCCAACTTGGTATCTGATCGGGATGATCCCGGATCCGGTACCGAGTTTTAACACCGTGCTAAAATGGACCAAGTCAGAAGGGTTACACTGACACCACCTCATCCTGATTCCTGAATGGACTAAATAAAGGCCTATGAACCTAAAACCAGTTGAATTGTAAGCCCAATTCATACCACAACAATTTTCCTTTGGGATATGGCCAATAGAGCCCGTCTAGAGTTCTGATCATTATTTTCAATTTCCAAAATTCACAAATGTATATTTTTGGCATTAGAAGCAATCTTCCACACGGCACGTCATCGTCAATGCTTGGGCCCCACCACGAGCTTCTTTGTCTTAAACCTATACAGAGACAGCCTTACTTGCCTCCAATACTCTCGACGCCATTCCAACAGACAAGACTGTTCTCTAGGAACAAGACTCCATCAGCTCCCTACCAACCTGAATTGTGACATTATTAGGGAACTTAATGTCTTTAACCAAAATATGAGTCCACTATTTCTAAATCAGTTCTAATGTGACCTCCACAAAGGTCACCTAATGCTTGGAACCCCATATTGCACCAAAGATGTAAGGACAAACCAAGATGTGTATCCATGTGAAATCCCCTGCTGGGCAGACCCATTAATACACAGATGAAGCATCCCAAAACGTCTAAATGCAGAAGAAACACCTGCAAAAGCCGTTTATTTTTCTCACCTTAGGACCTGTTGATATTTGCCAAGCAGACTTATTCCAACTCTACACCTCAAGGAAGGTCGGGGGATCACCCTCAATCCTCCTTACCAAATAGGTCTATAGAAACGATTTCTCCCCATCCACAAAGCTCAAGACTATTGAAACGAATGGCTAAGCCTTGATCATTGATTGCTACTTTTCCAAGAAAAAATGCATTCAACAAGGCTGGACACCCAAAGAGTTGAATGAGCTTACTCAACTTGGGCACAACCAGGTACGTAAGTTGGGCCCAAATCCAACTCAACTGAATTCAACCAAAAGCTCTGTAACCAATCCCAACCAAACATATATGTTTTGGGTTCAGGCCATACCCAAATTGGTCAAACTATACCACATGGCACCTATGAGTACTACAAAGCTTATCATGATTTCAATCCAATAAAAATTATCAACACGTTCTTAATTAAATGCATAGATCAATACAGCAAACCAAAGTTTAAAATAAGTCTATTTATGACCATAAACCCTTCATCTATGCAGGAAGAAAATGAAGAGAAGAACAACAATGAGACCACACATTAATGAGCAGTTAAGACCACCAAACAGATCAAAATTCCCATAGTTCATAGTTAAGAATAGTTGCATTAGAAAAGTATCGACTGTCATGTAGAGGATAGCATTGGGTGCAACTTCAGGTGGAATAATATACCCTGTTCTAGTATTTCTCATGAAAATACAGTAAGCAGCATTTAAGTCATTATCTCTTTTTCCTACAAATTTTCTTCTTCCTTTCCAAGCTTCCATAAAGTTTCACTTCCACCCACCATCCCTCTCTCTAATTGTTAACTCACCCATGTACAAGAACACTATCCTTATAAACAAGAAATCGAAAACCATCAACAAACCAAAAGCCAGATAAGTGCTAGGGCTAACATTATGAATCTTGGAAAACCAATCTGTGTTTGTAAAATTGTTGCACTAGTAGCTACATAAGCAGCTATTGTCTGGAAGAAGATTACAGCTCTCATCTATGTTGATCTAGTTTAGAAAAGCCCTGAAAAGAAAAAACTATTGTTTGCTTCCTTTACTATGAGAGAGATGGAAGAAGGCTATAAAATTTATATTATAACTTAAGTAGAAACTCAAGTCACAGACTGCGACTAAAAAGGCAGTTCAAAAATGAGAAATAATGTTATATACTGCGCACATGGTGAAATTTCTCATCAACGGTCCTCTATAAGATATCCTTGCAAATTTCTACTATGCAAATGGTGCAATTCCTCATCAACAGTCCTCTACAACTGGCATCCCATCTTTTCTGTTGCACAAAACCCAGATGTCACAAGAATCAGGCACTCCTCATTTCACGTTTATAACACCATTTTCGGCATCACTATTAATTGCACGAAGTAGGAATCAGATCCTATAAATAGGGAGATCTAAAAGCAATATTCATGAATCCTTCAAGAGGTAAATTAGCAATTACATGATAGCCCGTATTGAAGAGTACATACAATTTTTCTGAATAATACATCGAATATAATGACAAGTATATGCAATTTTGCCGAATAAAACATGATTATAATACTTGTAACAGAAGCTATAATGGCCTTCTTCTCAATGTTTCTTTTAAAGGATTCAATGTTAAAATGGAAATATTTTAGGATAAACAACGAAATTACAGCAAGCAACGCACCTCAGCGACAGCCTCAATACTTTTCAATGCCGAACTAATGCGAGTGACATTCCCAACGGTTACACCTCTGATCCTCACCGGCGTCCCCATGCAAATTCCAGAAGCCTGAGCAAACTCGAATACTGCCTGATATTTCCTCGGTCTAGATCGCAACTGAAATCCCCTCAGCCAAACCAAACTAAGTGCAAGGAGAACCGCCCCCGAAACAAAAAACAACCCAACACCACCCTCCCAAATGCTTCTCCTACCAAACCCATGATCACTAAGAGGACGAAATGCACGGCCCCAAATACTCTTTGGAATGTCCAAAATAACTTCAAGTGGGTTCTTCTTCTCTGAAGAAGAGGATTGTGGGTTCTGTCCGGTGTTAGTCGAACTAGCACATACCCGAACAAGCCTCTTCGACGAACTGGCCGGAAAACATGGCAAGTAATTATGGGATTCTCTTGGGAGAGTGATCAATGAGGAAGTTAACACTGTGGATCCACACATTGAGACCTGAACCATGTTTTGGATAATACACCCAATTCACTGAAACCTGAAGGAATGCCAACAAAACCAACACAGATAATCTCCCCGGAACTTCATGCAACTTTGAAAAAGCTCCTGAAAAATAGCATTGGTCTTGCTTTTATTTGGAATCTTCAAAGAGATGAATCCTATTCTCATGTCGGCATAATAACCTTTCTTAGTTTAAAAAAAAAAAAATTGAGGAATGGAATTGAAGAAATCCTAGAAACCGAAACAAGCTTTCATCGATAAAGAAAGAAAAAGGTTGAAGAGATGTGTATTTCAGAAAAATCTAGACAAAGTAGCAGATTCGGTTGATTAAGAAAAGCAGAAAAACAAGCCCTGATCAATTGAAAGCAAAATGAATTGAGCAGATTAACACTTAACAGTGCAGCTTAACCAGTGAAAAAAGATACTGGATACAAATCGTTATACGGTTTGATTCTCGTTAGGGTTCGAAGAATTTGTGCAATTTGAAGACGCTTACTACGATTCAATTTCATTCCGCCATTTTCACCTCTTGGCTCTTCCTTGAGGTAGAGAGAGTTAATCCCAATCTCCATAGACACGAACAAACGGGGTCGTATCCTCGACAGCTTAAGCCTTTCAGCAATCCATACAGCATTGCTGCCACGTGGATTTAATCTCAAACTAAAAAACGTTAGTTTAACGGTTATGGTTTTGAATTTTTTTTTTTTAATTATTGAAATTTAATACACCTCTAACCAATTTAATACAAGCTCCGACCCGACCTTCCTCTTCTTCTGCATTCTCTTCTTCTTCTCTTCCTAATACCTACATTATCCGACCTCCTCCTCTTCTTCTCTCCCCTCATTAGAAAAGTTGTTGCACCTCTCATAGGAGGTCCACCCTTCCTCATCAACATCCCAACCTTGAAGCTGTTGTTCAAGAAGTACAAAGGTAAGAAAAACAATGAAAGAT
>JAUPMG010000013.1:12871941-12882042 GCA_031762675.1 Pachysandra terminalis | reverse complement strand
CACCACCCCCACCCCCCCCCCACCCCCACCACCACCCCCACCACTACGACCCCCACCTTCACCACTACCATCACCACCCGCTACCATCCAGTGTGCATCCCTTGCACACTTAGGGGAGGGAGAGGAGTATATATATGTCTTTAATAAAATATATAAATATCTTTTATGACTTTAGATAAGGGTAATATAGTCAAAGATATAAAAGATGTCGGAACTTTTGTTAATGTTTAAGTGAAAAGTTAATCGAAGTGGTGTTTTTACAATATAGTACAAAACCTTTAAAATAGTACAAAACTTAAAAGGTGTAAGCACATCAAGTTTAGAACCAGGTGGCACAATCCAGGCATACAACAAAGATTCTGAAGTTGAGAGTGAGAAGTGGAGCGAATAACAATTCGTTCATTTCATATTTCCAAGATTATCTTTTCATATTCTATTTACTGAGTAGCTAAAGACTCGTAAAAGTGTAGTGGTCATTCATCCATCACGGATAGAAAGAATCTATTATTCATCTCTTTTGAGTATTTGAAAATCTTGATTACACTTCACTCTTATGTGGTCAAACATACAATCATGTTACTTATTTATTTTTGATATTCCATTTTCACATCATGCTCTTCTCCAATTGGTTGTCTTTTCTATAAAACAACATTATTGACATAATAAATATTTTACTACTCACAAGTGACTAATACCTCTACATTTGTTTTGCATATACCCGGTAAATTGATATTACATCATAATCGGAAAGCTATAATTGCATTGCAGGTTCTTTCTCATTATCTGACAACAGTTATGTACGCGTCCAGAATAGGCACTACAGTTTCTTATACACAGGATATTGGCTTTCTTATTCATGAATGGTCCTCCGTGTGAAAGGAATTATCAATCGGATCTTATGTGCTGAGATTTTGTGTGTTCACCGTGTGCTGTAAGACAAATTTATGGTGGGGCTCACACAGAAGGCGTAAATATCATTTTGCCTTTCGAAATTTGTCTTTACAGCACACAGTGAGCACACGAGATCCCAACACATAAGATCTCGATCTAAGAACTACATACTCAAAATACTTAAATTAGAGTTAATTAATCCTTTATTCAGTTATATTTTGGCTATTAAAGACTCCCCCCAACTACTATATTTCCGGTTCACTGCAGGATTTTAAGTCTACTGTATTGAACATCTGTTATATAATGTGCTTATATGAATCTAGATTTTGCTCTTAAAAGACTTAAAAGACTTGAAACATTTTCAAAATAAAGGTGGTTAATGATTTTTTATAATAACGTTAGATATACCTGTTAACCTGTCAGACAATCCAGTCACTGACAGGTTAACAGGTGCATCTTTAACACCTGCATTCATAGAACAAAATATAGGGTAACTTTCACTGCTCAGTTCCCTAACTTAACACCATGGATTGACAAGTGGATCCACAAAATGAATTCAATGGAGGCAATTAAGCCCACCAATCCGTAACTCACATATTGCACTCTGAGGACAACCTCAAATGGTCTGAGCACTAATTTAAATGGTCTAATGTTGATCGATCTATCGAATGGTCTAATTTCGATCTACTTTACTAACGTAGGTTGGCCCTTTACCAATATAGGTTAGTTCGAGTGGAAGGAGCTCGGGTAGCTTAAGTAAGTGGTTTTAGTATCGAATCCTTGTGGACGCAGCAAACCTTGTTGGAAGAGGTCCCCGCTTCGGCGCTCGCACTCACCCGCACCTGATCCATTACCCCTAAAATATCTTTTCAAATAAACAAATTATCTTTTACGGCAAGTAAAGCAACTTATCTTCTTAGAACCAGGTGGCACAATCCAGGCATAAACAAACAAGCCAATAATAGAATAAGGATAAGTTGAGACTGAGAAGTGGAGCGAGTAACAATTCCTTCATTTGAGCATTAGGGTTTGAAAGTTGCAGACAAAGAAGATCAAGAAGATGCCTCGTAGCAGGTTCGCTGGTTCTCTTTCGTCTCCGAATATCGAAGTCATGATCGACACGGGAAATCCCTTCCTCAATCAGACCGTCGATGGTTTCTTAAAGATCGGAACTGTAATGCTATATCTCCTTTCTCGTCTCGATCGACCAAAATTTTGAATCTCTCATCAATGCTTCTAAGTCTTTCTTATGTTTTGCAGGTCGCGGCGACAAGAGTAGCGGCAGAAGAGACCTATCACTGCCTCCGAGAAGGTCTTCCTCCATCTTTATATGTTTTTTAGTTTAGTTAATAATAAAAATCTTACTTCTAATAAAGTAAGATTCTTATATTTACATATGTCTATCGATTCACTCTCTCTCTCTCTCTCTCTCTCTTTATTATCATTAGTCTTGTTGTTATTTGTTATAATGCTTCTGTTTTGTTATGTAACAATCATCAGTTATGCAATGATTCTGATTGAGCGTATGGTAATAAAACAATAATCTCTTGGATTTATTTTTTCATTATACTTGTTTACATGACGCATCGGAGCTATTTTTCGATTGATTATACTCTCATGAAACTTGATCTGTTCTTTGTTCGTAATCTCCTAACATTATGTTAATGTATCTATGCTTTTTGCAGGGAATGTTTCGAAGAACAAACTTGAACATTCAGTAAGATTTCCTTATATTTCACCGACTTGATTCAATGGAAATGTAATATTATGTTCATGTATGAATTTTTCATGTTTATTTGGTTCTTGCTGATTCTTTTCTTGTCCTTTTATAAATACAAGTAATTAACAGAGGCCAAAGTTGAACCTAAGTGGTCCCTTTAGTGTGACTGTCTAACAGTTGGGCGCTGACCCACTATGTGTGAACATGAATAGCAAACCAGAAGTGCACCACCTTGGCCTCACACCCAAAATAAGTATTCCTCGTGAATGATTCTATAATCCAAATGGTCCTTATATATAAGGAGCTGCTTCCACTTTGGGAACATGAAATTCCTAATTGCATTCTAAAATGGCTCAATTGACGTGCATTTTTCTCTGTTGCAGATCAATCCATTTCAGGCTTTCAGTAACTTAGGTTCAAGTATGTAATATGTATTCATGGTTGTATGCACAAGCTGCCTAATTTCAGGATGCAGTAAATATACACACATTTATACGAGAGTGAGTGTATGAATATTATTATGGGATGGTTATAATAATTCAACTGTCAAGAATCAGTATGTTTTTATATGAAAAACATAATCATCATCATCAAGAAAGCTTTTGAGGAAGGAGATATACAATGTGGGATCCATCAAAAAATGGTCTCTGATGCCCTTTGCATGACTTGTGTCTTCAAATTTTTAATTCTGGATGGTACTAATACATACATATATATCATTGACATGATTGTGCAATGGTGCGATATATATATATCAATTTGGAATTCCATTGCTGGAGCATTTTCTGCATAAAATATGAGGGCTAAAGACAGATCATAGTATGCAGAAAATGATGCTTTGTGAATGTTCCGTGGTTCTCATCGATTTTAGAGTTCTGTTCCTACTTACGGAATCAAAATTTATTGCAGTTAAAGAAGATGTGTAAAGAAGGTGCTTATTGGGGTAAGTAATACTAATGCTTATTTTGAGAAATCATTTTGCATGGAAGATGCAGCAGGTTTCTAGGTGCCCTTTTTTTTTTTTTTAATTTTAACTTGGTGCGAACTGATGATCTCAGTAAAGAGTTGCTTGTATCACATTTATAGGGACTATAGCTGGAGTGTATGTGGGAATGGAGTATGGAATGGAGAGGGTCCGTGGCACCAGAGACTGGGTAATTTCTGCACTAGAGTGCTCAATTTTGTATATCATTTATGATTCTCTGTAACCCAAACACAAGCAACACAGCCTGTGGGTTGAGTGACTGATACTAATAGATCAAGTCCCCATTTACTCCTTTGTTGCTAGATAAAGTATATTTATACACAGTGCCAAGTGTACCATCAATTTTCTGGAATTTTTGGGTGGCCAGTAAATTTGTGGAATGGAATCCAAGTTGGCAAATTAAAGTTTTTCATTATCCTGCTTTGGTATTACTTATTATTATTATTATTATTATTATTATTACTACTATTACTATTACTATTATGGGAGGGTGATTAGTAACTCAATTACTCTGATCACTTCCAGGACAAGGGAGTTGTTCTGATGTGTTATATTCGGTAAGGCTTGAACTCTATAGGTCTGAAGGAGACTCTCAGACTGTCCTAAACTGGGCACCAGCAGCTGTTCCAGTCCCAATTATTTCTCTTCCCTCACTTTTGAATTGCAAATCAACCTTGACAAGAGAACTTAAAATGCTATAACAAGCATGATGATTAAAGGTCCTTTTAGAATAATGGATTACTGATCATTTTATATTAGAATTACTACTACTACTTGGTTTTAGCCGTGTTGTAACCTAAAATAGTGTTGATACCCCAGTAGAAATCAAAACCTTTAAGTCAAGAGTGTGTTTTGTTGATTCAGCTTACTTGGTCATAAAGATGGTTTAACTTTCAGGGTTTCCCTCTTTATATGAGTATTATGCACTCATTTCTTTTTTACTTTGGTTTCGTTGCAGAAGAACGCAATGCTTGGAGGAGTATTAAGTGGGGCTCTGATATCTGCAGCCTGCAACAATAAAGGAGACAAAATTGTGGTGGATGCCATCACAGGCGGTGCCGTTGCGACTGCTGCAGAGTTCATTAATCATCTCACATGAAAAAAGAGATAATTGTGACAACTCCTAAACGCTTTGCATATTATCATCTACCTTCATGATTATCGATTGTTAGAAAGAACTATAATAGTAGAATGTAGAAAAGATCTCCGACATGCAGAAAGACCAGAAGGAAAGTAGGGTTGGAGCGTTGTCTCAAAATAATATGCTGTTAAATGTAATAATTTCAAAACTTGAAAGCGTCGTCTCGAAATAATATGCTGTTAAATGTAATAATTTCAAAACTTGAATTGCTATTACAGCTAGCTTGGTGCAGAAAAAAAAGTTCCTTTTCCATATTGGGCATCACTATCTGTGTTATTTTACGTTTTAAAGTGCATATTTTTAGATCTGTGGGTACTGACTTGTAGAGGTTTGCAATGCCTATGTCTGGGTTGTTGCCTCGTCCAAAGTCCAAACACAGCTTCAAAGGTTGTATGTAACTGGGTTGTAACCTTCAGCAGTGCAAAATCAGTCAATGATGTTTTTAAAAGGATTTTTAAGCTTAGCTTTTGACAGAATTTTGCCTTGATTTGAACAATCGTCATCGTTTTCCAACTTTCCTTCTTTTCCTGCCTGTGCCTGGAAAAGAAGTCTGCAGATTGTTGGGGCTGTGGTTAGTGGAATTGCTTTTCTGATTCCAGTTTCCAACTTTCCAAGAGTGTCTCCAAATTGCAAAATTAGTACCATGGTTATTCCAAAGATGTTGGTTGACCTTCCTTGTTGCTTACATATTTTCTCAACTATCTCCAACCAACACACACGACCAAAAAGAATGCCTATTGTGAAAGATCTCGTCTTTTTATTGTTTCCATTTATTACACAAGCAGCTGTAATAACAAGGGATATCACAATTAAGGAGAGAAGAATCTAAATTACAAAACCATCACCACAAAATGACCAAAACTAATAAACCCACAAAGATCGAGCTGGGTCAAATAAACCTGTTAGAAGTTACAAATTTTTTTTTTCTCTCAGGTTGTTGGGGAATCCAATGGGTGATGAATCTGGTGCCTCCACTACCAAGCTTATTTCATCAATATCTTTATGATCTGCTTTAGCTCAATGCAAACACAAGAAACCCTTCACCAACAAGTGGAATTGCTGAAATTGTTCTTGGAAATTATCTCCATTCCATGTAAACTGCAGGTTGGTCCTCCTGAATCATCCCTTTCCCTTGTTTTCTGTTAATTTTTTCCCTACTTTAACCATTTATGGTCCAACTCCAGCTTTTGACACCAAAATCAAGCCCGAAACTGCTCTGTAAGTTTCATTAGACTGTAAGTCTCAGCATCTGGCCTAGCCCCTCCTAGAATCATCCTCCTCAGCAAATTAGGATCGTAAACCTTGGCCTTCAAATAGGCCCTTATCAAGGTATTGTATACAAAGGTATACCTGGTATACCTTGCTTTCCTCAGTTCTTCAAACAAGTTATTGGCGTTCTCTAGATCACCCTTATCTGCAAATATCTCTACTATCGAAAGGGTAGCCTCCAACCACGGGGTTGATCTCCTCACCGTGTTGCTTGTTGTCTTATCCATCCCCGCCTCTAGAGTCCTCAAGGCTTCATCTACCAACCCAGCCTTCAAGCAACCCAACGCAAGATGTCGATAGGTTATCGCATTTGGTTCGCATCCATTCACTTGCATATCGTTGAAAAGCTCGGACGCTTTATCGATAAGTCCGTTCTTGCAATACACAGATATCATTGAATTGAATTGAATTGCTCAGTCGATTTCAAATCTTTTGCAGACCTCATTTCTACCCAAAGTTCTTCAGCTCGATTCAACCATCCAATCTTACCAAACGCTTCAATCGCCAACACGAAACTCTTGTACCTAACATGAGGGAGTTCTTGCACGACACCCCAAGTTTGCTCCAACTCTTTCTCCTTCCCCAAATATCCATACAATATGATAAGAACGTCCAATGTCGACCAGTTATTCCCTGTTCTTGCCTTCTCCACAGCTTCAACATAGGCTTCAGACACAACGTACAACCTCGCCACAGCATGTGCTGTTGCTAATATACAGTATGTTATCTCATTTGGCTCAACTTTTGCTCCCTTCATCTCGTCGAAAACCTTTGTTAGCCCTCCAATGTTGTGTTGATCAGCTTCTATTTTCAGAAGAATGTTGTAAGTGGAGACATGGGGAGCTACACCATCAGCCTTCATCTGGGTGAGTATTCTTGGGATGGCTTTCTTACGCCGAGGGGAGGAGTGGAGGATTATGAGGCGGTTGAAAACCAAGGGGGAGATGGAATGGCCAAGTTCCCTCATCTTCTTCATGTATGCCAAAGAAATCCTGATTGAACCCTTGTCCAAGCAGGCAATGACAAGGTTGTTGTAGAGCAACTCATTCTGAAACTCAGGAGGGATATGGGAAAAGAGGCTTTCACCTTGTGAGATCCCATGAATTTTGGTTGTGAATTCGAGCAGATAAGAGTAGTCCAGTTCTTTTGGCTTGTATGGCCTCTCCCTGATCACCCACTCCATTACCTATCAAAATTAATAGATATTCAAGCTCAACTAGCATTTGGGTCATGACCTGGCTCATTTCTCAAAAGCTTTTCAAAATGTAATATGGGGTTATACCTAGGGGTGTAATTCGGTCGGTTTGGTTCCGTTTAATGGTTAAACCTAAACCAAATTGAATTACATTATACTAAACCGAAAACCGAATCAAACTAAAATAGAAACCGATTTAAAAAATTGAAAATTAAACTGAACTATAATGAATAAAGCCGAAACCCAAACCAAACTGAAAAAATTGGTTTTTCGGTTTGGTTTGACAAAATTAATACCATTTTCAATATAAAAGACACACACACACACACACACACACACATATATATAGACCCGTAATAATACCTACAGCTTCTTCCAATTCGTCCAGGTCGCCATGAGTGGAGCTCTAACCATAACATAATCGACAGATCCTGTAAGTAAGGGAGATTTGAATAGATATTGGTTGTGCCTGAAAGGTTATGGATCAGTTGACAAGTCCAAAATGCAGAAAACCCAAACCAAGAAAACCTTTTTCGGTTTAGTTTATTTGATTTTCGGTTTAAACTGAACCAATTGACACCCCTAATTACCAAGGTTTTACGGATGTGTGTCTGTTCATACCGTTGTATTGGTTCAGTTTAAACCGAAAGGTTATGAATCGGTTAAACTGAATCAATTGACATCCTAAAACCATGAAAATACCATGGTTTTACGGATCGGTCCGGTCCCAAGCCGCAATACATACTTTTGTATCACGGGGTTATGGACTGGATCGGTACAACCCATCTGTTTTTTTGTTTGTTTTTTATTTAATTTGTGGATTGGATGGTCCAGACCGGTCCGGTACCAACCGGTCCCTACCGGACCCCAGCTCCGAGATAATCCATTGAAAGGGGGAGGTCTATACCAGTCTTTTTCAATGCGAAAGTTACATAGCGTCTATTTTTCTTTGATAAAGTGGTATTTCCATGGGTTTACCTTGGTATCATGTTCATACCGTCGTATTGAATGATCAAGGTCGCTTGCTTGCTGTCCATATAATGCATACAGCTCTAGTTGCTGGTTGGGCCGGTTCAATGGCTCTATATGATGACAGTGTGTTGCGTGTGTGCATAAAATATACAAAGCGGATCAAAAACAAATTGTGGTGTCATGTCAGTGTGGTTCTGGTTCCAATTATCGGATTAGTTGGTGTTCTTCATGGAAGCATTTAAACAAACACGGAGTGGGCTAAAAAACAGCTTTACACAATTCCAGAGAAAATCACCACTACAACTTGAGCTTCTTAAAATGAAACAAGAATTTATAATACCCATCACAAGACAGATACAAAAAATATAATTCAAGTTCAATCCCGGATTGGAAAACGAAATGACTAACAAAACCAGAGTATAGAAAACCCATAAAGAACTACTAACCAGAAGAATCAATCAAGGGAGATTCACCTCGAGCGCGCGTTTGTTCATCTTGAGCTTCCTCAATCGGTTAATGGTGTGGAAGATATCGCCTCCATGAATGGGAAACCCCTCCCCCATCCAGCTCTGGAAAGCAGAGATGCTAGGCTCTCCTTTCTTGAGCTTCTCAATTCTCCATGATAAGCACTTGTGGTCATCTGGATTCAGGGTTTCTTCCAATGAAAGGTCTGGTGTTTGGGTGCAGAAGGTGAAAGAGTACGAAACTCGATTCAAAGACGAAGAGACTCTAACTGTTCGATATATGGCTTGAAAGAACCTCCTTTCACACCACACAGTTATTGCTTGCATACTTTAAAAATTATCCTGCCGTGAGAAGAGAACCAACTCCATCACCGTAATATGTATGGTTCCGAGTTAGACTAAATAACCGGTGCGAAGCAGCAGTAGGAAGGTTCATAGCTCCTCGTATGTCATATCCGTAGATAATTGGTTTCTTCATATGATTATCATCTGATAAAATTGGGCGCTCCATATTTGATACTCAATGGACTCCACCGTAATGAAGCCACGTCACACCTTATGGAAGGGATGTCCAAACGGGCTGCGCGTGCTGGCCCGAAACGAAAATTTCCGTGACGGTCGTGCTTCATGCCGGGTCGGGCTAGGCCAAATGGGCAATACCGGACCGAGCCCAAGCAGGCACAACGTGTCGTATTGTGCTTGGCCTGGTCCGGTACCGCCCATTTGGCCCGGTTCGTTCAAAAATGATTTTTTTTAAAAGAATTAGCCTTTTCCAGTGAAAATCCGGAAAACCGTTAGTTCTCGCCATAATGGGACGCATGTGCCGTTCAGGCTGTGCTTGGGCCCGTGCCATGCTCGCTCCAGGGTTGTGTCGTGCACGTGCCTTGACCCGGGCCATAGCGGGCAGGCTACGAGTTTGGGAACCCAGGCCAAGCACGGCAGGCACAGCGCAACTACACGTGCCTGGGCCCAACACGGCATGTTTCGGGCACGTTCTACCTGATCCCTACCCAAGGTTTAATGTCTCGGGATTGGGGCCGAACTGGTCCCGATCCAAACCAGTAGTACCATCCAATCTGGATCAGGTACAAAGAGTGGACCGCTTATTTATTTTTTTTAAATTAATTCTTTTTGAATCAGCCGAACCAATCGTCAGACCAGTGGTATCGATCGAGACTGGCCGGTATCAAATTGTTCCATATCAATACCGGTCTGAACCGTCTAATTTATAAATTTAAAAAAAAAAAAAAAACATCGGAGCGGTTATACAAAGCCTCACGTGGCTTGGGACTTGACCGGTCCTGGACGCTTAGGGTAAGGTCCACCTACCCTAATAAAGGTCCCCAGTCAAATTCAAAATCGCAAACGCCTGGAGTTGAAATTACGGCTCTCTGTTCTCCTCCCAACGGTCAGAACTTACAACGATCTCTGTTACTCTCCCTTCTTTCCTTTATACTCGATCTC
>JAUPMG010000013.1:12851485-12865557 GCA_031762675.1 Pachysandra terminalis | reverse complement strand
ACATGCCCAGCGCACGGGCCACGCACGCGTGTGCGCGGGCTGCACACTGGCAGCCCAGGCGTGCACATGACTCACCAGCCCAGGCGCGCGCGCAAACGCAGCAGCCCAGGCGTGCGCGTGGCACACCAGGTGTGGATTTCTGCAGAAAACAGCAACTCAACTGCTATTATTAACGAGGTTTCTCAACATACCTCGATCCAACGAAGACGTATCGCTCTTACTCTGATACCAATGAAGGTTGTAAACGATCCAGATCACGTACCTCGATGCACACGAACCCGAATCTGCAGCGGAAGATCTCTATCGAACCGGATACCGTCCCAAGTCAGTATATGTGATTACTAGAGCCACACACACTGGATCCACACTCAATCGACCTAGGGCTTTGTATGGAACCCCAATAGCAAATCAAGATCTCTGTAGGAAGAAGAGATGATGAGAGGAGAGGGTTTTCTTGAGCTCTACTCTCAAAAACGTGAATAGTGTTTCTCACTTTCTCAATGGGTAAGGAGGAGGAGTCTTTTACATATAGAAGACTCAACTCAACTTTACTAGGACTATATCTCCTAATCTCATTAGGAGAGAGTTATCCACATCCACACTTCTAATCAAATATGGATGTCCCATTAAGTAGGGACCACGGATCGGCCCAAACGGATCGGCCCATCTCAAAAATCCAACACTTATAAAGAGAGCTAATTGACCCGGATATTGCAGGATTCTCTCGGAGGAACGAGCCGCTCTTTAATGGTTGCCTGTCTGGTAAGCAAGAAGTCTGAGAAGCTTAACTTTTTATTTTCATTTTTGTTTCAACTGTCTTGTGTTGTTATGAAGTCTAATGGGTATCCCATTCCCAGCTGTCTTATGTTGTTATAATAGAATCCGGGCGAGTACCAAGAATCTGTAAATACTACAAGTTTGGCAGTTCGGTCACGCCACTGTGAATTACATTTCTTCAGCTGAAGAACAAGATACTCCTAAGGTAAAAGTTGACATGGAGGAAAAGCTACGAGCTTGGCTTGAATCGAAAGGCAAGACAAAGAGTGCACAGAAAATGGGATTATTTTCTTCACCAGTTTTTAGCAAAATTCCTACTTCCATGAGCTCTTTATCAAAACCCAATTCATATAAGACTCCTACTAAAGCAAAGGCTACTACAACGAACCCATGTGTTTCCAATGCAAAGGAAAGGTAAAAGCTTATTAGACCATGTTCCTTGGCTTCTATTACTTATTTGATAGCAGAAGTTGATACCCTTTAGCTTCTATTACTTATCTTGTTTGTAATTGTTTTTGCAGGAATATGCTGAACTATGGAGGTCTGATTGTGCCTTCAATGGATGTAAGTACGGCAATTTTGAGACATTTTAGCATAATATTTTAAACACAGCCACTACTGAAACTCCATGGGGAAGCAAGAAACAATTTGTGCACCATTTATATCTGTATCATTGCTACAATTTTTTTTTCCATATTAACTGTAATTTTGTTACAGGACACCCCATGAGAGCTTCGAGGACCATGCAATTGCAGCACCTGATGATGATGGTGATTCTCAGTTAAATGCATACCATGTTGGTATTTCTTGCCATCAACATCTACATATAGAAAAAAGTTATACCAAGACAATTGTTGTGTTCTAAATGAAATTCCACTGCAGAGCATAAACTGTAACAGAGAAAAGAGCAGTATGGAAGATAACAAGGTTGTTGCAACCAATGGGATCAGCGTCTTAGAATCGTTATCAAATCCGAACTGTAACAGAGAAAAGAGCAGTCTGGAAGATAACAAGGTTGTTGCAACCAATGGGATCAGCGTCTTAGAATCGTTATCAAATCCGGATGGTATCTTTCTGGTTCTTGAATTCATTAAAATGATACATGTTTTTGATTTTTGAGGGACTTAAATTATCTTATTGAACTTCTTCTATAGAGATCAAATTTAGAGATTTTGCACTCATAAGCAGGTGACAATGTTGTAGATTCACCACCCCTTACAGAGAAGAAGATTAAAGCTTTACAAAATTCTCTGAGAAAAGCTCTTTCTCCCATCAACTTCAATATGAAACCTGTTAATGATCTCTCATCTGAAGACCAAACCTGTCTTTTTGAACCAAAGACTTCCATGGCACCATATGTTTTGACCTCTGAGAGAGCCGAAGCCCAAACAGCTGACGACACCCTGCTTGATAAATTCAACACAAGGAGTTCCAATTTGAAGGTGTGTTGGATCATTTGACAACATAACACTCGCTCCGGTCTATCATGTTATCGCTGTTATGAATTTGACAATTTTTTTTTTATTTGGTTTTGACAGAGCTCCCTTGTTCAAGAATATCTTGAAGTTTTGAATTCTGCTAGCAAGTATGTTTAATTCTTCTATCTGCATTTTATTTCATTTTAATTTAAACTAATTGGGTTTAAAGGTATACCTCTTTAGAATCAAGGGCTTATGATTGATTGCTTCTTTTTCATATTATACTGATATGTTTCTTTATTTTTTTCATAATCAACGGGATTGGACAAAAAAGAGCAGAATATATACTTGAGCTGAGAGAAACAAGCCCATTAAAATCAGTAAGAAAAAATTTAAAACTTGTGCAGAACAGTAGACAAGCTTCTACATAAATATAGAGAGGTTTTTTACTACTGATTTGAAGAACTTTTCTGTGTTGTGGCTTTCAGATTTGGAAAAAATTGGACTTTCCTGCAAACAGGTAATACTGCTAGTATTTGTGTTTACTACTCACAATGGAGTTTGGGATTTTAACAAAATAAATAACAAGTTGAAATCAATGTTTTTAATGTACAGGTGCATGACATGTTTAGAAGAACAGCCAGAGGAATCTTTGATTGACCAGGAATTCGGGAGCCATTTGTTCTGTTCATAAAATTGTCGAGGCATTTGGGTTGGTGGCATCAATATCTCCTCAATGATGCTGTGTTTAAGTTGTTGATCTCCTCCCAAGAATGTGTCTGTAATTTGATTTGTCATCCATAAAATATTTAGTTGAGAGGGTTCTGCTTTTGGCTTTTCCTTTTATGGTTTGTAACAAAAGCAGTTGTCCATTGGATTAGTTTGTAATCTTGTACCTCCAATTTATTAGTTTTCTCATGGATTAGTTTCCATAATTCCTCCATCTGGGTTGGAAAAACAGAGAGAGAGAGAGAGAGAGAGAGAGAGAGAGAGAGAGAGTCTCTGTAATTTGATTTGTCATCTATAGAATATATAGTTGAGAGGGTTCTGCTTTTGGCTTTTCCTTTTATGGTTTGTAACAAAAGCAGTTGTCCATTGGGTTAGTTTGTAATCTTGTCCCTCCAATTTATTAGTTTTCTCATGGATTAGTTTCCACAATTCCTCCATCTGGGTTGGAGAGAGAGAGAGAGAGAGAGAGAGAGGTGGGGGTGGTAAAGGAATCAAACCCTACAAAAAAAAGCTTTGTTAGAGAGAGAGAGAGAGAGAGAGAGAGAGAGAGAGAGAGAGAGATGGAGGTGGGGATGGTAAGGGAATCAAAAGCCCACAAAAAAAGTTATGTTAGAGATATAGAGAGAGGGAGAGATGATGATGAGGTGGGGATGGATGGAAAGGGAATCAAATCCTACAAAAAAGGATGATGGGGGTGGGGATGGAAAGGGAAACAAATCCTACAAAAAAAGCTATGATGTAGAATTGCACCTAAGCCAAAACAACCAATATACACAGGATTAGGCTCAAAAGGAAGAGATTTAGAGATTGAATCAAACCATATTTACGACTAAATAAACCAATAATCTCATCAGCTCTCATAGCCAACTGATTATCCATCCATGAATTATTTAGAAGAGAAAGAGGGAAAAACATGAAAATCTATAACATGAAGGAGCCACATTACTCATCATTCTTCAATTCAAGATCATCTCCTTTACGGATAAAACCATAGATACCATACATACCCACAAAGAATCATAGACACACAAGTAAAGGTTACATAAAGGAAAAGAAACCAGACACTACAAGTAGCCATGAAACAACAACATATCCAACTAGACAGGAAGAAGAAGACATGGCTGCTTTATTTTTAGAGAAGCAAGCAAGCGTCATCTAAAACTCTTATCTATCATCTTATTAACTATCAAACACTCATGGAGAGAGAGAGAGAGAGAGAGAGAGAGAGAGAGAGAGAGAGAGGTGGGGGTGGTAAAGGAATCAAACCCTACAAAAAAGCTTTGTTAGAGAGAAGAGAGAGAGAGAGATGATGATGGGGTGGGGATGGATGGAAAGGGAATCAAATCCTACAAAAAACGATGATGGGGTGGGGATGGAAAGGGAATCAAATCCTACAAAAAAGCTATGATGTAGAATTGTAACTAAGCCAAAACAACCAATATACACGGGATTAGGCTCAAAAGGAAGAGATTTAGAGATTGAATCAAACCATATTTACGACTAAATAAACCAATAATCTCATCAGCTCCCATAGCCAACTGATTATCCATCCATGAATTATTTAGAAGAGAAAGAGGGAAAAACAAGAAAATCTATAACATAAAGGAGCCATTACTCATTATTCTTCAATTCAAGATCATCTCCTTTACGGATAAAACCATAGATACCATACATACCCACAAAGCATCATAGACACACGAGTAAAGGATACATAAATCAAAAGAAACCAGACACTACAAGTAGCCATGAAACAACAACATATCCAACTAGATACGAAGAAGAAGGCAGGGCTGCTTTATTTTTAGAGAAGCAAGTAAGCTTCATCTAAAACTCTTATCTATCACCTTATTAACAAACAAACAGACTCATGGACATAACCCTCAAAAGATATGCATCTCTCTGTTTCAACTGTCCATCGTCTGTCTGAACATCTCATTTACAGGTGCAAGGATCACAGGTGCAGTTAGCTCCACACTTGCACCAATCGTTCTCTGCTCCTACCCCCATCTCGGATCCCTCAAAGTACCTGCAAAAATCACCAATTTAAAACTTTTTTTTTCTACAAACACCCTTTAAAAAATCTTGATCACCCATATAATTACATAGAAAGAAAAGCTAATAATTTTATATATGAAGGGGTGTAGATGATGAACTTACGTCTTCACCGGAGTAACGCCGAAGACGACGGTCTCGGTGGTGGTGCTCTCCGAGAAACTCAAGTCCGGATACATTTTGCATCTGCACCTCAAAATCAAAACAATATATCATGATCTGTGTAAGAACCCTAGACAAAATTGAAAACCCAAAAAGAGGGGGAAAAAGAGAAAGAAAAAAAAAACCACCGACATGATCAGACCAAGGAAGAAGAAAAATAAATGGAAGGAAAAAAGAATTGAAGGGAAGGTTTACCCTCCACAACCGCTGCCGCACTTGCAGCCAGCCACACATCCACAGTTTCCTCCACAGCAAGACATATTTTTCTCTCAACGAAAGAAATCAAAACGAGAAGACGAATGGAACTTGATAATAATATCCAGAAACCAAAAACAACTTCTTGTGCGAGTTTTAAGATGGAGTCTCAGGCTCTCCTACTTATAATGCAGTGGAGGGGACAGATTGATGGCTGTCCACCGAACACGTGTCTTAATGGACGTCCAATCAAACAGTGTCTAGGTGAATGAATTGATGTAACCGCCTCTGAACGTGTGACTGTTTTCTTGCTTGATCTTTATCTTCTTAGTCCACCCCTCCCTTTTTTAGAAAATTATTTGTATCCTTTATTTTATTAAAAGAAAAGGGTAAATTACATTTAGCCCCTCCCTCAGTTATATGACACCAGATCTCGCGTTTTTGAAATAATAATGATGCTTCGTGAGTTTTGAACTTAGCGACAAAGATACTTTCTGTTAAGTAATTGTTATAGTCTACGTTGATATCAGTTAAAATAATTAATTATTAGATGATTTTGTCCTTTAAAACATAAAATAATTTTTGCATCGTTTTATTTTAAATTTAGAACGCAAAATAATCTTTGCACCCTTTTTCTTAAAAAATTTAATTTCGATTCCCACTACCTCCACTATTATCAACCCATCACCACCACTACTACCATCACCCTCACCCCAACACAACCATCACCCACCACCATTAGTGCTGGTGGGGTGGTGATGATGGGAGGGGGTGTCTTTGCGACTAAGTTCAAAATTCTGGGAGTGTCATTGTCATTTTCGAAAATATAAAGACTCTGTTTGCATTTATCAAATAACTGAAAGAGTAAGTATAATTTACCCTTTTAAATAAATAGGTTACGACAAAAGCAACATAGTAATTGCGCTATTTCCGTTAATGCCATCTCTAACAGGGTATCATTGCTATTTCAAAAAACACAAGAGATATGTCTGCAGTGTCAGATAACTAAGAGGTCTAAGTACAATTTATTCTAAAAAAATCTACCCGTACAATATACATCCTATGGGAAGAAAATTACCTAATATCCTTTTTTTTTTAAAATAAAAATCTACCTGAACATCCTATCCAACATTGAAATTATATTTCAAATGCACATTTATAACAATATTTATTTAAATAATTTTATTTATTATTATTTTTAAAATTTTTAATTATTTTTATTTTATTTTTTATTATTATTTGACTTGTATCTCACAATAACAAATTTTTGACTCATCCTAGTGGGACTTGTATGTATTTTTTATTTTTTTATTTTTTTATATTTTATTAAAATGTTTCAAATCTCAGGAATCACTTCCAAGACCCAAAGTTTTTGGCCTAGTTTATTTCCAATCCTATAAATAAGCATTTTAGGCTTTTAGCCATACACATAAAATGTTTCTTACACGCATAAAAAGAAACTTTGAAGGAAGTATACATTCTAGAATACTGATTCTATAGAACAAATCAAGCCTTGTTTTTCTTCTTAGGGTATGTTTTGCAAAGCTTCCTAAAATGGAAGGGCTTTGTTCAAAAGGCATATGAATCAAAGCCATTGATTAAAAATTATGTTTAGTGAGGAAAATTATATAAAAGGATGCTCTTGTATATAATTTTTTATATAATTTTAGGCTTATGGATATTTTTGTCTTTTTAAAAATAGTGTAATAGAAATTGAAGGACAATTTTGTCAATTTAAAAGTTTTACTTAAATTTAAAACACAACTGATTGCTTCCGGCAAATGCAGTTTTTAAAAACATTCCCACACCTGCTTCACTAAAATGGACTTCTAAAAGAAATGCTTCTATCCAAAGTAGCATTTAAAAGTATCACCAAACATCTAAGCATTGGATAGGAAGCCCTTTTAGGTCTTGGAAGGGCTTCCTGACTCTTATGTAAGTAAAATTTTTATTTGTAATACTTATTTTATCATAGTTTTGATGAACCACATTATAAAGATCAATTCCAAAAGATATTCTCCTTGTTAGGATCATAGTTTTAAATTTGGAAAATATCATTGATTTCGGCTGGCCAAACGAAACTGAAATATCCGAAATTTTGGATATTTCTGCGAAATTTCGGATATTTTGACGAAATTTCGTTGAAATCTTTTTTCTTATTTAAAATAATTGGCCGAAATTTCGTTTATTTCGCCGAAATAAATTCACTTATTTTTTTATTTACAATATTTTAATATAGGCATAATTTAGCCAATTTCTTTCTTTTTTTAGTAAGTACTAGGTAATAACTTCTAAAATATTAATAATAAACTTAGTCAATAAAAATGATATTTTCATTAAAATATATATTTTTCATGAACATACAAATTTAAAAAAAAATTTGATTAATAATGTGAAATCATACAAAAGTTTACAACTAATAAATACAATATTTATATACAGACTAGCTACTCAGCTTTGGTGTTTGTATTCTCTTCTTCTCCTTTGTTTTTATATAATTCATCATTTATCAAATAAATAAATAAATAAATACAACATTTATATTACAACATCCAAAAAGTATATAAGTATCTAAAATAAATTGGATTTAAATTCAAACTAGAGGGGTCTAACGATATGTAACAGAAACTGATCATTTGACCATAATACCTCTCAATCAATGATAATTGTAATAAATATGAACAATTTTTTAATCATTTATTTTTTGATTTTTTTATTTTTATCCTATAATTATATGAGATCAATGGGGTTTTCACAATTTTCATTGATACTAAGCTTCTTTCTTCTTCCATATAACCATCTATTTTGTTCTTAAGATTATTAAACAAGGTATCCAAGGTATTTTTGTCCATAAAATATACTTTCAAACTATAGGGGAGGTGTTTGTGATGGCCAAAGTTTAAGGGGTACTTGTTGCTATTATGCCAAACTCAAGGGAGTGTGAAAGTAATTTATCTTTTTTTAACTTTTAAATAGAGTTTTGAATTATTTTGGCCGAAATATTCAAAATTTTTGCCAAAAAGCTGGCCAAAGTGAATTTATTTCGGCAAAATAATTCATTTCGAAATAAATACATTTCGTGTTTCGGTGGGTAAACCGACACCAAAATTTCGGCAAAATTAAAAACTATGATGAAAGTTGAGTGAAGGTTCAAATTTTGTACAATTCTTTTTTTTTTTTTTGCTTATCTGGTATTCCCTTCTTAATTTTACTGCTTTGTGGATAACTTTGTAATTGTATGTACTTGTGGTCTGCTGCTTTCAGTGTGTACTCAATTGAACCATTTGGTGCAGGTAGAGTGTGACACGCAGTACCCCAATGCAATTGGGAATGTAGAGATTGTTTAAGCAAGAGAACATACTATAAAGAATATTTTCACCTCCACAAGTAATATCAGTCTCTGAAGCTCTGCTGAAGAAGACTGAAAGCCTGGTGGTCACCTTCTGGAATCATAGCCGTGGAAGGCCGTCAGTATTTTCTTGGTAATTATTTTTTAATGAGTTTGAAGAGAATCTCTATTGGAATTGGTAGCATCCATCCGGGAGTATGCGAAATACCATTTTAGCACTGGCCTTTGCACCATAAGTATTCCTCATTTCAATTCATTGGGAAGCTTTTTTAGTAACTACTGTGAGTTTGAAGGCATTGAACATTATATGTCTGCATTGTTAAAGGCTTTAGATTTCTGCAACAGGTCAATCGAGAAGTTAGCTATGGAAGATTCATGGTAAATCTCTTTAGCCACTTGATCATAGTAAGATTTTCCTCTTCTAGCCAGACCTGGGAGAGGTTCAGTTGGTGCACAAGACGGCCGCCCAAGTTTCTGGCACCGACGCTGTAGTCATGCAAACAGGCTACCCTACTGTGTTCCTGCCACTTTAAAGCTTCCATTGCAGATAATTCCTTAAAGAAGAAAAATGTGACAATACACACAAGTGAAAGGTACTTCCCCTTTCATCTCCTCTATTTTCCTAGACATCGTCTTTTTATTCAGAATCATATTACATTGTAGATAATAAAAGAATTATAATGAAGCTGCAACCAAGTTACATAGTAATCTGCAGTATTCTACCATTTGCTTCTTGAAATTCATTTCCGTATCCATCTTGTCACCGTTGTTTCGGTTCACAGGTTCAGTCACAGATCAAAGCTTAACCAAACCATTGCCTCTATTTCATTTAGTACTAAGCGAGGATGGCGGGCTGCTTCAGTGAAATAATCAGCGCGCCTCTGCCAACCGAAACCCTGAATCCTAAAGCCGTTGTTGGTTTAGAATTGTACTGAGCTAGAGAATGTCTGACTGAATCTCCAGTTCGACGCGACAATATCAGTAAACAGACGGGTCTCTCCATCACTGGTGGTGACCTTGAATGACAGAGACTGGCCATTCAGGTAGGAGTTTGACTGCCAATTAGCACCCCAGTTCCTCGACATGGCCAACCAACCAGTGTGCGAACCCTTGACCAAAACGGATTGGATCGACCCGCTCCCAGCTACATTGCTTATCAGAACAAGTTCGAAATAGTCTCTCCCATTAATGGTGAACCTAACCCCACCATGTTTCTTACATGGAACCCTGCACCATTTTTAGTTTTAAGTACATGGTAGAACATATTATGTAGAAGAGAAGAAAGGATTAACACTTACCTTTGGAACAAGACCGGCACGATACCACCCCTATAGATACCGATCTTTTCCCAAGCAGGCTGAGCCATGTCGAAGTGCTGCAGCGGTGGGTTGCACCAGCCGCCATTGTTGTTCGGAAGAGCGAAATTGGGAGGACAGAAGTTAGTTGCAGTAATGGTTATAGACCTTCCTCCTTTCAAACACCACCTGGGATCCGCTTGATAGTCACATATGATCTTATAACATTGCCCACACGAGGCGCCATCGTTGAACAAAGCAGTACTTAGTGCAGCAGTCCTAGTTCCATACCCAGTAGAGTATAAGTTACCATACCCACAAGCTCCCCCTGTAAATATCAAATCATCCATTAAAAATCTAAGATCCAGAAAACAAAAATTTATCTAAGAAGATGAGCAGAAGGAGAAGGAATCTCATACCCATAGTTCCCGAGGCATCACTACCACCATAAAACGTAGCATGGGCTTTAGTCCATCCAGAAGGTGAGAAGGCACGGACATTTTTGGATCTGTGGCAGAGTCCAAGGATGAACATAAGAGCAAGAAAGAGGGTCCTTGCCATTGCTTATGGAAGCAGAAGGCAATGTTAAGAAGAAAGAAGATGAGAAGATAAGGATGAGAGACTTGGGACTGTATTTGGTGTAATGGATTCTGAGTGCCAGAACTTCTTCATTAAATAAGGATCAGAGAGAGAGTCCTCAATGAAACAACCTCACATGCTACAGCTGCAAGTATAGAGAAATCTGCCTACAATAATTTTAATGCAATCAATCATCTCTCTCTCTCTCACACACACAGCAAGATTTCTTCTTGCACATTCAATTATTCCCACGTTCTCTTCTTTTCCCATCACACCCACATGCTTTTCCTAATAGAAATAGCGGTGGATAGAACAAAACCAAGTAATCAATTCATTTGCTTGTGAATTTTTTTTTCTATTAAAGAAATAGGGGGAAGGAGAAAAAAAAAGGGGGAAATTAGTAACTTATTCAATGGCAGCCTATGATAAAATATTATGCTTTAACTCATCTCTCATGCAAACACCTCATACGGTGTTTTTGGACCTATGTGACCCAAATCCAATCCCCATGCCTTTGCACATGACCTCTTTTTTTTTTTACATTAATAACATTGATAACTTTTATATATACTCTCATCCATAACTCACAATTCAAGTGTGATTGAAGTTTTGAAAATTGTGTAGCAAAGCCATGAGGTGTTCTTTCTTTGAGAGTGCATGAATCTGGAAAAACAAATCAGTTAAAGATGCGGGTCATAGTGTAAAGGATCATCCGATCCTCGAGTTGAAACCGGTCATACAAAATGTAATGACTCGGTCCGATTCCGATACGGACCGGGAGATCCAATTCGGAATCGGCGAGTCAGATTGTCCGATCCGTCTCGGATTGTCCGAGTTAGATTTTTTTAGAGAGAAATTTATTGATTTCAGATCGTCTCGTCTCGCCGAGTTGTATCCGAGATTAAACACTATGATGTGGGCCTCTTTAAGTTCACCCTTCTCTTAGGGTTTTAAAAGGTGCAAGTCACCCTTCTTCATGGGACTCACTATAGGACATGTGTCAGGATATGGTTCTGCTCAGAGGGGATCTCCTGTGAGCCAGCTCACAAAAGATCCTCACCTATCGTAAACATGCTTTGATCTCCACGGGACCCAACACAGAAACAACAGATTTCCTATACACAGTTATTCTCTTCAATTGCATCGAATACCTACGTTATTGTGTAAGTTTTAAGGTAGATGGTCAAGTTACCAAATCAGGCTAAAATTTGATAAATTTCTTTAGTAGAATTTTGCATGGATCTAACCGTTGTTCCAAAAGCCCAAAGACTTATGGAAACTTATTTAGTTAAGCCCTTAAATATTTAGGACTAACATTTTACCGCATTTTTGTAGTCAACGTTCACAGTAGCTCATTCTATCAAAATTGATCCAATGGTAGCCTTTTCTTTTTGGCAGTTCCACTCACCTACCAGTATTCAATGATTTGATACCATACCCATACACAATACCAAAGCATTTTAGTCCAACTTATATGTCACCCCCTTCATGACTTGAACCCTTGACATGGTGTTTACTCCGATATCAACTGTTACGGACCTAATCGTTGTTCTAAAAGTTCCAGAACTTATAAAAACCTATTTAGTTAAACCCTATGTAAGGAGAGCATTTCGTCTGGAATTTTGTCTAGAATATTTGCTACACCATGAGTTGCAATGCTTGTACCCTGCATTGTAACTAAGGTACAAGCATTGCAACGCATGGTGTAATTAAGGTACAAGTATTGCAACGCATGGTGTAGCAAATATTCCAGGCTTTTTAGACCAAACGAAATGCTCTCTTATAAGATCGTAACAAATTTGTACAAAAAGTACATCCAACTAGATCTACAATTGCATATAGCACGTAAGCGCACGTGAAAGAAAGAGAAGAGATGTGTCTCATCTCTGGCTTGTTTATTAGCAGTTGGAATCTCCAGATATTTATTAAGTAACCCATTTATGAATAGATCTACTTCATTCTGGTTCTAACGTTTCGTAACCCTTGATTAGAGCAAAGTCACATGAACAGCACATGCCCAAGATCTATGATTCGATTTCACAATATGCCTACTTCTAAAAAGGAGATAATTGAGAAGCTTCAAAGTATTATGACAATACTAGAGACTTCAAAGTAAAAGTCGATCCCCCAACATTGGGGCCAAGAGCCCCTTTATTTTATCTCCTTTTCTTTCCAAAGAATATAAGGTTGTGTTTGGCCCGGCTTGTACTTTTGGATAAGCGCTCATTGGATAAGTGGCTCAATGGGAGCCCTTATCCACATCAACAATAAACTGTTTACTTGAAGAAAATAGCGTTTGGTAAATATATTTATTTAAGTGCTTACAAAAGTTTAGGTGTAAAATAGGTATTATGAAAATATTATTAAAGTTTAAAAATATAGCCATGAGGAGGTCACTCTCGGGGTGAACTATATAGGTCACCCACTTGATAACGTTATGACAAGTGGATTAGTGAGACAGACAACCTTTTAGAGTTTTAGTCAAATTCAAAAACAAAAATCGTTAGAAATTAGGTTAAAAAAATATAAAATATAAAATTTTATATAAATATTATAATCTTAAAATTCTAAACTAAAACCCTAAAAGAAAATATGAACCCTAAACCCTAAATGTTAAACCCTACAAAAATGATTATAATAAAAATTCTAAAATAGGAACCCTAAACCCTAAAAGAGATGAACCTTAAAATCTAAAAATCCCCAAAAATTATATACCCTAAGATGAGAAGATGAACCATGAACCCTAATAACCAAACCTTAAAAAAATGCTAAACCCTAAAAGAAAAAGATGAACCCTAAAACCTTAAAACAACAAAAAATAAAATAATAATAATAATAAATAAATCCTACGATTATTATATTTTAGGTTTTAATTAGTTTTTATTATTATATAAATAATTTTTATCTAATTTTTTATTTAGATATAGGTTTTTAACTTTTTATCTTTAAAAAAGACTAATAAAAAAGGAAACCGTTTGAATATGTCTTTAAATAAGCCTACGGCCACATGGCAAGATTCTATTGTGGGAGATCTATATAGGTCCCCCGTGGGTGATGCTCTCATTTTCCTTAAAAATAACATTCATTTAAGTGCTTTTAAAAGTTTATGGGTAAAATAAATGAAAATATCACGAAAGTTTAAAAATAGCTTCCCGCATAAGTGATAAGAGAAGCTATTCTCAACAACTTCTTATGGGTAACCTTCCTCTACTGCTTATGAGTAAACACTTACTGTTTGGTGTTACCAAACATTACTTTTAATTTTTTAATAAGTGCTTTAATAAGCTATACGCTGAAATAAGCACTTATATAAGCCGGGCCAAATGCAACCTAAGGTCTAACCATCCCCAAATGTAGATATTGATTTTACAACAATCTAAGATCCCAACATATACAGATCACCTGTTGGAAAATTAGGTGTGAATCAGGAGTATGACGAGTTAAAATAAATCTACACCGTTGATCAACAAGCTTCAAGGTATGATCGGCTCCGATTTGATCGCGAATGCACAAGGG
>JAUPMG010000013.1:12826000-12836894 GCA_031762675.1 Pachysandra terminalis | reverse complement strand
AAATGTAACAAACCGTTATTTTTCTATTTGTCATCACTATATATACTCTCATTCTTGAGGATTGACGGATGCACGTGAAAGAAGAACAACCTTATACAACAAAAACCCCTCTCTCGTCCTCATGAGAGGGTAGGTAACCTCGGAGGAACACTGTGAGTTTGTGGGCTAGAGGTTATTGGTAGAGGCCCGTTGTTCAATGCATGTCCCCTAATAGTCTCATTCAAAAGAGGATCTAGACAATCCACCATTATAACCGATAACGGAAACATAACGAACCGTTACATTTCCATTTTTCGTCCTCTCAAGATCTCTCGAGGGTAGACAGATGCATCTAAAAGAAGTGTAGCACCATTACACAGTAAAAACCCTTCTCGTCCTCCCAGGATCTCTTGAGTGTGCTCTACCCTTCCTACCAGTCACTGAACCCGATCCTATATCACCTAAACAGCGACAATATTTTATGTAAAAAAATATATATCTAAAAGATTATATATTTATCTCAAAAAAATATTTATTTTTAATTTATCTTATATATGGATCAAACTTGTCTCTTAACACCGATAAAGTTAAAAGCATGTTTGATATTAGGGAGATTCCTTTAAGAGCGGGTTAGGATCATTGTTAGCAAAATGCTGTTTAAAACGTAATTTTTTTTTGAAAGAAATGCTTTTAATTGCCTAAACGTTTAAAACTTTGTTTAAAACGGCATGTAATAAAAATAAACGCATATTTTTTGAGATAATGTTTAAAACGCGTTTTTTACGATTTTTTTGAAAAAAATGCATTTAAAAAGGTCATTGTTTAAAGTTGACAAAAAAAAATTGTCTATTGAAAGTTCCAATGACAAATGCGTGCTGGCCGACAACTTTATTTTTGTGTTAAAGAGTTTTATAACAAGTTCCAACACAAATATATATACATCGATGTTCTTTTGAACCCATTTTTTTGAACAAGATTTGTATTAAACACAAATTATTTATTAAAAGTATTTTTTACGTTTTCGTTTATTTGATATTTTTTTGACTGTTTTTTAAAATTAAAATCGTATTAAATTCGTATTTTTTCCATTCCGTTATTTTTTACATTTCACGTTTTGCTAACAATGGTTAGGATTTGTCAAAACCCACCTCTGTTCGGTTAATGATATTGAGTTTTGACTACCAATTTCGATAAGATGAGAACCGCTTTTAGCCGGTGACGTGTTGTTTCGGTTTATTGATAAATTCACTCGGGGTTTTGTCCGCCACCGACGGCGTCTACGTCAACGGGCCATGGTGACCAGCAAGGCGGCTAGATCGAGCTCCTCCTTTCAGGCAAAAGAGAGAACCCAAGGGAAATGGAGTGAACACAAGGGATGATGAAGCTGTCAAGTTTGTCATAAGCTATATAATCAAAGTCAAGATAAGAGAATAAAAAAAGAAAAAGAAAAAAAGAAATATCTATTATAAAATCAATTTATAGAAGTCAATGCACAAAGCCATGAACAAGAACTAAACAATGATCTCTCAGAGGTGATTAGTGGGGCCTTTAGAAGGATGTGGTGTTGGCTTCTTTATTCAAATTATTAGACTATGGAAGCTTCTTTAGGGTTTGAATCCAAGAAATTGACATTTTCTATGGATGGTGTCATGGGCCTTGTATTTCTAGAGAGAGGAGAGAGAGGGAGGTGAGGCAAAGCAAATAAGAATGGGGAATAGTGGTTTAGGAAGGTCTGCTCCACTTGCAATATTGAATGATGGTTGCTTTGAAGTTTCAAATGGGGTTCATGTTGTTGGGTTGTTATTGTGGAAGTGGAAATTAAACTTTTTTTTTTCCTTGGTGGTTTAGATTATTTTAATAAGAAACCTAGGTTATTGTGGAATCCCTTATGATAAATACGTTTCTTTATGCATGATGTGGGAACATTATCTTCTTCCACTTCTTTTTTTTTTTGGGTGTTGGGTGCAATCATGTATCTAAACACCACTTCTCTCTCTCTCTCACTCTCTCTCTTTTTTTTGATCAATCTCTCTCTCTCTCTCTCCTAATTTGCCACTCAGCAATATAAACCTCAATGCCACATGGCAAATATGACAACATTTCCCTTAGCGGCAAGGTCTAAAGTCTCAGGACAAGAGATTGACAGTACTGTTCGTTACAAAAGTGAACCGTTTGTTTAAATTAAAAAAATAATAATAATTGGATCGGTCGGACTAGTCGATACTGAACCAGTCTGGATCATAGTTTAAAGTTTTGTCAATTTCAAGGACTTTGGAGGCACAAACGAAATTTTAGTGAAAAGTAATTTTTTTATTAAAATAATTGAACTAAATAAAGGGTTAAAATTTTGCAAAATTTTGGCATATTTCAAACCAAAATTTCGGATATTTTGCCGAAATAAATTCACTTTTTTTTAAATATTTTAATATAAACTTAATTTAAACCAATTTCTTACTTTTTTTTTTTTACTTTTTTCATAAGTACTATGTAATAACTTCTAAAATATAAATAATAAAGTTAGTCAATAAAAAGTGATATCTTCATTAAAATATATATTATTTATAAACATACAAATTTCAAAAAAAAAAAAAAACAAACAAATAATATTTTGATTAATAATGTGAGTAATACAAAAGTTTACAACATTTATGTTACAACATCCAAAAAGTATAGAAGTATCCAAAATATATTGGATTCAAATTCAAACTAGAGGGGGGTCTAACGATCTGTAACAAAAACTGATCATTTGACCATAATAGCCCTTAATGAATGATAATTGTAATAAATATGAATCATTTTTAAGTATTTATTTTTTGATTATATTGTTTGTTATTTTTTATTATTATTTTTTTAATTTTTAATTTTTATCCTATAATTATATGAGATCAATGGGATTTTCACAATTTTCATTGATACTGAGCTTCTTTCTTCTTCCATATAAGCATCTATTTTGTTCTTAAAATTATTAAACAAGGTATACAAGGGTATGTTTGTCCATAAAATATACTACGGTAAGCAAAAATAAAATATTCCGTTACTTTATTGATAGTTACTAACGGAAGGAGTTTGTTGTAACACACTTCAAACTGTAGGGAAGGTGTTTGTGATGGCCAAAGTTTAAGGGATACTTATTGCCATTATGCCAAACTCAAGGGAGTGTAAATGTAATTTACCCTTTTTATTAACTTTTAACTAGATTTTAGACTTTATTTCGGCCGAAATATCCAAAATTTCGGCCGAAAATTTCGTTGATAAAGTGAACATTTTGGGCAAAATAAATTTGAGCAAAGTAGAAAAAATTCGCTAACATTTTGCTGAAATTGTTGAAATTTCAGCTATTTCATGCACTTATTTCGCGAAATAATTCAATATGAAAAACGTAATTTCGGATTTTGTCCAACACATCCGAAACCGAAATTTTAGCAAAATTTTAAACTATGATCTAGATCGATATTGATATGGACCATCCAATTTATAAATTTAAAAATAAAAAAAACCAAAAAAAATCTCGGATTAATATCATTTGAAGGACACCCACCTGTGCTGGGATAGCTCTTCAAAATTATATATTCTGAGGGCCCACCTGTGTTGGGACAACCTCTCAAATCGGTATTCTTTCAAAGGCCCACATGTGTTTAGATATTCCTTCGAACTGACATATTTCGAGTGCCCACCTGTGTTAGGGACCCGCTTGTGCTGGGATAGCTCCTTGGATTGACATATTTCAAGGCCCACTTGTGTTCAGATATCATCTCGAACCTATATTCTGAGTGGCCACTTGTGTTGGGACAACCCCTTAGACCAGTATTCCTTCGAAGGCCCACCTATGTTGGGATAGTCCTTCAAAGTGACATATTTTGAGAATCCAACTATGTTGTTGCAATTTCTCGAAATAACATTCTTTGAGAGTCTACATGTTTTGGAATAATCCCTCAAAATTTATTTGATTAAGGATCCACCTCTGATGGATAACCCCTTATCATTTTATAAACCCACTAATTAGAGATCCGTTTAATATTGTTTATTAAGAGTTGAAATTGCCCTTTGATCTTATGTATATGAGACATTAATTGCTTCATAAGAAGTAACTCAAAATTAGCCACCTCGAAAGGGCCAATTCGACATCACAAGTAATATAATATTTTAATTAATGATATTTTGAAGTTGTCTTTCGGGATAGCTACTTAAGGTATTTTGAACTGTCTTTCGAAGTGACCAACTTGCTACTTCGAAGTCACTTTTCGAAATAGTTATTTCAACATTTTGAATTATCCTTCGAAATAACCATATCGCTATCTTTAAACCGCCTTTTGAGATAACCATTTGATATCTCGAAATCATAATGTTATGGATTGTGTTCTTTGAAGCCAATATTCCATGTCATTCAATTATCTCTCAAGATTTCTAGACTCAATGTCATTTACTTAAAACATTGGGGGAAATAAAATATAGACTTTCAGGAATGGAGGGCCAAAGAGATAAGACTTGTCATATCAAAGGACTTAATCACCCCTAGAAAGCATAACACATAATAAATGTCTTTCATGAGCTAATGACCGCACATTCACTCTTGATCAAACGTGTCATGTACATTTATTAGACGTTTTGTATACTTGATCGAATGTTTTTAACATTCAAATCAATATGTTTATGTACATTAATGAGGCATTTTTGAATGTATGGATTAGACGTTGTAACGGCCAAGTAACGAGATTTGGGAAAATATAAGCTATAGAAAGGCCTATGATTCATTGAAAAAAGGATTGGATTCCTGAACATTGGAAATTCTTTGAGATCTTTTGAAAATTCAAAGTTAGTTTAAAAATCCTCTTTCAAAATTTGATCTGTGGTGGTCTTTCTGAGCATTTGTGACTGATTTAATGTCCTACTCTCTTTGTTTTCATCCCTTTCAAAGAAAACATTGCATTGGAACGACCAATTCTTGGTTTAGGCCAATGCAAGTCAAGTATTAGAACCTCCCGTTACTCAAACCCCTTTGATTAATTGACATCTGATTGTCAAGTTAGTCATTTATCAGTTTGTTCATCACCAATACTGGTGTGGTCCAAAACCTATAGATACAATTGTTGCATCGTGGCTTGGGATTGGACCAGTTTTGGCCGGACATAGTACCGGTTCGGGTACGATTGGTCATGTGGTCTGGACCGGCCCTTTAAACCTTTCTTAATGGTAATGGTGATGTGGCTAAAAGGTAGCTAGAGCTTTTGTAAAAAAGGCTTCTCTTATAACTTCAAACCTTGCCCATTATTTTAGAGTATTTGTAGTGATTTTGGTATTTGCTTACTAACTATTGCCAGTCGTACCAGGTACCAACCAAATTGACTTGGCTATTAAGGAATCATATAAGAACAGTCAGACACAAACGAAACCGTCCATTAAAAACGCAACCTTAATTGTAATCGAGACCAGATAGGTCAACCTTTCTATAAACGATCTCAACCGTCCATCACAAAGTCAAGACAAAATGTCAATGTAACTCACGCGGCGGGATAGTAAACACGGTTCGATTACTGATCTACAACAACTACTCCACTACGTCAAGATGGCCAGAACTTTAAAAATCGGCTATCATTATCTGCCACATGTTAGTCAACGGTTCCCATGATAAACGGCGATTCTGGCACGCTTTCGAAGTAGGGTTTGGATTTTGGTCTTTGACCTATTGATTTTATCGGCATTTATTACTATTTACTCCTTTTCTTTTTCTTTTTTTCCCTAATAAAACCCTAGAGTTTACTCAACCTAACCAGAGTCAACGACTTTTTTTAAATTTAAAACAAATAAAAATAAGTAATAAATATGGAAAAAAGTTCATTAATACTCAAAAGTCAACGCCTCTCCGTCTCTTCTTCTATCTCTTTCTTAATTCACTCTTTCTTCATTCATTCTCAGCGAAGTAGGAAAAAGTTTCGGCCATGAAATATCTGTTTTTAGGTTTCTAGCGGCCGAAATTTTCTGCGTTTTTTCGTTCTTTTCTTTGTCTTTGCGATGGGGAACGGAATTGGGAAGCTGGGTGTTTGCTTCACCGGCGCCGGAGGAGGAGGATTTCGTCGGAAACACGACTTGGCTCTGATTATCTCAGAGCCGCTCGATGAAGGATTGGGTCACTCGTTCTGTTACGTCCGACCCGAACCGTGCCGGGTCTCTTCGTCCAAGGTTTATTCCGAGGAGACGACGACGACGTTCCGGTCGATCTCCGGCGCTTCTGTAAGTGCCAACACGTCTACTCCTCTCTCTACTGCTTTCGTCGATCTTTATTCGTATAATAGTCTTGATCGAGCTGCGGCGTTTGAGAGTTCTACGTCATTTGCTTCGATTCCTCTGCAACCAGTTCCCCGGGGATTGATGAATTCCGGTCCCTTGTCCGGAAATTTTGGGGGAATCATGGGTTGTTCAGGGCCGTTGGAGAGAGGATTTCTATCGGGACCGATCGAACGAGGGTTTATGTCGGGACCCCTCGATCGTGGATTATTCTCCGGACCTCTCGACAGAGGTTCCGATCCCTCCGATCAGTTTCAGAGGAGTTATTCTCATGGGAGTTTTGCTTTTCGACCCAGATCTCGAAAAGGGTCTCTGTTTCGTGTTCTTCGGAGAGCGATCGCGAAGACGATTTCTCGTGGGCAGAACTCGATCGTTGCGCCGATTAAAGGGGTTGTTTCCGTTAAGGAATCCGATTGGGTCGTTGGGTCAGAGAAGAACGGCGAGCAGTTGACGGTGAGTAGTCTTAATCTGAGCAGCGATGGGAGCTTGGAGGATGATGATTCTTTGGAAAGTCAGAATCTCCAGTGGGCCCAAGGGAAAGCCGGTGAGGATCGAGTTCATGTTGTGATTTCTGAGGAACATGGATGGCTTTTTGTTGGGATTTATGATGGATTCAATGGTCCTGATGCTCCTGATTACTTGCTCTCTAATCTGTATCCATCTGTTCGTAAGGAGCTCAAGGGTTTATTATGGGATGAATCCAGTAATAGTCTTGTTCAATCCCTAGAATCGAATTTCGTTAAGGAGGTTGAGTTTGATCAACCCAGATCAAGGAAGAAGACGATTGATGATTGTCCTCAATGTTTTGAGCAGGAGAATTATCCAACTGGAACTGGGGAGGATTTAAATTTTGGTTCTAATAATTTGAAGAAGAAGAAGAGTAAGAACTCGAAGAATTCAAAGAACAGGTTTAAAGGGGTGGCGAGGAAATGGGAGGAGAGTCAATTGCGATGGAAGAGCGAATGGGACCGGGAGAGATTGGAACTTGATCAGAGGTTGAAGGAGCAGTTGAGTCGATCGGGTTCGGATGGGGTTGCGACTGTTAATCACTCCGACGTCTTGAAAGCCCTTTCTCAGGCATTGAGGAAGACGGAGGAGGCCTATTTGGAGATTGCAGATAAGATGGTTATCGAAAATCCTGAATTGGCTTTAATGGGTTCTTGTGTTCTTGTGATGCTGATGAAGGGAGAAGATGTTTATTTGATGAATGTGGGTGACAGCCGAGCCGTCTTAGCTCAGAAAGCGGAACCGGACCTTTGGCTTGGGAAGGCACGACAGGATTTGGAAAGGATCAATGAGGAAACTTTGCACGATCTTGAAGCGTCTGATGGTGATGATCAATCCGATGGAGGAGGAGCTAGCTTAGCTTCAATTCAGCTTACCATTGACCATAGCACTTCTGTGGAAGAGGTAAGAGTTCTACGGTTCCTTTTTCATTGAGTTTATATGATTCTTCTTTCATGGATTTAGCATTAAACATGGATGTAAATTTTCAGGAAGTTCGAAGAATCAGGAATGAACACCCGGATGATGCTTCGGCTCTCATGAACGACCGTGTGAAAGGTTCATTGAAGGTTACTCGAGCTTTCGGTGCTGGATTTCTCAAACAGGTATCTCCACATACTAAGCTTAGAGATGCAAATTAAGTCGTCCATTCATAGATCACTTGTATGAATATCAATGGACATATATGCGCACATTGTTGTGATTATGCACATGCTTGATAGGCCTAGTTTATGAGATCTCCTAAATGGGGACCAAGGTTGTTAAACCGTGAACTGAATCGAAAATCATTCCGGGCCACTTAGAATCAAATCATAATTTTGAATCGTAAATCGTAAGATTCAGAGTAATTTTAGTAGAAATGGAGTTTGGGGTTTAGGTTTTGGGATTTCTCTTAAGAAAAAGATTTTTTGTTGTTAAAATACACAAATTATGTTTCTTTATATATATATATAATTGTTTTGGAGTACTATATTCAAACATAAACTGATTTGACTCGATTTAGAGTAAAATCGAATCAAATCATAAGATTTTAACAACAGAGATGGGGACCAACCTAATGGGAGATTGCCTGCTTTCCTGGATTGATTTGAGTGTTCTGCTTTGAAAATATTACTTGGTAGAATAAATTTATTAAACTCTTACTGTTAGGTTTGCACTCAAATAGAGCTCCATGGTTGAGTAGAGTGATTCGCGTTTTAATTTCATTTGTGAGTTTCATTTTGGATTAGGAAGGTTTATTAGCATTTCTTTCGAAGTACTGATCTCTGTGGTTATTTGCAGCCCAAATGGAACAATGCATTGCTAGAGATGTTCAGAATCAACTATGTAGGAACGTCCCCTTACATCAACTGTTTACCATCTCTACACCACCACAGACTTGGCCCTAAAGACAGATTCTTGATATTGTCATCCGACGGGCTCTACCAATATTTCACCAGCGAAGAGGCAGTCTCCGAAGTCGAACTTTTCATCGCATCATCACCGGAAGGAGATCCTGCGCAGCATCTTATCGAGGAAGTGTTGTTTCGTGCTGCAAAAAAAGCAGGTAAGACTCAAATTTCAATGAAAAATACAAAAGAATTGTGCAAAAAAAAAAATTTAGACAACTGAATGAACTGAACTTGTTTTGGTATTATCCCAGGTATGGACTTCCATGAGCTGCTTGATATACCACAAGGGGATCGCCGGAGGTACCATGACGATGTCTCTGTCATTGTGATTTCTTTGGAGGGAAGGATATGGCGATCGTGTGTGTAAATAGAGCGAATCGGGAATAGAAGATAGAAGGGATATCCACAGAATTCTAATGGAATTTCTATTTGTTTTTTTGTTAGCCCCCATTTTTTTTTCCTCCTCTTCTCTATCACCTTTGTAACATACCAGTTAAGCCCAGGAAAAGATAGAAAAAAAAAAAGAGTTGTGCCAAGAATGAGGTGGTGGGGACTGTAAAGGTGTAAAAGCTGCTTCTTGTTGATTTAGAACTTCCATAGAGAAATTGATTTTCCAATAAATGGAATTCTTTAAAGGGTTCCATTATGCAAGTTAATAGCTAAAAGAGGGACTCATTGGTCCCAAAATTTTGTTTTGTTTCTTTGTTCTCCCGTTTGCCTTGCAGAAAACCTTGTTTCAACTGTCATTAGCAAAGTGAGATGAGACTAGCAGGCAAAAAATTGATTTTTTTTTCTTTGATTATACCTGATTTGCTAAGGAAAACCAATTCAGGTTCAGGGGAGAGCTTAATTTCACAAAAATGAATTTTGGGAATTTCATTATGGAGTAGGAACTCAATCCAGGAACTAATTTGAAGACTTCTTGGATGTTTTTGGTTAGCATGTAACAAAATGAGTCCTGGCCTAATATAGATGTTTGGTTAACATGTACTTAAATGAGTTTGATCGAATTTTCTATTTTTTTCCTTTAATTATAACTATTTTCATAAAATAACTTTTCCCCTCAAAATGGGCATGTCCTCCTGTCCTTGGGATGTTGATAGGACATCCCCTCAAAAGAGGGGTGGGGTGGGTCAAGGAGGGGTGGGGTGGGTCAAGGGTTCGATTCCATGTTTCCCTTACGGAGGAGTGGTCGAGTGACCACTTGCACATAGATACCAAAAAAAAAAAAAAAATGTAATAATAACACTCCAAAATAATTTGTAATATAAAAAATGTCTTTACAAGTTTGCCACGACTCACTTTATTTACAAATTTGCTACTGCAAAAACTCAAAACTTGTTCTTAAAATCTAAAATCAGGGTTGGAGGTTATTCAAGAGTAAACACTAATTTCTCTTTCTCACACTAGAAGAACTCATTCTGCCTTTGCTAACCAAACAACCATTTATCCGTGAGAACTCATTCCACCGACTTCAACTGAGTCCAAGTCCTAGAATGCATTCCCAAAATGACAACCTAACCAGGCCTAAAAGTATATAAAAGAACCATACCATGTGAATTTATTGACTCTGAAATCATTTTCCCTTTGACATTTAACATGGTCATCTCCAATTTGGGAATCCAAATTCAATGTATAAGTTCTTGAGAATAGAATCAACCATTTTTTTTTTTTTTCTGTTTCATCCGTTCAACTGAAAACAACCCTTTCTAGATGCTCTCTTCTGTAACCTTTGTCATGGTCAATCCTTCTGCAGTAGGGTGAGGAGGTTGGGATTGTCAAAACAAACCAGAAACCTCCTCCTCCTCCTCCTTTGTCACAAATTTCAAACACAATTTCCCTTTAGACTTCTTTGTCATTGGATTTAGCCTATCCCAACCAAGTAGCAACCATTGTTTGTTTGAAAGAAGAAGAAAAAAAAACCCATAAAAATGGACTTTTTGAAATCCAGTTAGTCTCAGTCAATCATCCGACGATCATCGACCGTTTCATACGATAACTTTGGCCAAATTCAACCAAACAGAATCCGCAGATTTTTGAGTTGACTCGACGAGATTTTAAACAATTGATGCAGATGGATTTCACTTTTGCTTTATTAAATTTTGATATATATATAATTATTTGTTCTCTTATTTGTGAAGAAGAAAGCTACGACTACGATTACACGTTTTTTACGCGTTAGCCAACTTACATATATATATATATATATATATATATATATATATACACACACATAT
>JAUPMG010000013.1:12806295-12823795 GCA_031762675.1 Pachysandra terminalis | reverse complement strand
CCCTATCATTATTCATAAGGTTACAAGATTCATGAACATATACTTGTAATAAATCAAAGCCATATCAATGTTTGCATGTCTGGACAATAAATGAAAAAGGAAAGCAAATTTACAACACATTAATAATTGTGCAGATGCCGGGTAACTAAAACAAAGAAGAAAACAAGAAAAAAAAAATGCACAAAAGAATTGTTCTATTAGATTAAGGATTTCTTCTTTAATAGAACAAAGGTGATAGGGCCATATTTTATTGGTTTGGGCTAAGAGAGGTCCAAGCTCAGCCCAAAACATAATTGGGCTTACAAATGAGTCCAAGCTCAGCCCAAACCCTAAAACCATAGGCTTAGACTATCCAAACGTTAATTAGGGCTGAACGGGACATCCCTAGATTTTAGCGAGTCAATATTGTCTGGAACATGAAAACTGCAACATCAATTATAGCATGCATTTGTGTGGCGACTGCACCATCAATTATAGCATGCATTTGTGCACGCCACACATTGACGTGAATGCACAGATGCATGCCACACGTTGATGTGAGTGCATAAATGCATTTTTTTGGGTACCTTTTCCATAGGCCACCAACCACCTGGCACATAGCCAATAACACATGCACCTATATACTTATCGTCCTAAGCCTCTCGGGAGTGTGGTTACAAAGAAGACCTGCAAACTTGGCGTAGAGGCAAGAGGCAACTCGAGCGACAAACGACGTCTCAATTGGAGGCAAACCGTCAAGCAAGCTCCCATTGTTTGATGAAGACAGGTCTTGGGGACAACAGCCCAAGACTTTACCACTGTTCCAAGTGGCACCTTCACACACATCCATATGATCAAACGTGGAAGCAAATGCATTCATGGAAAAGTAATTTTATGCCCGAAGAAAATATTTACTATGTACCTGGACACCGTTCATGATAAAAACATGTTCGTTTTGCAGGTGTGGGCCCCACCAATTACATATACATGTCAAATGACACTATAATGTCTGGGTATGCAACAAATAACCTGTCTAAGCACAAAAACCGTATGGGTACACAACAAATAACCTGTCAAGGCATAAAAATTGTATGCGGATGCATGCTATAGTTGATGCTGTATTTAGGGCTGTAAACGAGCCGAGCCGAGCCGAGCTCGATTCAGGCTCGTAAATCTCTAGCAAGACTCAAGCTTGGCTCAAGTTCGTTAAAAAATTTTAGGCTCCAAGCCGAGCCAAGCGTTGCACAACTCGGCTCAAGCTCGGAAAAGCTCGGCTCACAAAAGATTCGGCTTATAAAAATATCAACTCGTAAAAAAAACTTAAAATTAGTATAAATGCATTAATATTATAATTGATAACTATTATTACATGTAATATAATATAATATGTTTACATGTGTGTTATTAATACATAATATAAGATATAGGAAATATAAACATATAATCTCATATACAAACCGAGATGAGCTTTAATCGAGCCGACCCTACCCAAGCTAGGCTCAAACTCGTTACGCTAATGAACTGTTTTTTTGGACTCAGACTCGGATCACGAATCTCATTATAGAGCTCAAGCTCGGTTCATACGAGCCGAGCCTAAGCCTGAAGCGAACTAGCTCGACTCGTTGACAGCCATAGTTGTTCTGATGCTGCAGCTACGCTCCAGATGATATGGGCTCACGTCACTTAAAATTGTTTTTAGTATTTTATATTTGACTATGAATGAGGCATTTCTATATTTCAAAATTGATGGGTAAAGCAGTAGTACAGTGTAGGTTGAACATTCACATCAGTTGAACGGCCTACGTTTTCGCAGTTATTATTGCAGGGATGAAATTGGAGTTAAAAAAAAAGAGTTACGACCGTCTTGAATTTCAAAAGAATAGGACACTTTCAAGCTTCAAACTTCCACGTTAAATTTTCATCTCTCCTTTTGAACTGTTCTTCCACCATTTTTTTTATTGATTAATAATAATAATAAATTACCATTTTTACATGTCTTCTTCTTCCTCATCTCCTTGCGTCTGTGCTCATTTCCTTTTGAGGGAGTGGGTGGAATTTGTTCTATCCATGGAGTAATTTTCTTCATCTCTGGTTCTATCTCCTTCTCTTGATCATTACAGAAATGTCGATCCTAGGAAACAACGACATGGGTACTCCATTTTTCCATCAGTTCAAGAAGCAAGCTTCTTTCTTCCTCAAAGAGAAGATCAGAGATGCTAGATTGGCTCTGACGGATGTAACACCTGCAGAACTGTAAGATATCTTTCTGTTTTTCATATCTATGGCTTTTCTGTTTTCACCTAAAAGAAAAAAGTCTTACAGTGTGGATTTAATCTCTGAAGATTGACAGAAGAAGCTACAAATGGAAATCCATGGGCACCAGACACACCAACCATGGGCTTGATATCTCGTGCCGCGTTCGAAATCGACGATTACTGGAGAATTGTGGGAATTCTGCATAACAGGTTTTCTGATTGTAATTTGATTTATCTCCAGTTATGATCAGGAATTAATGGCTTTTATATGTATCTTTTTCTCATGGTTCAGGTTGTTTAGATTTGAGAGAGAGAATTGGAGAGCTTCTTACAAGGCCCCGATTGTACTAGAACACCTCCTCACCCATGGACCAGAGAGTGTTGCAGAGGAATTTCGGAGTGACAGAATTGTTATTCATCAGGAGATGGGAAGCTTCGAGTATATTGATGAGAGAGGGTATGTACTCTTGTCCGAGGTTTTAAAGTTCAATTACGCCATAGGGGGCCTGACAAAATTTTGCCGAAATGGGGAAATATTGTCTCTATATTTCGTGTCACCAGACTGAAAAATGGCGATATTTCGACAGCATCCCATGGCATGCCGGCGAAATATAAAACCTTGCTCTCGTCGTAATTTTTGTTCTTGTTCATCTCTTCTGCTTTATTATAAGAACCAAGCTTGTTTTCTGCAGATTCAACTGGGGACGTAATGTTAAGACAGAAATCTGAGAGGGTATTGAAGTTGCTTGAAAAAGGAACACTTCTTAAAGAAGAGAGGGACCGAGCTCGTAAGCTAACACGCGGGATTGAAGGATTTGGGAGCTTCTGCCGGCGATCGTCTTCTTCTTCTGCAGATGGAGTTTTATGGGAATCATCAACTGGAGCATATAGTAGATGTAACTCTAGTTATATCAATTATGGGGTTCAGGAAGATGAATTCTCATCTTTGAAGCAGGGATGTGACCCTAATTCAGCCGAGGCAGATTTGGAAAGAGCAGAGCAAACTCATGAGAACATCAATTCAGTATTTGAGAAGCCATTGAAGAAGAATAAAAACTCTCGAGGGAGTTTCAGTGACAGTCAGATACTTGAGGAATGTGAGAATCAATTAAGTCACAAATAAAAAATGGTGCTTGCCCATGAACTTCCACCAGGAGATCTTCATGAAATGAGCTTCACACAGGAGTTAACCGCTCTTTTGAGTGATCAAAGAGATGACGAGAAGACTGGATGTACCATAGAAGAGGATCACCCATTCATCGATACAGACCTTCATAGTACTGCTTCCCTAATTTCTAGTAGAGATGAAATCTAGAATGGATGCTGTTGAAGAGTGAAGTAAATACTGTTTTCAAGTCAGAAACCACACAATTAGTGCTATATATATGGGCAAGCAACAATGGAGATTCTAAGCCTTTCAGCTTAGAATCTATTAAAGATTCGGCTATGCAAGTTTCTGAAACTTCTTAACCTGATATTGTTTATGTTGAGCTCTGCAACTCTATGTGAAAATACAGATTATCATCAATCAAATGTGCTTTGGCTCTTCAAAAGAAAAGAAGCAGAAAGGAAAAGAACCATTTGAATTGAGAGACGTGACATGAACAGATTCAGTATTGTTGATCAAGATCAAGCAATAATAATAAACACAGAAAAATGAAGATCAAAACAATGCTCGGAGATATGTCAAATAATGAATTAGGGTAACAACTTATACTCCTACCCGATATATAGGGTAAATCCCCAATAGCTTCCCCTTCTAGGAAGCAGTGCTAAATGTTCTATTGATGCTTATGTTTCATTGATGGTTTTGTACTGTTCAAAGCCTACTGTAGTTTAAACCATGGACGAAGTTTTTTCACTTCGAATCTTGAGACAGATTTATTTGTCAACTTTTCTGGTTTTAAGAAATTATTATGCATAACAAATTGTATGAACGAGGGTTTTGAAATTTCATGAAATTATTATGAACTATTAGAAAAAAAATAAAATTTCAGGTAGCTCGAAACCAAAAACCAAAACATACTTGAGGATGATTTGGAAATATGATGCAATCATATTTTTGTTCTTTTTAAGCAACTTTTTCAGTTCTTAATAGTATTTAAGCGAATTTCTATTAAATGCGCAATATCATAATATCACAATGACAGTGAGATTGAACTACAAATTAACCCTTCTATGTATGCATACTCTAATATATACACCATCAACTATGTATGTGATGGACATAAGAACAATACATACATATACATGCACCTGTTACATGAGACTGCACATGCTAATATGCATACATGGCAATTCAAGATTTGCAAAGCCAGTCTTGTATTGCACGTCGAAGTGCATGGTTAGGAGTAAGATGCAAGTTACTCAACTTCAAATTGGTCATTGGAGAAGTGTTGCGCCCATTTTCCAGCCATCCGCGCAAGGCCTCACCTTCATAAGTGAATCCGTCAGCCGCCACCTGAGGATCATGCATTATCTCCTGCAAGTATCCCCATTGTTATATTTCTGCATCCCTATGATATATCTAATTTGTTTCTGCCTTTATATACATCACAAGGTTCAACTCATCTTTATTGCTTCTTTAGGTGGCATACTAAAGCAGCTATATATGAATTTTTCAAATGAAGTTCAAAGACAGTTCTGATGGCTCCCCCATGCAATGGATCCGATTTTCAAATGCCATAGAACAGTGATCAAAACTCTATCAAGCAGACAATGCTGGTTTTTTTTTTTTTTTTTTTTTGTTTAGGTTTTTCAATGCTTTAATGGATTCTAAGCTGAAAGGTTTAGGTTTTCATTCTGAAGTTACCATATCAAGGATACTAGCTCTTGGCCTAACTCTAAAACCAAATAAGGTTAATTTTAACTCACCTGAAGGATTGGGCATAGGAAGAAAGATGGTACTGACTGCTCCTCTGTGATATGCAACCGCTCCAGCTCCCGCACAACAGTTGGTGTCAGCTCTGGTCGATCACGACTATTTAATTCACAGCAATGCAACCCCAGATCCACTAATCGCCTCACCACAAATGAAGGCCATTCTCCAGCTGATGCATCCAAAATTGATGATAATTTCCCAGAGCAAACTGCCCGACGCACCTCAGCTGCTAGCCCCACTGGAGGTCGCCCAGTGAGTAGCTGTAAAATAATGAGTCCGAAGGAGTAGAAGTCGGACGTAGGTGTTAGGCATCCAGTTCTATGAAATTCTGGGTCTGAATATGGAAAGGCACCCTTTGGCTCAGTATAGCGGCGAAAAGATGGGGAATGTTCGGTCTCCTCTGGCACTAGTCGACAAATCCCAAAATCACCAATCTTGCAGTTAAATTCTGAATCAAGAAGAATGTTTTCAGGTTTGAGGTCCCCATGGATGATTTTTGCAGGTTTTGAAGAGTGCAAGAAGAGAATGGCACTTGAAATTTGAGAGGCAATGCGTGTTCGGATCTTCCAGGTCAAGGGAGGGATGTTGCTTTTCGGGAAGAGATGATCTTGGAGGCTCCCATTGGGCAGATACTCATAGACGAGGCACCAAGCTTCAGGGCAAGCACCCATTAAAGTCACTAGATGAGGATGCTGAATTTTGCTAAGAACTTGAACCTGCATTCACGAATCAGGTTTTCATTAACTCATACCTTACGATTATTAAAAAAAAAATGAACACATGTATAGATATATATATATATCTATAGAGAGAGAGAGAGAGAGAGAGAGAGAGAGAGAGTAGTTGACCTCTTGTTGAAACTCTGATTGTCCTTGCATGTTATGTGGATGCAGCTTCTTTATTGCAACGCTTCTGTCAAACATCTCTCCCTTATTCACACAACCATATCCTCCCTGACCAATCTTGAAGCATTCAGAAAAGTTGCAAGTTGCAGTCTGTAAATCCAATAGAGAAAATTCTTCAATCTCAGGTGAATCACTAACAAACTTGAAGAACCCATTGCAGTTTGGACCTCTAGCGTGCCCGTGACTTTTCCACCTTTCTAGCCAACGCACTGCTTCTGCTTTCTGCTGCCGGATCTTCTTCCTTTCACGCCGAAGAGTTGCAATGGATGCTTGGATAAGTCTCAACTCTCCAGCAGCTTCTTCTCGACGACTGCTTGCTTCCTGGGCATGACTGTCAAGAACGGCTACATTTCTCATGGTTTTCTGAAGCTCTCTAGTAACTTCTTCCCTTTGTTCTAATAGCTTTTCCTGTTCATTTCTGGTAGTTCTTAGTACATCCTCGGCTTCTTTTCGAAGCTTAACTTCATGTGTTAGGGCAGCTTCAAAATCAATGACCTGTTACAGGAAGGGACGTGATTGAACGAGACTTCGCAGAACTTTCATGTTTCAAGAAATAAAAGATGTTCAAATTTCTAACTTATAATACATATGATCACTTCCTATCTCCTTGATATTCCTCTTTGAAAAACCAATATAAAAGGGGTGCAAAAAAGCAGAAATGCTACAATCTCACATCAAGAACCTTGATGTGAATCATGAAAAAGAGTGGAGAACTAAATTTCCAATAAACAATGAGTGGAAATCAAAATCAAAGCTACCTTGCTATACGCTTCTACAGCTTCTGATTCCAAATTTTTGCGCCTCAATAGCTCTGCAAATGCTTCATTCTTTGAGTTCTCTGCTTCTAATCTTGCTTCTGTAAGCTGGTTATACAAGCTTTCTTCATCAATGTTTGTGTCAGAATCTGAATATTCCCTCATTTCAGCTGATAAAGTATCTCCTGAAGCAATTCTACTACTGTTTGAGTAAAATGAATTCCGGACATGAAGTAGGTTAAATTTATTAATCAAATTGGACAAGCTGGGAGATAAAGTCCCTTCCATTTTATCTGGTTCTGTCCCAATCCAGTTTGTCATTCCTTCTAAGAGTCTAGTGGTAGATCTGGATTGAAGACATGCAGGGTCAAATTTGAGCTCATTCTTATGATATCGCAGCGACTTAGATCTTAATCTCTCGCTACGTGAAGTTTCAAATGGATACAGATCTTCAGAAGCTTCCCTTGTCCAGAAATGTTTTCCTTTGTTGACAAACCATATCTGACAGAATGCAGGGGCGTTTTTAGCAGCATAATTTGCCTTGCCAGAGTTTTTCTTCACCTTCATGCAACTATATTGCACCTGTCAGGATTGTCTACTGGCGCAGAAAACATGTTGCGTAACTTCACAAAAAATCAATTCCAAAGACCGCAGTACAAATATAACAAAAATCTAATCTTGGAGCATAGAGTGATAAAACAACAAGTATACTAAGGAAACTGGAGTTTGGAAGGAGCGAAACCTTAACTTGGAATATACTAGTTCAGCAAATATGTATGATCAGTAACATCCTCTTAAAAAACTTGATGAAATTGTTAGTATACTCTCAACAATAGCCAGATCTTTTTCAGTACAATAAGGATAAGTTGTGATATTAGATATTTACAGTATATAATAAATGCCCTGTGATGCATACTCTTTACAGTTACTAGCCCTTATTAATAGGGTTTTTTTGTTTTGGATGAGACTTATAAATAGGTGTGGCTTCCACGGAAGAGAAGAAGTTTCCCTTATGTCAAAAATGAATTAGGGTTACAACTTATACTCTTACCTGATATATAGGGCAAATCTCGCTATACTCCTCCGCTTCGCTCCGCCCCATGGGGCCCCTCAGGTACCTCCCCTTTGGATCTAGAGACTAGTGAATATGGCCACCCACTATCTCTAACAATAATGAATGTCCCAACAATGCCATCACATTCATCGCCACCATTACTTCCACATCCACTGACACAAGCAGAACCTCTTGCCACACAACCTCTGACAGCAGCACCATTATCATCACCTTCGACAGAAATAAAACCACCACCACCTTTGGTGACAGCATTACAACTACCATCATGTATAACATGATTCGTGCAAGAGAAGATAACTACCACCACCACCAACGTCCCCTAACCATGGCCACTACTTCCAAAGGTGCACCATCTTCACCACCACTACCATAACCACAAATGCTGTCATCACCACTATCTGACATCACAACCAGTGTTGCCACTGCTACCGTTACCTGCGATACAATAACTACCTCTAATAGTCGCAGCACCTCCATCACCATTTCCAACCACGACCACCACCTCGGTTTAGGTGTCAGCCACAACATTAGCACCACCAACAGTACCACTGCCATCACTACAATGGTCTACTACAAGATCACCAGCTTTGTCATTGTCACCACCATCATCACCACTTCTGAGCTCATTTCTCTTCAATTCAAACACATGAAAGTGAAAAACGAAAATTTTAAACCCTTGTCAGATTTCTAGCCAAACAACTGAAAATTGCTTGAGAAAAAACACTCTTTTTTCAGAAAACCGTATTCAATATAAAACCTTCTACACCATCAAGCTTCTTATGTGAAAAGAAATGGGGACTAAGATAATCAGAAAGTATCCACATTAAGGGGTGATATAAAATGTTCAAAGCTAATGTTCCCTTTTACATCTTTAGTGCATAAAACATTGACTCTGTTTTGAGTTTAAAATTGCTTTATTACATAGTTAAATAGTTTATATATTGGAGTATTGGACAATACTAAAATGTTTATAGCTAACTTCTTTATGCAAAAATCATATTTTTTTTTATTTTTAATCAATGGTATATCCATCTACTCATAGACCGTAGCTGAGATCTTGCTCCTCTTCATTCAAGATTCTCATTAAGTTTCTATGCATCTCGAGTGGAATTCAAACAATAAATGGTACAATAACAAACATTAGTGACACATAACTGAAGTTGCCATTGAGCTTCTCTTATAGAAGGTGTATCCTACCTCACATTTTGGTGGGTTACCAAAGTCATAAAACGCAATGAAGAACTAAGAGGACTTAATTAGACACTTGAAGACTTGACAAAAGAAATAAAAAAATACAGTGTGTAGACAAAAAAATGGGACAGAGTGAGTTTTGAGAAGAGACCAACTCAGTTCATCTCAATTCAGCTCAGATTTTGACTTTTTATAGGCCAAAAAAAGCAATCTCAGTCACACAATTTCATCACAGAACTAATTTATTACAATAAGGATTTACACACTCCATGAACCTGAACTAATAATATTAAGAGTATTGGTGAATTGTTTCTTGTGAGACATTAATATAATAATGAAATAAATATTGGGCTTGCATTCATGAGAGCCACTAAAGTGAAAAGTTCCATGGACTTTGTGTCAATTCCTAGAAGATACACATTTTTATTTACGTCCTGCTAACCCTACTTTCGTGTTTTTTCATTAAATATTCAAATCGTTCTGATTTTCTGCATTACGAGCCTCCGTTTTGCCTTTCATGGCACCTGTAGGGTAAAAATCACAAAATCGTTTAGCCTGGAAACCTACTGCTGCGATATCAGGAGCCACCCATTTTCTTCTAACACTGAGATTTACAACTCATAATCATAATTCTGGGATCTGCTTCTCAAGACCAAATCACTTCATTGATATAAAGAAAACAACCTGTCTAGATTGTGGCAGAAAGAGTATATTAAACACATAAAATGAAGGGGCCTGATGAATTTTTCCATGGTGTAGAACTAGTGAGTGCAAAAAAAATTCTTGTCGATATTCTCACCTTATTTGCAATTCTCTAGGGGTGACTTACACAAAAATTTCAAAAAAAAGGAAAAAAATAAATGAAAAAGGAGATAGAAAACATATATAGTGTATAGGTGTATCAATATAGTTACTAAAGGCAAACTTGAAGCCTTAATTCACAGCTCAAATTTTATGTAATTAGGATATTTTATTATTCGTAAATTTTCTTTCTGAATGATCTGTATTTTGTATTTTCTCTGTAGTATTGTATATATGTTTGGAACCTCCCAGGCCATGGCCAAGGGGGAAAGAATGAGAAAGAAGGAAAACAATAGGAAAAAAGGAAAAGGGAAAAAAAAAATCAGAAAAGTAGATCCATTGCATTTCTATTTACTTATTTATTTATCTACTTTTGTGGCCATTGAAGGAAATGACAGGAGCAGGACCACAAAAAATAAGCAAAATGTCCTAGACAACAGCAAGCAATTACTTCTCAATTGAATTGCATAGTGCATAAGTTATACATATGCTAACAGAATTGGATTCAAATGAAAAAGAAAGATTCTTACCTTTCTGGCACTGCTCCCATAACAAGCTTTTTAATGCCGTGTTTCTTCACCAGATCTACAATTCCTTTATGAACTTGTCCAGCTTCATCAGAAATGATATTTGCTTTCACCTGCACAGAGATTGCTATTCCTGAGTTGCCTCCAGTAAATTGTGGGATGATTAACTATATTCTGATCTTTAGAAGCATAGTGTAAAGTATCGGCCGATACAACTTGGGATCAGCTTGGGATGAGGCACGATACCAAGTCGATCCCTAAATTGTTAAAAATTCTCTGACTCGGTCAGATCGCCTGTTTTCTGAATTTAAAAAAAAAAAAGAATTGAGCCATGATTGGATTGGCCGATCCAACTCGGTATCGGACTGGGACGATCCCCGATCCCATACGGAGTTTAAACACTATGTTTAGAAGACAGTAGCACTACAACAATTAATCATGAACCAAAGAAGGCAACGTTTTCTGTGGAGAACAACTTAAAGAAGAAAAAGATTTAACAAATTCTAAACCCCTTCTAAAAAGATCCAACGGCACGTCCTCAGCTCTTTCCTAATATTGAACAGCTAAATGTTACCAAAATTTAATACTCGAGTATTCTAAAACCCCTTTATTTGCAGATTCCACACCTAATTACTTTACGGATACAGAAGAATTGTGTACGAAATCATTTCTCTGATCCAATATCCCTCCACTACTATGTTGCATAGGTACGTGTGTCGGAATCCTACACAGGCATGAGGTGTCAAATTCGGCAAACCATAAAAAATAGGATTTGGGGACACGGCTCTATATTTAAATTTTTATTTTTTTAAATAATTTCTTCTTTCTTTCTCTGGACACGGCACGGGCGTGTCGGCGTCCAAATCCGTGTCCACACGTATGGACACGGGATTCGGCAGGTTGAGGGAAGTGTCCAAGTAAAATAGCTCCACTATAATTTCTATCCCATCCAAGAAGAGCTCATCTATCGAAAGTTATTCAGCTGTGAGAAAAGATGATAAAAACACCAAAACCTTTGAGAGTTGGAAAAGACTGGAAATTTATCAAAAATAAGAACAAAGAAAATAATCTATATGCATAAGAAGAGATCAAAAGCAAACAAAGACTGAAGCTGGGACTGCATGAAACATCTGTTGAAATAGAAATGCAAATTACAATGATCACTTTCCACAAAGAAAATAAAGTTGAAAATGTTTCTAAGAGAAAGCACCTTGGCTCTACTGCAAACATTCAAGTAATTCAGTAGAAGTTTCCTTGTCTGTTCCCTTTCCTCTCTCCGGTACGCAGACACTAGTTCATCGTTTGCTTGACTTGCAGGAAGTTTTCCTACTGCAAAATTAAATATATATTCTCACCAATGTCGATAAAGAAAATACTCTCTCAAAGAATTTGGAAAAATACAAATTAAGTAAAGAATGGCCATTGATAGACTCGAATTTGAGATTCCAACCACAGATAAATGGGAAAAAGGTACTATTAATTGATTATTAAAAAAAAAGTTATTAATTGATCAAGTAATTAATTCAAACCAGACACAGAAGAAGAATACAATTACAAATGGCAGAAATCTCATATGATGAGGAAAAAAATTTGAGGGAAGATTGCAAACTATTTTAAATGTAATAAACAATGCAAACTAAACAGAGAAGTAATAAACAGAGAAAAAAAAAATCCCAAATGAAGATCTCGAAACCCTCTAAAGAAATCGATAATGAATTACATTACATGAACTGGAATTCCTTGCTCCATCAGCGATTTAAGAAGTAAGAAAGCCCCATTCAGGATTCGAGCAGAATTTCCATTTCTATGAAACTAAAATAGAGATCGAAAAAAGGAACTTATAACCGGAAAGTAAGAAGAAAAAACGTACAAAGAGTTGGTATCATTGGAGAAGGTTGATGGACATGAACGATACCGATTTCTCCGTTTCCGACCCGCCGGAAAGTCCAGTGAAGCAAATTAACGGATCTCTCTATCGATTTCCCGACTGCCACGTAAACTCTTTCACCACCCACTTCTGTAATTTCAGGAAGCTGAGAGGTCACGGACCGATTCTCTCGATCAAATCCAGGCCGGAAATTCGCCGGGGTTGAGAAACCGGCGAAATGATTTCCGGCTGGACCTGGAGGCGTAGGAGAAGGGTTTAATAGTTCCATTTTCGCCGGCAATCTGACAAACACAGTTAAAATTCATTCAAAAATCAGTCGGGGAGGCCGGATTCCGGTGACGGCTCTTCTTTTTATCGGAATCCGGTGACGACTCTTCTTGGATGAGATTCACAGAATGATTAATATTTCTTCTTTTTTCTTTCTTTTAATATTTCCTTTGAGTTTCTTTTTTCTACAAGTCCACAAATCTGTTTGACTTCCACTTGACTCCACGACGAAAACGACAAGCCAAGAGTAACGCATGAGCCAGCTCCTTCCGTTAAGTTGAGAAGAAGGAGAAGAAGAAGAAGAAGAAGCAGCCGCCATATGAGCTCTAGATCTGGACCGTGAAACTAATGGGCCAAGTCTTTTGATCTTTCTTTTCAACGGTTGAGATGCAACTTGAGTTTTTTTTTTTTTTTTGGTAAAACTGCTAAATCTGGAACGTTTGTTTAAAAGATCACTTTCATTTTATAAAACGGGGCCCACCATGGTCTTGATGATTCTTTTTAGTGATTGGCTAGTTATTGGGATCCACACAGAGCCCCACTTAACTGGGAAGAGACTACAATTATATTCGTGCACATGGACACGGTAACACCATTGGAACCGATCAGATGTTAGGTATCCATCTTTTGCAACAAGCCATGTGTCCAAAAAGTCGCCTAAATTTTACCGTAATTTACGGGTTAAGGCTGTCTTGGTCAGCCTAATTTTTTATCATTATTTTTTTTTTTTTTTGTCAAAATAAAATTTCATTCACTAGAATTGCCTTGTTGAAGCAAGTTATATACATTAAATGGTGGATCCTCTAAACCAAATTTGCTCTGCAATTTCAAAGTTACGAGACTTTGTGCAGCACGAGTCACAGAATTTCGTGCTCTTTTAACACGAGGGGATATGAAACTTTTTAACTGAGAATATTCTCAATAAATATCATCCAACCATAGACCTGAAAAGGAGTTGGATTTTGAGTATTTTTTTGAAAGATAGCATCTCAATCGTTGAAATCAAATCTCTTTTTTAAATGTATTTTTTGAAAACCAATTTCTCTTGCAAATTTAACACCTTCAAGAGTTGCAAGCAACTCAACTTATTACAGCTATAATATAACCATTTTTTAAATTAAAATATGTGTTTGGTAGTGCTTATGGGTAAGCACTTACCCATAAGCACTAGAAGAAGGCTACTCATAGGAAGAATCTGCTAAGAAACTCGTCAACTTCTCTCAAACTATTATGCGTTAAGCTATTTCACAACTTTTGTAATATTTTTAAAATATTTATTTTATCCTTAAATTTTTATAAACATTTAAATAAAAATTATTTCTAAACTTTAATAATATTTTATAATACCTATTTTACCCCTAAACTTTCATAAGCACTTGAATAAATATATTTACCAAACGCTATTTTCTTCAAATAAGTAGTTTATTGTTGCTGTGGATAAGTGCTCCCATCGAACCACTTATCCAACGAGTGCTTATCCATAAGCACAAGCTCAGCCAAATGCAGCCTAAAATAAATATATTTTTTTTAATTAAAAATGACCCCACGCTCGCAAGGAACGTTGGCCATCCATCCAGTGGAGAACATGTAAGCCTAGTGCGGGGTGGGTCCTACTCCTACCGCATCATATCATTTACGTGTTTGCCCATGAAGATGCATTTGCCACGTGGATCATACATGTCACCACCTCGGTTGCCACGTAAGAACATGAGGTATATAGGTTAAAGAGATTCATTACAGCCAACATTCCCTGAAGATTTGGAAAAAGCAGAGAGGGTAAATAGGTCATTCCGAATAAAAAGAAGGGAGCTAAAGAATCGGCAAACAGCTGTATCCACGATAGCCCCAGATCACCCTCACGCGCCGCTGGGACCGTAATTCCAGAATATAAAGTGCGAGTGGTCGGGAATGGGGGGAATTCATTTTAAGGCACATTTCATTTGGGAGTCATTTCATTTTCCATTTTTGAACCCAAAGAGCGGGGGAGCTGAAGATCGAGGAAGCCTCGTTGCTACCGCTACGAACTCCAAATCTAGTATTTCATCTTAGGTGAGTAATGAGTACTCTCTTCTTCATTGATCCGATTTTTCTTTTCCACTGGTTTTGTATTGCTATCAGATCGATACATCGTAGATCGCTCAGATCGATCTGGCCATCTCTTCCTCTTGTTTTCTGAGATCCGAGAAATTTTCATCCTAGATTAATGAAATTGAATGTCGAATCTTTATTACTGATCTAAGGTCAGGAGTTTAGAATTATAAGGTGTTCATTTGATTTGGATTTCTTTTTTGATGGCGTTTAGATTATATTGGTGATAGGTCTTTAGGTAGATATTGATGTGAATTCTGATTTTAACGGATCTGTAAAATGTTTTGATCGAATGATATTATTGATGTGCAATGGCTTATTCTTTGTGTGTTTATTATCGATCTGGATTGGCATTGTGATTGCAATCCATTTGTGGTAGCTAATGGCTATAATGGATTTATTTATCTTGGTTTCTTGTGATTTCATAGCAAAAAGTTGGATCTAGAGGCAATTCTATGGACAGTTCCTCCGACACACATTCTCGTAGTGAATAAACTATCTGATCTAATTCTCTGTCCGCTAGCAAGATCTTTGCTTCTTCCTTGTTAATTGACATTGAAACGTTCTTTGTTATTTTCTTATTTACATATTATGTGCAATTTTCGGTTTAAACATTTGATTACTATATAATATATTCTTCATGATCATTTTCTCACATTGTGTATTCCATAAGTATTTTCTAAATTTCCTTGTTTCTTGTGCGGTACTGTATTCGGTCTGGGACTTGGTTGCATTTTTTTTATTTGTATTTTGTACATTTTCCTAAATGTTGCTGTTTTTTAAGTTGGTTTTCAGATTATCAGTTCAATGCATAAAAAACTTGTTTGTCAAAATGATCTACCGAGTTTTACTAGTTAAGGTGTTGATTCTTTTTGCTGGGATTTCAAATCAAACAATTTTGAAAATTAAGTTGTAGTTGGATCTTAAAGTTTCTTGCTTTTGCTACTTTGGTAACAACTTTAATGGGAAAAAAATAACAAAAGTAATTTTTCATGTTTTGTTAACTTGATCTTCTTTGTTCTTTTTTCTTTTTAGAATATCTAATCTACTAGCTCTTAAATCTTTTGTTATTTCATATTGTTGTATCTGGTATACTGATCTCCTTTCATAGGTTCTTGGCTATAACTAGTTATCTTCTGATGTGCCGTACATATATTTTTCAGATGCAAGTAGTTTTCATGGATTTAATAGAATTGTATCTGTTGATAGTGACCAAGTGAACATAACAGGGTTAATATTAATTTTTGTATTTGATTCACCAAGTATAGTTGTTTTAGGAAGAGAAATATTTAACCCCAACAATTGCAGAACTGAACTGAGCTTTAAACCACATAATTTTTTATCATTGATTAAATATACAATAATACATGGAATGAGCTGATTTACATGTTTTCTCTTGTTTTTCTCCAGCAGACTATAGAAAATGGCAGAATCCGATGATATTCAGCCACTTGTGTGCGACAATGGGACAGGAATGGTCAAGGTACCAAATGAGGATTTGTTTTCTTTCAGATTTATTAGCCTAATGCTAATCACTTAGCTACTCATTACTACTATTTTTTTGTAGATGTACTCAATAACAATGGCTTCTTCATTTATTAATTCTTGGCTCTTTCTCTTTCCTTTTTTTTTTTTTTTTTTTTTTTTCCTTTTTAACTTTTAGGCGGGTTTTGCTGGAGATGATGCGCCAAGGGCTGTTTTCCCAAGCATTGTGGGCCGCCCACGTCATACCGGTGTTATGGTTGGAATGGGCCAGAAAGATGCATATGTTGGGGATGAGGCTCAATCCAAGCGTGGTATATTAACCTTGAAGTATCCGATTGAGCACGGTATTGTGAGCAATTGGGATGACATGGAGAAAATTTGGCATCATACCTTCTACAATGAGCTTCGAGTTGCACCAGAAGAGCACCCAGTTCTCCTCACTGAAGCGCCTCTCAACCCCAAGGCTAATCGTGAGAAGATGACTCAAATCATGTTTGAGACCTTTAACACTCCTGCTATGTATGTAGCTATTCAGGCTGTTCTTTCCCTCTACGCCAGCGGTCGTACCACTGGTAAGCAGCTCTTCTAATTTATAGATTCAAACATTGTTTCAAATTTTATCTGAGATACGAATCAGTTGCATGGTTAAACACCCAAACTTCAACCCTTGCCAATTGTGATCGTAATCAATGGTCTGTTTAGCTGCGTGACTGGTTTTCTAATGCAGTGATTAGTTAGTGGTATTTGGTTTGTGGAAATGGTTTGCGTTGGGTTCTAAAGAATCTAAACTTTACCATAATTACCTTATTTCTTAATGGGTTTGAATCTTTGGTGATGTTTGTATGCAATATGTGTACATTGGGATTGTCTGCTTGTTGTGCAGGTATTGTTCTGGACTCTGGGGATGGCGTCAGCCACACAGTCCCCATCTATGAAGGGTATGCCCTCCCACATGCAATCCTACGTCTTGACCTGGCAGGTCGTGACCTTACTGATGCCCTAATGAAAATTCTGACTGAGCGTGGGTACTCATTCACAACCACAGCTGAGCGTGAAATCGTGAGGGACATGAAGGAGAAGCTGGCATACATTGCCCTCGATTATGAGCAGGAGCTGGAAACCGGCAAGACCAGCTCATCTGTTGAGAAGAGCTATGAATTGCCAGACGGGCAGGTTATAACCATCGGGGCTGAGCGCTTCCGATGCCCAGAAGTCCTTTTCCAGCCGTCCATGATCGGGATGGAGGCAGCAGGTATACACGAAACCACATACAACTCCATCATGAAGTGCGATGTTGATATCAGGAAGGATCTGTATGGCAACATTGTTCTCAGTGGTGGGTCAACCATGTTCCCTGGACTTGCTGATAGAATGAGCAAGGAGATCACAGCTCTAGATCCAAG
>JAUPMG010000013.1:12783199-12806195 GCA_031762675.1 Pachysandra terminalis | reverse complement strand
ACAAATAATAATATTAAAGAAGGAAAAAAAAAACAAAAAGAATTACACAAACAGAGCAAATCCTTAAAAAGGTATTTACTTAGTAATGCATAGACGTTAATTACAAAGTCCTTAAAAACATATTTCAAAATGAACTAAGATGATGAATGATCAGAATAAAAAACACACACCATTAACCGTTGTGATGTATACGCAAATATTTCTTGACGAATTTCTCGCAATCTTTTCAAGCTTCTTTGCCATCGACATCCCCGCACAACTTTCTCATATTGTTGTTTACCCTTCATTTCAATTACAGAAAAAAGCTAAAATAGTCCAACAAATCTATTATCAAACAAATAAAATACAAAAGAACATATACATAAACTTAAATTTCTTGCAAAGCTTCGTCTCGGTAGTCTAGCCATTAGAACACAATGTGATCTACATCGGAAGTATTGTTAATTGAAAAGTAGACTTGCAAATAATTAAGTGTAAGAAAAATAATTTACACTTACTTGAAGCTCAACCATAATCCTTTGTATTTGTTTCAGCAAAAAAAAGGAAAATAAAAAAATCAAGTTAAAGGCTGAGGAACAAGAACAAAAGTAGAGAAAAGATAAGAAGTAAATTGCGGTATAACATTGTACCTGCAACTGTCAAAACTTCATTTCCAAATTAATAATAAGAAGAAGAAGTTGTATTCTATCAAACATAAAACAAATACGCTAACATATTCCATATGAAATAAAAAATTAAAAGAAGGAAACGAAAACATGCAAAAATATTTGTATACGTTGCAGTACTAAAGCATAAATAATTTTTCACTTACTTCAAGCCTAACCACAATCCGTTGTAATTTTCCAGCAAAAGAAACAAGAACGACGCCAAACGCTTAGGACGAAAAGTGGAGAAGATAACATAAATATATTTCCTTATAACATTGTACTTGCAACTCTCAAAACTTGCTTTGCAAGTCAAGAAGCAGAAGTTGTATTATATGAGAATAAACAAATTTAAATAACTTATTCTCTCTTTTCAATGTTTCGTTTAATAAATATAATAAGTATACAACAAATCCGAAGACGAAAGATCTCGAAGAAGAGCAACATAATTCAATAATTACAACTCTTGGAAATTGCAAGAGCGTTGGGAATTGGAATAACGTATAGCCAACAATTCTTATAACCCGACGGTTGAAGAAACCAAAACGACATATACAAGTCTACCCTTATGACAAAAGCAATTGACAAACTCATAATGAACAGACCTGAGGCAACAAAGGGGGTACTAACGTTAATACACATAGCAGAAAACAAAATATGTGAATAAGGTCCAACTTAACCTCAATAACAAAAGCATAGAAGCAATAGCTTTTATTATGCAAAAGGACAAGGAGGACATTTAGCAAGGTTGGAACCGATGCTAAGAACCAGAAGATGACAAACGTTGTCAAAACAGTCCACAATAACCTGAGCAAACATACAATTTACAACCAAATAAGGCATAGATTTCAGTGCGTGAAGGGCGGGAAGGACATTTTGCCCTCTCGTAACCAATTTGTACAATAACACAAAAGTAGGCACCAGATCACAACAAAATATGTGAATAAGGTCTAACTTACCCTCAGGAACAAAAGAATAGAAACAAGAGCTTTTACTATGCGCAAAGGGAGAAGAGGACATTTAGCAAGGACGGAACCGATGGTAGGAATCACAAGATGACAAACGTTGTCAAAACGGTCAACAATAACCTAAGCAAACATACATTTTACAAGCAAATAAGGCATAGATTTCAGTGTGCAAAGGGCAGGAATGACATTTTGCCCTCTCGTAACCAATGTACAGTAACGCACGATCTTCACTTTTTATATAAGGTTACTAGAAATATTATTTAGTTCATGTAATATTTAATTAAAATATAAAAGAAAAATTATTTTTAGAGAAAAAAGAAAGATAAAGAACTTCTTATCATATGTCAAATATTTTCTATATTACTAGCGGACGACACATTGATATTTTATCATATTGAAAATTATTTTTGAATTTTTTTTAAATGACACAATTTTTGATGGACCCTTCCCAATAGTAGAGATTAATCTTCTAATCCAAAAAATTGTCTTACTGTCCGAAATTGCCTTTATAGATCCTCCATTATATTTTTTTTAGGAAAAAGAAAATGAAGAATCTATGTTATTTTACCTCATAAAAATTGAAAAATCTGCAAATTCCTCTCTTTCTATCTCTATCTCTCTCAAGGCTATATTGTCTCTAGCAAGACGCCACGCGTTTAATGACATACGTAGATGCATACCAACACATCAAAGCTCTAGCGCAATTTTCAAAACGTGATGCGTTGGCGTGCATTCTCGCACACCAATGAATATGTGGCATGCGTAGATGCATGTTGCAACTGCCCACGACGATGTCAGCCCTCTCTCTTTTTCTCTCCATTTTTTTGTTATTATAGTTCACATAACATTTTTGTGTTATTGTTTAAGCCAGAACCAAACCGCCTGAAACCGGTCAGACTTGACAAGCTGCTGAGATAGCTCGGGCTGAGTGGTGAAGAATTAAATGGGCATAGGCCCAACAGGGTAGCATAGGCCCAAAAGGCTAGCATGAGCCCAATCTATCACCAAAACAGAACGTGTTGCCAACATGAAGCGACGGAGCGGGCCAGATGTCAGCAAAGGAAGGAAGATAACTTCCCATTATTAACCAACCGCAAACCGGTTGCAATGAAGGGTTATAAAATGGAATCAACCAAGACGGAAAAAGCGCTCCACAACAAATCAACTCAACAGCTACACACTAGCTTAATCTCTGATCCCTAGCGATCAACAGTTTACCCTTAGCTTCTGCAAGGATCCTGCTGCACCTACTTACTACTTCGACTAAGTTTCTCACAGAAAATCCCTCTAGTTAGTAACGAAGGAATCCCAGTCTGGTGATTTTCGGAAACCCTCTCGATAGCCCCTTACATGCCGAACTGTGCACCTGTAAAGTAGGTTAATCACGTCCCACAATCGGAGTCCAAGGACTTGCCGGAGGTTTTGTATATTCTTTATTCATATTACTTCTTGTCTCTTCAAGTTGGAAGGTCTGCCTTATAAGTTGTATGTTAACTCATGTTCTAGTTTGTTTTATATAAAAGTTTTGTTGACGCGTAAAATCAGTTTCTTTGGCTCAGCAATTGATCATTCGAGATTGGAAGCCACATAATCGTTTGATTCACAGTCGGTCATACATCGACTAATTTACCTTAATAATCAACTTCCGCAATTTGAGTCACACTAATTGTCTTTCAGGTGAACTTGTAAAAATTTCTGCACACCTGCAACCCCTCGGTCATACCACCGAAAGAACACAACCCCAACCGACCGGGAAGAGAGGTGTATTTGGTTTTTTGGACCAACACTTATTAAGTGAGATTTTCTAGATTATTTTACACGTGTAAAATTAGTATTTTATCAAAATTTTATATATGATGATCCTTACAACAATTTCCACTTGGAATTTGGAAACTCTGATTATTATCCATTAAAGGGATAAGTTTCCCAACTTATTATTATCTATTATTTTTGTTTAATTTATTTTTTCCCCGGATCTTCCAGATATAAATTGTTTATTTTTTTTGTAAATTACAAAAAGATGCCACGCGTAAGGATAGTTGGTCACCCATCCAGATGCAAGCCTAGTGCGAAGTGGATCTTCTGTTAGATAGCTAACAGGATCCTGTGACGAGGGACAGCTCCGAGGGCAAAATGGTATTTTCGTATTTTGAGATTTGTCTGAGAGGTAAAAATACCATTTCACCCCTCGATACTGTCTCACATCACATAGCCACATTACATAGCCGAGCCTGTTAGATAGCATGGTGGGTCCTACTCCTACCGTATCATAACATTTACGTGTTTGCCATGAAGATGCATTTGCCACGTAGATATTTTTGTCACCACCTCGGTTGCCACGTAAGAAAATGTGGTATATTGGTTAAAGAGATTCATGCCAACCAAACATTCCCTGAAGGTTTGGGAAAAGCAGAGAGGGTAAATGGGTCATTCCGAAGAAAAAGAAGGGGCCAAAGAATCGGCAAACAGCTGTATCCAAGATAGCCCCAGATCATCCTCTGGGACCGTAATTCCAGAATATAAAGAGCGAGTGATCTGGAATGGGAAGAGGGAATTCATTTAAGGCGCATTTCATTTGGGCGTCATTTCATTTTCCATTTTTGAACCCAAAGAGCGGGGAGCTGAAGATCGAGGAAGCCTCGTTTCTACCGCTACAAACTCCAAATCTAGGGTTTCGTCTTAGGTGAGTAATGAGTTCTCTTCTTCATTGATCCGATTTTTCTTTTCCAATGGTTTTGTATTGCTGTCAGATCGATCCATCGTAGATCGCTTAGATCGATCTGGCCATTTCAAGATCCGAAAACTTTCATCCTAGATTAATCAGATTGAATGTCGAGTTTTTATTACTGATCTATTTTTTGTTCCTTTTTTTTTTTTTGAGATGCAAGTTCAATAATTTTAAATTTTAAGGTGTTCATTTGATTTGGATTTGTTTTTTTAAGGGCGTTTAGATGATATTGGTGATAGGTCTTTAGGTTGATATTGATTAACATTCTGATTTTTTACGGATCTGTAAAATGTTTGGATCGAATGATATTGATATGCAGTGACTTATTCTTTGTGCGTATATTATCGATCTGGATCGGCATTGTGATTGCAATCCATTTTTTTTTTTTTTTGGAACGATAACGAAGAATGATATAAAAAGGGAGAGAATGTACAAAAGAAAGTAACCAGTTCCCCAAGAAAGAGAACTAATTACAAAGAAAACAAAAAAACATAAGCAAAAATAAAGCTAAAGAGACCCATATAACCCAAAAAGACTCTACATCACAATAATGGTATCCTAGCATCTTATAACTAATGACTATAATGGATCTATTTCTCTTAATTTCTTGTGATCTCATGGCAATGAGTTGAATCTAGAGGCACTTCTATGGACAGTTCCACACACACACACAGACACAGTCAGACACATATTCTCGTAGTGAATAAACTATCTGATCTAAATTCTCTGTCCGCTACCAAAATCTTTGCTTCTTGCTTGTTTATTGACATTGAAAGGTTATTTGTTATTTTTCTATTTACGTATTATGTGCAGTTTTCAGTTGAAACATTTAATTACTATATAATCTATTCTTCATGATCATTTTCTCACATATGGTATTCGTTCTGGGACTTGGTTGCATTTTATTTGATTTGTATTTTGTACATTTTCCTTCTTGCTGCTCCCTTTTAAGTTGGTTTTCGGATTATCAATTCAATGTATAAAAACTTGTTTGTCAAAAATTATCTACTGAGTTTTATCAGTTAAGGTGTTGATACCTTTTGTTGGGATTTGAAATCAAACAATTCTAAAAATTGAGTTTTAGTTGGATCTTAAATTTTCTTGTTTTTGCTACTTTGGTAACAACTCTAATGGGGGAAAAAAGAGCAAAAATATTTTTTCTTGTTTTGTTAACTTGATCTTTTTCTTTGTTTAAAGAATTTCTAATTTACTAGCTCTTAAATCTTTTGTTAATTCAAATTGTTGTATCTGGTACACTGATCTCCTTTCAATTTTCATAGGTTCTTGGCTATAACTAGTTTTCTTTTGATGTTCAGATGCAAGTAGTTTTCATGGATTTAATAGAACTGTATCTGTTGATATTGACCAAGTGAACATAACAGGGTTAATATCAATTTTTGTATTTGATCACCCAAGTATAGTTGTATTAGGAAGAAAAAAATTTAACCCCAATAATTTCAGAACTGAACTGAGCTTTTAAAGCACATAATTGTTGATCATTGATTAAATATACAATACAGGTACATAGAATGAGTTAGTTTACTTGTTTTCTCTTTCTTGTTTTCCTCCAGCAGACTATAGAAAATGGCAGAATCCGATGATATTCAGCCACTTGTGTGCGACAATGGGACGGGAATGGTCAAGGTACCAAATCAGGATTTGTTTTCTTTCAGATTTATTAGCCTAATGCTAATTACTTAGCTCTACTCATTACTACTATTTTATGTAGATGTACTCAATAACAATGGTTTCTTCATTGATTAGTTCTTGGCTCCTTCTTTTTTTTCTTTCTTTTAACTTTTAGGCAGGTTTTGCTGGAGATGATGCTCCAAGGGCTGTTTTCCCAAGTATTGTGGGCCGCCCACGTCATACCGGTGTGATGGTTGGAATGGGCCAGAAGGATGCATATGTTGGGGATGAGGCTCAATCCAAGCGTGGTATATTAACCTTGAAGTATCCAATTGAGCATGGTATTGTGAGCAATTGGGATGACATGGAGAAAATTTGGCATCATACCTTCTACAATGAGCTTCGAGTTGCCCCAGAGGAGCACCCAGTTCTCCTCACTGAAGCGCCTCTCAATCCCAAAGCTAATCGTGAGAAGATGACTCAAATCATGTTTGAGACCTTTAACACTCCTGCTATGTATGTAGCTATCCAGGCCGTTCTTTCCCTTTATGCCAGCGGTCGTACCACTGGTAAACAGCTCTTCTAATTTATAGATTTAACCATGTTTTCAAATTTTAGCTGAGTTAGAAATTAGATGTGGTTCAAATGATTCAACTTGTTCTCTGATTTGACTAAAGAAAGTCTCTACACCTGAGTTGACACCAACTTGTAATGGTTGAAGAAGTTGCATGTTTAAACCCAAACTTTAACCCTTACCAGTTAAGATAATAATCAATCGTCTGTTTAGCTGCATGACTGGTTTTCTAATGCAGTGATTAATGAGTGATGTTTGGTTTGAGGAAATGGTTTGCATTGGGTTCTGAACTTTTCCATAATGTCCTATTCCTTTATGGGTGAGAATTGTTGGTGATGTTTGTGTGCAATATGTGTCCATTGAGATTGTCTGCTTCTTGTGCAGGTATTGTTCTGGACTCTGGGGATGGTGTCAGCCACACAGTCCCCATCTATGAAGGGTATGCCCTTCCACATGCAATCCTACGTCTTGACCTGGCAGGTCGTGACCTTACTGATGCCCTGATGAAAATCCTGACCGAGCGCGGGTACTCGTTCACCACCACGGCTGAGCGTGAAATTGTGAGGGATATGAAGGAGAAGCTGGCATACATTGCCCTCGACTATGAGCAGGAGCTGGAAACTGGCAAAACCAGCTCATCCGTTGAGAAGAGCTATGAATTGCCAGACGGGCAGGTTATTACCATTGGGGCGGAGCGCTTCCGATGCCCGGAGGTCCTTTTTCAGCCGTCCATGATTGGGATGGAGGCGGCAGGGATACACGAGACCACATACAACTCCATCATGAAGTGCGATGTTGATATCAGGAAGGATCTGTATGGCAACATTGTTCTGAGTGGCGGGTCAACCATGTTCCCTGGGATTGCTGATAGAATGAGCAAGGAGATCACTGCTCTGGCCCCAAGCAGCATGAAGATCAAGGTGGTGGCTCCACCGGAGAGGAAGTACAGTGTGTGGATTGGAGGCTCCATCTTGGCATCCCTTAGCACCTTCCAGCAGGTAATTTTTCCTTCTAATACGTAAATTGATGTGCATTTTCTCCATGGATCACCTGGTGCGAACGAACTAATTGTGGGATAACACTTTTCTATGTTGTGTGCAGATGTGGATTGCCAAGGCAGAGTACGACGAGTCTGGGCCATCCATTGTGCACAGGAAATGCTTCTAATCCTCTGCTCCAGAACCGGAGAAATGGGCAACAAAGAGAGAGAGAGAGAGAGAGAAAGAGTTCCATTCTAATTTCGAGGAAGTAAATGCGACTTGTGTTTTTATGCTACTTTTGTTTTTGCCTTTCTTCTTAGTATGATACTTTGGACCTCCTCAAAAGAGCAAGGATTTGGTTGCTTGGAAAATTCGATTCTTTCATTATTCTTTCTTCTAGGCAGTTGTGGTTGCCATGAAATCAGTTGTCAGCCTAAAGATTCTGGGTATCTTTATTTTTTTTGGGATGGGGTTGAATGGGTCTACCATTATTTGATTAGGTATCCATTTGATGGTTAAAATAACTTAAATTCATTGAGTGAATTTCTTTTTTCTCCCAGGTGCGTTTGATCTCTTATGTTGGCTCTTGTTGTTATTGTTGATGAGAGCAGGAACAGTTTGAGTGAGTTCAAGTTCCTAACCATTCTCGCTAACTAATTTAAATCTGACGGGAACAATTTGAAGTTTTATTTTTTTTATTTTTAATTATTATAAACTTTATATATTTCAAATTCATCAATTTTGTAGATTTATGCTCTTGTTGCCCAATTATATTATTAAACAGAGCCGGACTTTTAATGAACCAAGCCTGAACGATGTTAAAGCTGCGTTTGTCCTGGCTTCTATTATAAGTGCTTATTTCAGCTTATAGCTTGTTATAGCACTTTTTAAAATTAAAAGTGTGTTTGGTAACACCTAATGAGTAGGTGCTCATTCATAAGCAGTGGAAGGCTTACCTGTAAGGAGAAGCTGTTGAGAATAGCTTCACTTTTCACTTTTGTAAGAAGCTATTTTATAATACCTATTTTTTCCCTAAACTTTTATAAGCACTTAAATAAATGCTATGTTCTTTTTTTTAACTTTAATTAATATTTTCATAATACTTATTTTACCTCTAAACTTTTATAAGCACTTAAATAACGCAGTTTATTGTTGCTGTGGATAAGTGCTCCCATTGAGCCACTTGTCCAATGAATGCTTATCCAAAAGCACAAATCGAGCCAAACGCAGCCTAAGCCTTACTCAACCCGCGTCTACCTAGGTAAAGATTGGTTGGTAAGAAGATTGGTTGGTAGATTCACCCTACTTACCAAATGCAAAAGTGACAAATTTGATTTTGAGAATACAATCGGGTCATTTATTGGTTCAGTGATTGATCCGAGTAGACGGTTGACCCGATTGATCCAATTCCAACCCACTGACTTTACTGGATTAACACATGAAACTCAAAAACTGATCAATTTTAGGTTAGTGTAATGACTTGAGCCATGTGATTTCTAAATTCCATGCAAAAGTGTTGATCACTGATGTGGGATTTTGACTTGTAGTTGGGCTCACGTCCTTTCCTTCATACTAATTGAAACTCAAAAACTTACTTAAATAGCCCCCCTTTGAATCTTTCTTATATGAAGTAGTACAGTAGTAGTTGGATATTTAGGAGCAAAAGCAACTCTGCTTAACAACTACCAATCTTATTATCTCTTTGTTTTCTCTTCACTTTACTAAAAAGGACAGATAATCTAAAAAACTAAAAACCCATCTTTTATATATATATATATATATATATATATATATATATATATGCACACACACAAGAAGGATCATGTACCTGTTCCTTATAAACTGATCCAAACTGGTTTTTATTCTTTTATTATTATTATTTTTTTCGAGTTTGAGTTGATCCGGCTAGGGATGGCGACGGGGCGGGTTTTGACATACCCTAACCCGCCCCTAAAGGAATCCCCCTAATACCAAAGCTGCTCCTAACCCTATTGGGACAGTAGTAGGGCGGGGTGAGTTCAATCCAATTACAAGGTTTTTTTAAAAATAAATATTTTTTTGAGTTTAGTCTTTAAATTTTTAATACATTTACTTATAAAAAATATATTTAAAACATAAGTGAAGGACAAAAGAATGGATTGAACCAAATCCTAACCTGACTCACAGATTACCAAACCCTAACCATTAAGAACGAAATAGGTTACCCGTTTAACCCGCCCCATTTCCATCAAGAGTAATGAGATAAAACTAGGGGGGCAATCTTTTTTAGTGACCTAGATTTTGTGGGTTTTTAGGCTATGGAAAGCATCTCCACTTTTATACGTAACACTTGCTCCTATGAAAAACACTTCAAAGGCTTCAACTGAGGACATGCGACCCACATGGCCATATCAGTTGCTCAGTCCTTATAAAAGGAGACCCTTAAAAGATACCCTAGAAAGAAGTAGCTAGGTTCTGTTTCTCTCACACATTGCAACCAACAACTGTAAGATAGTGGAGATCTCACACATGTCCTTGTACTCCAACAAAGACTATAGAAATCAAGATTTCCTTTAAGAAAGAAGAGGGGGACCCTAGAGGTCCATGACTAGCTTGTCAAGTACAAGTTAGTCATGGGTAATCGGGTCGGATCACCTTTTGACACCAAAGAGAGAGAGAGAGAGAGAGAGAATGTGAAAGCAATCCAAATAGAATCTTGTGAAGGTTGAGGGAGGGAGTTGAAATTTGGAGGGGAGATGATTATTAGGCATGGGACATGATGGTTGGACATGGGAGCAAAATCATTAGACATGAGCATGACATGCAATGATGCTCCATGAGAGTGTGTGTGTATATGAATTGTTTTTTAAGTATCTTATACCCCACATTACTATATATCAGTTTTAATTATTAATAAATAGAAAAAATATTTATTAAATACTGTTAAATAATTAAAGTTAAAAGCCTTTAAATAGATAAATTATTTATTAAAAACCTCCGTCTCCTTCTCTTTATGCTGTTTAGATGATGAAAACCAAGCACTCCAAAGTGGTCCCTTAGCTTTGTACTCTAAAGTCTCTGAATCATTCCTTTTTCTCCTTATTTATCATCTCATGAGAAATTACCAAGTCACAACAGATCTCTCTCTCACTCTATTAGGATTAATAGTAGTTAGAAGACTTACCAAATCTCAACTCCCTCCATTTTCAATGGAGGAATCCTAAGTTTCTAAATATAGAGAATATGATGCAACAGATGCAGCTTTTTATAGTGGGTCTTCCATGAGCTATCCACTGATTAAATGGTTGAGATCATTAATTTGATGGGATATACTTGTATGATCTTCATCATCTTAATCATGATCTTGATGGTTTCGATCCTAGGCATTGATCAACAACATGGTGCATAAAGTGGAGACAGGGGAGCATATTGTCTGGAGCAAAACGATTAGAGTGTGTGCGGATGCACTATACGCGTCTAATTGATTATATCGTATTCCTCACATGCAATCAACAGAAAGTCAAGTACTAGCATGTCGTTTGGAGCAAAACAACTGTAGTGTACGCAGATGCATTGCACGCGTCTAATTGATCACTTGATGCTTCCTCACATGCAAACCAATAGATGGTCAGCTAGCATATCGTCTGGAGCAAAACGATTGGAGTGTAATTGATTTTCTGGTGCTCCTTAAATGCAAATCAACATACGATCAACTAGTATATTCTCTGGAGCGAAACAATTGGAGTGTTTGCTGATGTGCTGAAGCGTCTAATTGATCACCTGGTGCTCCTCACATGCAAACCAACAAACAGCCAGTTAATGGTCACCTGAACACATATGCGTATATATATATATATATGCACACGCTCTAGTTGATACTCCAATCTCTTCGATCCAGATATACTATCTCGTGGACAATTTGGATTAGGGATATTAATGAATTATGTAACTTTTCTTACCTAACATGTATATTTTATATAGGGTGTGACTACCAAACTATTTTTACACCAAGAAGGAAAAAAAAAATTAGGAAGAAAAGAAAGAAAAAGAAAAAGATTATTTCAAGAAAACTAGGCTAATTAAGCATTGATTGTAAGCTAAACAAAGAATCCGATAAATTGATTTTAGATATCGCGAGAAAATGAAGCATATGATCCCTTGTAGCAAACCATGTGCATTTGCATCAAAGTTCGTAGAGAGATCAGAAAAGAAAAGCGATTGTTAAAAACGACATTTCTTTTACATTTTGAAAGGTTTTTTTAATGGAGGAGAGAGAGAAGGTGGAAGCTTTCAATCCCTCTCTTGGCGAAGGATCCGATGCACATAAACACCTCTCTCTCTCTCTCTTTCTAACAAAGACTTAGTTAAAACCGTTTATTCTCTCTCCTTAGATCTCTCAAAGAGACTATGGTGATTTGATGATTATATTCCATACATCTATAACAACCATCTAATCGCTTCTACGTTTCTCCATCATCAATCACTTCTCTCTCTCTCTCTCCCTTGTTCCATTTTCTTGATCTTCCTCTTGTTGTTCTTCCTGTTTGTTTTTCTTTGTTTGGTTATTAATTTATTTATTTTTTCTTTTCCTCTTGATTTCTTTCTTCTACATTCACGTACGCTGAAATTGACGAAATTTCCTTTCTGGGTATGTCGAGTTCAGAGCTGTTTCTATCTGGGAACGATCCGAAACGGATCGAATTCGAGTTTCGGTTACGACCCACGTTGGAATTCTCCAATGGGTGTCAATTTCCCATTTCTAAAGATGATCTGGAGCTTCATCATGTAGACCAAGAACAAGAAGATCATAAAGAACAAGAGAAGGAAGAAGAAAAGGAAGAAGAGAAATGCGATCAGGAGCTCAAGAAGCCTTCACTTGGAGAATTCAAGGTCGATGAAGATGATGGGTATCGAACTCCAACTTCTTTGGATCACAGAATCCCAATGATCAAACAATGCCCACCTGCACCAAGAAAACCCAAACCACCTAAATCTTCAAAGAGAAAATCATCTTCAGATATAAGAAAACAACTCGGTTTCGACCTGTCTAAAGAGATTGAATCCCTGTTTCCTCCAGAACTTCTCGCAGATATTAGCCGGAAAATCAAGAAAGCTCGAGGAGATGACACCAGTAAGCTGTGATAGTATCATAGTATGATGATCTCTCTTTATATATATGTAATTTGGTAAGCTATATTATATATCCATGATAATGGTGTAATTGGGATTGCTATTTCTTTTTTTTTTCTTTGGTGTTCATGTCTTCTTCCATCTTCTTATTATTGGAATCCAAATTCATGTAAAGCTAAAGCTGTTATAATGGATCAAATCTGAATTACAGATCATTAAAAAAAAAGGTGGAAATAGTATTCCTTAATTCTCGACTCCACCTCTCATTTTCTTTTATAATCAAAGGTCATATGTTGTTTCTTAAAGATTGAATGGCAATGGAAGTAGGTTAGCATATCTTTTTAGTCTTCATCATCTTCATTCTTTCTCTTCTTTTACATCCTCTTTGGATTCCTTTCCTTGCAGATTACATTTTAGGAAAAACAAAAATGATCTACTAGCTAGAAGGAATTTTCAGTTATGGGGTATTGATGACATTAATGAGATTGTGTTAGATGGGCATGTTCTAGTTCCCCAAGAATGACAAATATCCTCCATGGTTTTCATCAACTAGTAAACCAAACCCAATGAATATTCTATTCCCAAATGGTGAAAAGACCAAACAGTGAATAAAATATATCAAACTGTTGCTAATCCTTTAAGATGGGCTTTTTGGAATTGGAATTCTTGATTTCCAAGAGAATTATAGATTTTCATTCTTTACTGTTTAGATGAAATTTGGTACTTTTTAAGTGGTTTATGAAAAGAAAATAAAAGATAATCTTGATGAGGTGATCTACCAGCCACATCAATGATCAATGAACCCCATCTACCCCACACATCAAAGACATGCCCCAGACAGTTCCAATATATCTTAGATGTGGCTTTTAATTTTTTTTAACTTACTTCCTCCCAAGCCAGCCATTCTTTGTTGTAGATCAGGAAATTCAGACTAGTCTTCCGTCCCTCAATATCGAGCCACACACACACATACACACACACACACACACAAAAAAAAAAAAACATTTAGGATGATACTTAATTGGAAAGTAAAATGTTAGGTTTATAGGGAATTGTGTTGCAACCTCATAGAACATGAGCTATTATTGTTATTTTATTGAAGTCAACATGGTTTTGGGGTATCAAACAATTATAGGAAAAGTGATTCCCACGCTCCTCAAGAGAATTTTAAGGATGTCGTGCAAGTGGCTAGCTCACTGACTCTATCATCAATCACAGTCTTATACAGCAAGGGAAAGGGGTGGGTCATGCACCCTCCCTCAGTGGAAGATGTGTAGCCCAAACCTAAGACATCACATATATGATCTTATATACCCGACTGGTGGATCTGAGATCTTCCTTCACTACCTCTTTATAAGCTCTTCTTACTTATTTTCTCTTGTTTGAATGAATCAGATCGATCAAAACAGGAAAATTTTTATTGGTAGCTTGCATTATTGAGGGTTGTTTGGGGATGAAGTGTTTTTTTTTTTTTTTTTTTAGGACGGTCAATATCAAACTGGGTCTTGAGTGAATTGATTTAAGGTAGTGTGGGTCTTAGCGATGATCCGCCTGGCCCGATCAGTCCGGCCCTATGTTTGGGGCAAGGGTTAGTAGCCCATAGGGTCGGACCAGACTGAAATTTAAGATCCGATTATTTTTTCAAACCGGGCTCAGATTTATATCATATTAGTCCGGTTCAGTCTGACCCAAGATTATTAAGTAATATATAACTCATATTTAAGCTTATTTTCATTTTGTGGCTATGGCTTAGCGGTGAGAAGTTCATAATCTACTCGTGGGAACCTGGGATCAAATCCTAGCACCAACAAAGCTACCATATTTTGTCCCATTTGGGCAAACATGGACTGGCTCGGGGTTGGCAAATGATACCATGGGCGGATATGGGCAACACTGTTAAACACGAAGATCGGGCCGGGCTGGACTCACGCCAACAAATTGCTCTATAGATTAAAGACCAATCCAAAGTCCAAACCTTACCTAGCCCGGCCTGTTGCCACCCATAGTGGGTCTCACAAGATAGATTCGGACTCGGTCTATCTAAAATCAGATGGCTTGAACTTAGTCTGCCTGGATTGAACCCAAAAGTAATGTGCCCAAACCAGTCCAAACTCAATTTTTTTAGTACAGGTTGGGTTCAGGTGCACAAAATATTAATTAAACACATGCTTTATGGAAAGTACAATACCTAATTTGGCTGTTGATGTAGCTTAGAGACATAGAGTACGGGTTTCAATGCCTTAAAAATTTTATAATATGAGCCGTTGGATTAAACCACATCAACGACTCATTTAATAAAAGGTCATATTAGAGATATTTTTTATATTATATATCGGGTCGGGCCAAACCTAAATTCAAATTAAGTGAAGTTCTGCCTCTTATTAGGATTGGGTCAACGGGATTTGAACGGGCCGGGCCAAAGTAACAACTCTACTAACAAACTGCTGCTTCCAGTGCAAGCAATATTTTAAAACCCGGCCCGTACGTTAACCCAGTAGAGGAAGTGGGTTAGGTCGAATCGGTTCAACTGGAGAGTCGAACAAAGAGAAACTTAAAGTTTGACCATTTCAAACAAGGGTTCAAGTCCATCCAACCAACGTCCACTAATTCATCAATTTTCGTTTGCCTTTGACTTTGAACCGCACACAATTCAACTACAGCTAATCTTCCGTTTGCCTTGGTTTCTTTCTACCACACAAACTCACAAACAAACCGTTACTTCTCTCTCTTTTGTGGTCTCTTTTCCCGCCGTTTCCTTCTCTCCTCGTAACAAAACCCAAGAAATTCAAAAAAAATTCCTCTGTTAGCTTCTCTCTCTCTCTCTCTCTCTCTCTCTCTCTCTCTCTCTCTCTCCCTTTCCATCTCATCAGAGCTGTAAACTAATATGCATGGATGCCAGAGGCAAGAAGGATGATGACCATGAACTGTGATGGCTTCTGGACCAATTACATCGACAAAGACGATAATTTCTTCGAGTCCCGCGACCGCATCTCAACCTCATCTGCTGTTTCAGTCGACTTGGCCTCTTCCAGCAATGACGACAATGAAAACCGCGTCTCGTTTGATTCTGCAATCTCATCAGCTCCTTCTGAGGAGCTCCGCAGCTTGGCTGCCTTACCTATGGCAGCATACAAGTCCATGTCTGTGGACTATGGTATATGGATGGCAGAGCCCGGATCCGTGAAAGAGCGCCGCAAGCGCCTCCTGCAAGGCATGGGCTTGTCAGGCGACAAGGCGCTCCTCAGACTCAACACCAACGAATTCAAGCGAGCCGCTTCTGCTAAAATTGGATCACCATTGCTTGTATCTTCTGCATTAGCAGCAGAGGAATCGAAGCAAGAAGCACCGTCATTGCCTTCACCATCACCTGCAAATGTGCTTGTTAGATCCAAATCTGAAGGAGATACAATATCAATAGTTTTAAATGCCAAAAACAGAAAAGAACAACTTACAGGAGTTGCGTCGATAAGGCATCTTATGCGATCGTCTTCGGCACCATCAGCGTTACGCGATCGTAGGCCACGAATACACAGCACCTGTTCCATTGGCTCTACAATCAGCAGAAATTGTTCCATCTCATTGCTGTTATCGAATAACCCTATCGGTACTTTCTTTGTTATAAAGAATCTGGACACAGGCAAGGAGTTCATTATGAATGAGTTTGATGAAGATGGAAAGTGCAACCGGCTTTTCGATCTTGGGACTGGGAAGCAGCTCACCGTGGAGGAATTCGACAAGGATATTGGGCATTCCCCCATTGTCAAGGAGCTGATGCGTAGAGAAAATGTGTCGAGAGTTCCTGAAGGAAGCATTGTTGTTAGTGATAGAAAGGTGGGTGTGAATGTGAATTACCTAAGTAGGAGCTTCAGGCAAAGCAAGAGAAGAGGAGTTGCTTGGTTGAAGAACATAAAGGATGTAGCAAATACAATGAGCGGATTCATCGGAGATAAGGAGAGGGAGTATCAACAACCGGCAATGGAACAACGGTCCACCAAGAGTTGTTCTTCCTCCGAGTGGATGAAAGTCCGTCAGCATGGCAAGTGCTACAAGGAGCTCACCGGTCTACACCTGTGTCAAGAGATTCAAGCTCATCAGGGATCAATTTGGACTATAAGATTTAGTTCTGATACTCGTTACCTTGCAAGTGCAGGAGAAGATCGAGTTATTCATGTCTGGGAAGTTCTTGACTGTAAAGGCATGTCACTGAGAGTACCAGATGAAGGGAATTCCACAGCACTTTACCCCATGGCCTGCCGTTTCCCTGAACGACCTCCGCTGGCTGAGGTTGCATCGCTGCCATCAGAGAGGAAGAGAAGGGGGAAACTTTCTTCTTGCAGCAGAAAGGAAAGTTCATTCCCCGAGTATGTTGTCGTACCGGACACTGTTTTCTCTCTCTCGGAGAAACCAGTATGCTCCTTCCAAGGTCATCTGGATGATGTATTAGACCTATCTTGGTCCAAATCTCAGGTCAGTCTCCTACCATCCTCTTTACTTGTACCTGCTTACTATGATATGTTCATAGGCCCCTAGAATAGGAATTCAATGCAACTTGGACAGTAGAGAAATGTAGGTCAAAACTGAGATTTGTACATTTAGGGACAAGAGGAACTTTTGTTCCATTCAAATATCATCACTGAAAAGACAAATTCAAATTCCTCAGTCATCTCCAACTCTGATCTATAGAACCCTGTAGTAAATTGATGAGAAGTACATAGTTCCATCAAAGAACTATTTAATTTGCTTTCTGGACACACATAAATTGAGAAGGAAATCTAAATTTTGATTCCTATATCAAGATATTGTAAAGACTTCATCATCTGGTGAGCAAGAAAGTGCTAGTGTTTTTCCATAATGTCCTTTGGGATTCTATATAATCTTATTCCATATAGCTTTAAATACAAAAGATCATTATTCAGGGCCATCAAGTAACTAATTTCTGTGAATTTTGCAGCTACTCCTTTCATCTTCAATGGACAAAACTGTTAGACTATGGGACATGGAAACCAAGAGTTGTTTAAAGTTGTTTGCCCACAGTGATTATGGTGAGATGTCTAAAATATATATTTCACGCATATTATACTATAATTGAAATATCATTACATTGCACATTTATTTCTATCTAATTTATTCTTGCTTTCTTTTTGGGTTGGGTTGATTAGTAACTTGTATACAGTTCAACCCAATAGATGATAGATATTTCATCAGTGGCTCACTTGATGCCAAGGTTCGAATATGGAGTATACCGGATCGGCAAGTTGTGGACTGGACAGATCTTCATGAAATGGTTACAGCTGCCTGCTATACTCCTGATGGGCAGGTAATGCTATGTTAAGTTTGCAGTCTGGTTTTTGCTTAAAACAATCAGCTTATCTCATCAAGTTTATTATCTTCAGCTTTGATGCTTACTACTTGGTTAAGTTTCTGCAAGACTCGATACTATTTGATTTGAATACTCATCAACTTCCTAGTTACTCATTTATGTGAAGATTATTTTACCCTTTACGCCTATACAATTCTTGATCGACTTGAAAACTAGGAGAGTTTTATAAGCACACTTTAATTGAAACTTTATGCACAGGACAAGAACAAGATTTTGTCCAGTTGATGATGGTTTATAATTTTGTCATTTAAGGGTGCGTTAATTGGCTCACATAAAGGGACTTGCCGTTTGTACAACACATCTGGTATGAATCATCTTACTCATTTCTTTAGTATTTTGAGTTGGGAACAGATCATTTTTTGCTCTCCTGCTAAATATCTTCTGTCTTAATCTTTTTGTATAAGTTGTAAGAAAAATATTTATAAATGCAAGCTTCAAGCCCATGTTTTAAAAGACTTGAAAAATTCAGTTTCTATTTTTAACTTGATACCCAATACAGATTTACAATACATCATGTTCCCTTATGTTTACCCCCCCCAAAAAAAAAGAAAAAAACCAGTGCCACAATATTGAAAATTTTATATGAAATCTTAGTCATTGTTCCATCATGTTTAGTCAGGAAATTAAGGGCAATGACAAAAAAAAAACACACAAAAGAGGATTATCACACAGCTAATGTATATATATATATATACATTTCCGGAAAGCTAAATATCAGGATGCTAGTGGTGGGCAGTTGGACTATATTGAGATACTTACAACAATATTGACTGAAACTGTTTGAGCAAATGCCAAATTGTTCATGTCCTTATGTTTTAATGAGAATTCAGTGAGAGGGGAAAAAAACCTCTAAAAACATCATATGAATACTTCTCATCTACACAAACACAATCATCTATACATATGTGTGCATGCGAATTATTTTCTCATAAGGAGTCAAGAAGAAATCCATAAAGCCCAAGTGATCTACACATAAAACGAGAGTTCTAATAGGTATCGGTAAAAAGCGAAATTATATTGATGAAAAAGAAAGGAAGAGCTACAAAATAAAGAGACGAGCTCTAACAACAACAAAGCGCCTTAACCCAACTAGCTTTTGGGATTGGTGACAAAATGTCTACAATTTACTTAAATATGTTCTGGTTTCAGAAGGAACAAAGTACACCATCTATTAATTATCAAGAATCAAACCATAGAAATTTGTCTAAGCTACTGATATAATTGCTCAAGAAAAAGCTACTGCTATAGCTTTTCAGATTGAACCAAATAAAATTTTTACTATGTGCAAGCCAATTTCTTTTTCATATAGGGGAATAATTGAATTAGTTGCAGATGCTCTACAACTAAGATACAGGTTTACAGCTTTGTCGGTTGGGCATGCTGCACAGGGACATTTGATATCACTAATGTATCTACTTGATTTACAAATTATTAAATCTTTGCTTATGGCCATTTTACTCGGTGAAACAGAATGCACACTAAATCAGAAAGGTCTGATAGATATACGAAACAAAAAGAAGTGCCATGCAAAAAAGATCACTGGCTTCCAGGTAATCCTCTGCCTATCAGTTCTTTGTGAACTAAAGCAAATGCTTCTAAATAAGCCTTATCTTTGCATAATGCTTATTGATTGTGTACCTAAATTTTGAACATGAAATGTAAGCCGATCAATTTGTCCTTGAACAGTTTGCCCCTGGGAATCCATCTGAAGTTCTAATTACCTCCGCTGATTCAAGGATCCGAGTCTTTGATGGTTACGAAGTGATTCACAAGTTCAGAGGTATAATCTCAAGTATAGGAAATTCTCAGTAGACAAACAAGTATATCAATAGATTATTGATTCACATTTATAGAAAACAGCTTCTGATAGGCTTTGCCTATAATATATTCTTCACTAAACTGTAATCGGTTTGATGACTGTCGCTATTCTCTCCATTTCGATAGGCATTGAAAAGAAGTAGCAAACAGTCCGGGGAATGGCATTTAGAATGTATGATTGTGGTCATACTGTGAGGGTATTATCTGGCAAAAGAATATGGTCTTACCCATTATTGCCAGCTGGTAAAAACTGATGCTGGAAAACTGTACAATAATTGAAATAAAAAAAGTCCAATTCATGACTTCCAGAAGTGCACAAGAGGCAAGAAATGCAGTAATATCGATAATGTGGAAACTGGGATCCAACCCACTCACCTTTGCACTACATATACCTTGATGCCATTGCCAAAGATATACTCAATGGAACCTGTCCCTAGGATAAAACTGACTAGAAGAATTACAATGATCTAGAGCGAATGTCTGACCAGAAGACTTAAGTATAATCTAGAGCTAAAACCCATATGGCTAAAATAGAAAGTCCGATGATCAGGAACTGAAGTTGCTGTTCTTAAGTACTTAGTAGGTTAAAAATTTTCAAGACACTTTGGTTGAACAGACTAATTTATTGGTATGCTGTTGGTTAACAGGTTTTCGGAATACCAGCAGCCAAATATCAGCATCATTCACAGCAGATGGGAGATATGTTGTATCTGCAAGTGAGGATTCTCAAGTGTATGTATGGAAGCGTGAAGAGATCCACCACGCCGGTAGTGGAAAGAACAAAGGACAGAACACCACTCGATCTCACGAGCACTTCCAATGTAGAGACGTATCGGTCGCAATCCCTTGGCCTGGTAGTATCAAGGGTGAGCCTCCAACCATACCACTTCACTCCAAGAGACACCAAAAACGTCCCAGCAATCAACCACCTCTATCCAGGGGGTCTGTAACTCTCGAGGATGTCCTCGTAAGAACTGGTAGTAAGAGACATTTGCCGCCTATTCCTAAAAAGATTAGCCTACAGGAAAAGGCATCAACCTGCACAGAGGAAAAGCTCGCAAAAGCAACTCGTTCAAACTCGGGGATCGGTGAAAGAACTGCCTCATTTACTTCGGCTTCTTCTTCTTTTAAGTACGGTGATTCACATTCTGTTTCTTCTTCAGGCCATTACCATTCTTCGTCGTGGTCCTGGTTTGATAGCATTACTAGTAATGGGAGTCGTTGTATCCAAGCAACAGCATGGGGTATGGTAATTGTAACAGCAGGGCTGGGTGGTGAAATCAGGGCATATCAAAATTTTGGACTGCCAATACCGCTTGGCAGCCAAACCAATCTCTTCAAAGACCTTACATAATTCCTCCAGTATCTGTAAGATTAGGCTCATTCAGCTCCATGGCCAAGACTGTCAAGCTTTTCTCTTGTTTCAGTCTACACTTAAGTTGCAGAGCAATGGATAGCAAGGACTGGTATCGATATGCACTTCGATTGGACCTCTTGTTAGGTAATGTCAATATCATGAGGGGGCTCTCGTCCATGATAAGCTGTTGCTTTGTCATCTTTGTTTACACCCCATTTCCGCTTCTTCACTCATATCTTTACAGGGTCTGTGAAGGTATTGATTCAACATACAAGATTTGATTATAGGTTGATGGTAGAAAAACCAAGGCTCAAGTACAAGCTATGGAAAACGTGGATGTATCACTTCTATCTCACTCTAACAGGCTCTTTCCCATGAAGGTTTTGTTCATATAAGAAAGGTTCTCACAGACTGATAGAAATGAATACACAAGAAAAAGGCGCCTGGATTCAACTATCTGTGTAAATTTGATTGATGTGTGTTTTTCTCAATGTTGAAATTTAGAAGATAAAAATTTCAGTCGGTAAGGACCAATTATTTCATGCACAGGGCTCCAGCCCCATCAAGAAAAAGTTCAATATGCAAAGACAAATAGCAGGAATACAATTTTCACTCATCATAGAATGTTTTCTTCTTTTTCTTTCTCTTATTTTTTTCCAATATTGCATAAATCTCACATGGTTTGCCAACCACGTATCTAATTACTTGATTAATTTTATTGCTTGGGTGGTATTCACATCAGAAGCATTCACTGAAATGGTCCAATCTAAGCACAGAAAGAAAATACAACTACCGTTGAAAAATTACAATCAGCATGGCTGATGCACATCAAAGTTATCCAGAATCTATTCTACAATCCACAACAGTATAAAATAACAAGATTGCAGTTGCTCCTCAAACAGGTCTTATTAAAATGACAAAGCAGGCAATCCCCAAGATCAAATTTCCGAAATGTCGTATGGAAAATAATGCCTGATTTGCAGATAGAAGACTAAGCACATCAATGAAAGATGGGAGAATATCCAATTTTTTCTCAGCATTTACCAACAATATTTGGCCTTCAACCAACTTCGAATCACAATTTGAATTCATCGCTTTGTACCAAAAGGATCAATTAAGAGGTAGACTTGCCTGTTACTTCTCACAAGAATGGAGGCAGTATCACCCACCGTCGTGGATACTTTGTCCTTCCTTCCCATCAAATAACTGCATGAGAGTGTTTTGAGGTAAGAAATCCAATTTATGGATCAGAGTTGAGGAAAAGAAGGAAAAAAAAATAAAAAAAATCTAAGGCTTCCAAAGTGCAGTGACGTCTAAATGGCATACATTTATGTTATAACATTCAAGGGAGTGGGACGTATTGAAGGATACCTTATAAATCTACATATAAAAAAAAAATTAAAAATTAAAAAAAATAAAATAATTAAAAAAAATCAAACTATTGTATCCATATGATTAATCAAATTACTGTCATTGAATGGTTTGGCCTAGCCATTACCATAACATGGCAGTTTCTTTCCTAGTATGTGTGCCACATTTACCACTATGACATTTTTTATGTATTTAGGTTCATCAAGTGAAGAGCTTTGATCATCCTAATGAACAACAATACACAAACACACGCCTATTTGCTGACAAAATATGATGAGTATATGCCAAAAGACAACAAACATTGGTTACCTTCTTCAGACGGCGGTGCTTCGCAAGAGCCCAATTAGTCATTATCAGAGTAGCAACCACAAGGAACACATAGCCTGCAATCGTCTGTGTTGCGATATTGAAGCCCAGCCACTGATAGATCTCTGTTGT
>JAUPMG010000013.1:12760206-12774577 GCA_031762675.1 Pachysandra terminalis | reverse complement strand
AAGCCATCACTTGGACCTCACTAGGTCACAAGGAACCCACAAGCTCAACCTATATACCAATCTCCCTAACCTGTCCCTAAGCCGCAGCTCACTATTGCTGTAAGAGAAAAGTCACTCGATCGACATCAGCGATCGATCGACATCCGGGATCGATCGACATCTGTGATCGACAAATTCGATCGATCGACATTTCCGATCGATCGACAATCCGCCCAGAACATGCTCTGTTCTAGCACAGCAATGAATTTTGAGAATATCATCCCACATATCTCATGCTATATCACTTAATACTCATAGATTTCATATCTAATACCTTAACTAAGCATTACTAAACTCGAATCAATTAAAAATTCATCCTTAATCTTTCTGCTTTTCAAACACTTTCATTATGCTCTGTTTTGGCAAAAACTCAATTTCAGAAATTGTACTTGTAATCTATTGATTTCGAATCCAATACAGGGCATAAAATATACAAATTTGCATCTAAAAACAAGCATGTAACCTTTCAGAACAGAATCAAAATCAGCATATCAATATATATACATATCTATACGTTCATACCTATAAACCTTAAAAATTTTACAATCGAACAACACAGATGCCTTAAACTAATTCCAGACCTTCCTTTCAAGTTTTTAAAACCAAAAATCATCAAGATTTAGGGTGATTAGACTGAGTACTTACCGTTGTATGCAAAAATCAAAAGAAAATCCTTCTTCCTCCTAGTCCGTTCTTTCCTTCTTCCCTCTAACTGTCTTCCTCTTTCTTCTGTTTTCTACAGCAACCGAATAGAGAATGGATGAGGGTCAAGTGCCCTCATCCCTCCTCTCACTCCCTCTCTCTTCCCACACGAAGCCACCTCGCCACATCTCTGGCAATATCGTTCACGCAATCTGTGCGTGAACAGATTGAATCCAATTCAAATTAATTACTACAACATACCCCCAATAAAAGCTTATTTATATAAGGACCCCTATAACCAAATAATTATTTCAATTAACTCCTACCTCTAAATAACATATACTAATACACCTAAGCATAATTTAGTTCAAATAAAATATACTTTAATGGGTGAAATAAATTTAGGGGGATTAATTAACATATAATTAAAGAAATAATTTAAATAAAATTAGGGAAATTAGATTAAGGGGTTTAGGTCATTACATAAACTATGCTAGATTACTGATAACCTAAATTTGAGAAGCTATGGAGCTCTGTAATTGATTTGTTGTTGATGCTGTGGAGACTTTGCTCGTTCCAACTGGTCTTGCTTTTATAACCCATTATGGCAACCGTTCAGCGGTTTGTACATAATGGGTTGTAACTGTCTCTTACTCATTGACACGTGTCCCACTCTTTCCTTAAAAGCATACCCCCACGTTCTGATGATGGAGGCGAGCTGGGCTTAACTGAGTTTTCATGGGCTGCTCTTTCATACTGGGCCCAGCAGCGGTGCGTGTGGGCTAGCCCTGTCTGGGGCATCATGGATGGCCTCAACAACAATGAAGCATTTTTTTATCAAGATTCGTTGTGATTCTCGAATGTGTACTATTCGATCGTAACAGGATACTTTGTATACACACAATTACAATCTTGATCCAACGGTCTAGATAAAATCTGATAGACATGTATCCTTTCACCTATCATTGATTAGGTGCGAGCATGATCCCACGATCAAAATCTCACCATGAGGTAGGCCATACTCTAAAAGAAAAGGCTCCTCAAGTACTGATGACCCAATTTATTGTAAATTCAAATTGGGCCAATGCATGCATGCCACGTGGCACAGACTGGGAAGTCGTACAGGCCAAGTCACTTCAGGCGTGCAGAGCTTTCATGAGGCCGGATTAAACCCCTATGGTCGGATACAAGGTTGACCCCTTTCAAAGGTCATGAGGCCGGATTAAACCCCTATGACCGGATACAAGGCAGACCCCTTTCAAAGGTCATGAGGTTGGATTAAACCCCTATGATCAGATACAAGGTTGACCCCTTTCAAAAGGTCATGATGCCGGATTAAACCCCTATGGCAGGATACAAGGTTGACCCCTTTTAAAGGTCATGAGACTGGATTAAACCCTTATGGCCGGATACAAGGTAGACCCCTTTCAAAGGTCATGAGGCCAGATTAAACCCCTATGACCGGATACAAGGTTGACCCCTTTCAAAAGGTCATGAGGCCGGATTAAACCCCTTTGGCTGGATACAAGGTTGACCCCTTTCAAAGGTCAGTGAGGTAGGGCTAATCTCCTACCGGATTAAAACCCTATGGCCGGATGCAAGGGAGATCCCTCTTTTAAAGGTCATAAAACCAGGTGACTCCCGGTAGTTCCCAAAGGACTACCCTTGCTTGGGTATAAAGCCGGCCTTTTCCTCTCAAAGGCTAAGGGTGCTCCCTCCCGCTTAAGGGAGGAGCGAGTTTGCACAGCCCAACAAGCAAATATCCTCAATGTTGGAGAGAAGCGTTGACTCATCCCAAGGCACAAATTGAGAGGTAGAGGATTCATGAACAAATCTTCCACTCCACGATTCTCAAGCTGGATGTGACCTGTGGTCTAATCAGAAAAAGGAGGGGGACAAGAGATCCCTTTTCTCACGAAAGTAAAGTGACAAGAAACACTCCCATTGGCCTAAGTGGATGGCAGGATTTGACCAAATCTACGGCCCGCCCACACCGCATCATTGCAGGACCTCTGGTCCAAGCAAATCAATGTGCGGCCTTTGGTCCAAACGGGAAAAGGAGGGGCTTGAACCCAAGAAACCCCTTTTTCAGAAATACAACGGATCAAATCCCGCCAATCCAGGTGAAAAGCGGCAACCCACATGGGCCTAAATTTAATGGGACTGACGGCCCGCCCATGTCTTGCAATCATCACATTAGTTTTAAACCAATCAGAAAGGAAACACGGGAGAGGGGGGACAAGGAAAACCCTTTTAGAAAGGGGGGACAGAGAAAACCGACCCATCAGCCTGGACGGACAGCTGAAGCCTGCTCGAGCGACTGATGGGATTGGTTAAAGCTGCAGGCCGCACTCACAGCCTATCCCATAGTGACAGGTGTCCTCATTACAAACTGGCATGCTTGACACTTGTCACTCGAGGATAGGGCTCGGCCAGGGGGAAAAGGCTATAAAAGCCTTCACTCCCCTAGAATGAGACCCAACTTTTTCCATCAGAGAAAAAAATTGCCTAGGCTTGAGCTCTCTAAACCATTTGAGTGTTGCAGCTGAAACCTTCATGAGGTCCTTATTCCCGATCCCGACCCTCACCTTTCTGTTTAAACACCTTATTAGGGAAACCTCATTCTGGAACGGCCACCCCGTGGTTTAGGCCGGTGTGAGACAGGAAACCAGACCGGTTCAACTCAGAATTTAGTGAACCTCTCAGGTGCTGACACCTGTGCGTTTTACTTAAGATAAGTAAACCGGCTTAGACTACCATTTTGGGGATCAATAGTACGACCTTAATCTAACAGTCTAGATCAAATTCAAAAGGACCCCTTCACATCTGGTATGGGCATGATCTTGGCGAGAAACAAAATGTGCTTACAAAACACTCTCGCACATGCACGTGCACGATAGTGACACATAATTAATGAGTTCACCACTTCACCTTATATAAAGCTTTTACATTTCATTTTTTTTTCTTTTAATGATGAACTTATTTTAAATGGATGGCGGCAAACAGTAAAGACTAAGGTGCTGTTTGGCTTCCATTTTCAGAACTCGTTTTAAGGCTTGGAATGGCTTGGAATGAGTTTCCACAAAAAAATGGATGTTTGGTTAGCAAGCTTTGGAATGAGTTTTTCAGAATGAATTTTGAAAAATACACATAACCTCATAATCAAGTCCAAAACTGTTTATAGATTTTAAGAATAAGTTTTCATTTTGATGGCAAACTTGTAAATACCAAGAGAACCCCTTTCCACCCCCAACCGCGTCCCTCTTGCCTTCCCCTAATTTGAATTCAAAAATATCTCCCGGACAAGAAACACAGAACCCTCTTTGCAACCAACCAAACACATCGCAATTAGCAGCTTGGAAGTCCAAACCCTAGCCGGAAATCATGGCGTCGTCGATCCATCTCTCCGTCGATGATAAGGACCTCTACGACGCTGAGCTTTGGGCCGTGATCGATTCCGCTGCAGCTTCGCATTCCTCCTCTAAAACTCGAAGACCCCTTTCGTTGAAGTACGCCATTCTTCAAACTCCCAGTCCGGTTTCGAAACCCTCGCCCATGACCGAGATCTCGAAGAACAATAGACACCAGTTCACGGTAGAGGAAGGCGTTATGGTTTCGCCGGACGGTGAGGTGTTACAGGAGTCTTTGATCGATTACCGCCCGCAGAAGATTGCAAGATCTTGCATTTCTGAATTGAATGAAAACAATCGGATGGTTGTCGTCAAGAATTTGCAGCGGACGCCGACAACGCCATCCTACAATTCTCCATTACCAGAGAACGGAAGATTTTCGGTGCAGGAGTTTAGCCCTGCTTCAGATAGCTCGCCGTTCAACTTGCATCAGAGCAATGACAAAGAGAACATGAGGCATAGCTTATCTGGCCGATTTCCTTCCGTCTCTCTCTTCAAGGAATACCAGAATGCAGCAATGGCGGTAATTTCTTCGTTTTTGTTGTTTTATTTATTTTTATTTTATATAATCTGGTTGAACTTTGTTGAGCTTGATATATACTGGTAAATTTATATCCGAAATCGTTATCTTCAGAACTTGATTTTTTTATTTTTTTAATTGTCATATCTGCCTTACTTACTAGAAAATGGTTATTTGTTGTATGTGATGACATATTTTATGATGATAAGATGTCAATGCTAGGGAGAGAAAGAAAATCAAGATGAGACTTAGAAAATTTTCAAATATGATGCAATATGATTCCAAGCAGAATTATATGATAATTTCAGTACTCATCACGTATTTTATGTTATAATTTATGCCCCATCTGTTTTGCAGATTTTATTCATTTTATTACAAAATATGGCATCTTACAATCAAAGGATGTGCATTTCCACTGTTGGTGTATCAAGTACAAATTCATAGAGAATTTTCTCATTTGAAATTAGTGGGTGTTAGTACGTCTCATTTACAGAATGCTCTGACTGTGAAGACTAGAGTCCTAGCATAATAGTTTCATTTTTCTTTTTAAATATTTCTTGAACTTACGTAGTGTAATGGTTAACATCATGTTATAGCTGAACGTTAACAAAAATTTATAGAAGGCTGAAATTGCCAGTTTTTAAGACGAGGTTGCTGCATTGACAACCATTGATTTTTGAGTTTATATCCCTTAGATTTGCCTAGTTTTGAACATTTAGATCAAACTATCGAAATAGAATTCTAGTAGAAGTTAATCATTATGTACTACACATGTGTACATTTGTTGCATCTATAAAATGTCAATAACACACGTGCACAGAAGTTATCTCTAGAATATTTTTTAAAGATTTACAATTCATATGGTTCTGTCTCTTCGTTCTTTTGTTGATTGTACAACACTGTACTTTTCACTAGTATGAGCTATTTTTTGAGGGCTCTTAATTTACCATATCTTTCTTGGATGAGAACAGTGGCTAGTCTAAAGTTAATAGAGTTGAGGGAACAGGACTTAAAGAAAAACATATTACATTATTGGATGCTTTTTGTCTGTATTTCTACGTGCTTCTAAAATTCCTTTGTTCCTCTGTAGGTTCAGACATAGATATACATAATACATTAGCTCTTTTATGTGTTGGAGTTCTTGCGCACTTCTTTTGTTCTTTATTTTTGCGATATAATTTTATCAGTGGGAGATTGATCATTGCTCTTGCTTAATAATATCAGAAATGTTACCAATGAAAGAAAAAATCATATCTAAATGTTCTAGAAGACCTCTATGGACTATTTCTTGCATGTCATTTTGAAGCATGCCATTCAAGCCTTTCAGCTTTTTGAAAAATTTTATATCTAAAATGTGCTGAGGGTGGTGCTGTCATATTTTCTATTGAATAATTTAGTTTTTCCTTTTCAAGATTGAATGGCAGAAAAAGATTTGTGTTGCCAATCCCAACTAGCTGGGGAAAAGGCTTTTATGATTTATTGGTTGTTTGAGATTTAATGACGTATTTGTGTATTCTCACTTCTATGAGCAGATTCTAGAGAGAAGTGATTACACAATTATTAGTGGAAGCCCATATATAAAGAAATCAGGTAATTGTTCTTAGAATTATTTTTCCATCATTGTGTTGACATAGATGAAGAGTGTCTTAAGTATTAAATTCCTTAGTCAATCTATAAGATGAGGGTATTTCTTACTTAATGTTCTGTTTTATAGGATGGAGGAAGATATCATTTTACTTCAATCTATCATACGAAATCAAAGACAAGTCCATTGAATTTGATGAGAATCGGAATGTACAGCGTGCTGAATTTGTGGTACGAGCATCCATGCAGTAAGTCCATTGGCTATTTTGCATACCATAAAAGTAAAATAATTTAGTCAACAATTTTTCTTCTTCTTCTTCCTTTTTTTCCCCTGACATAACTATCTTATTCTGGCTTTGCGAGTAGTGGTGGTAGGTTCTCGGATGGATGGGGATCATGTGAACGGCGTGAGAAAAGGTTTTTGAAACTAAACCATGACATTCCCAGCACAGCAGAAACAAGAGCCAAAAATAAAGCATGCCAAGTAGGTGCATCTTTTTCATTATTTCCTAGCTCGTTCCAAATTCTGCCGTTAATGATTTAATTTGATTCACATCACATGTTGTTTCACTGTACTGTTCAAGTTGGTTCCCGTCTTTGTTTTCTATTCAAAACTTTTTACTATTTTTGAAGTCCTCTATAAGATTAACGAATTTTAGTCTTCAAGCATAAGTTAAATGAATAGGATGGTTTCTTCTTGAAATCATGGGCAATGAGAAGCTCATAGAAGCATGATATTGGAGTAGAAACGCTCAGTTCAGTTGATCTAAACTGGTTTATGAATACCCACTTTGCACCATGTACTGTGTAAATGTTGAGCTTGAGCTTTTTAATGTTCCGGTTGGTGGACAATTGGTTATTAGCATAAAATAGGTAGTTATTCTTGAGAATAGTCCTCTTTGCCTCGTAGAAAAAAGGCTTATGAGGCTTCAATCTTGGGCTGATTGGAAGCTCTTTAAGTTTTGTGTTCAGATGGAAATTTGCAATACATATGATTTAGGTTTGTCCGAGTGGTGCATTTCTTCTCTTTTTTGTTTTATTTTTTTTGCCCCTCTAGTAGGAAATTAGCATGAATATATTAAATTGGAAATTACATTAGTTTCTTTCCTTCTCTAATAGAAAATTATCATAAATTTATTTTCCTTGAAATTAACATTAGTGTCTTCTGTATGGGACAAATTTAATTGCTAGACTTGGCTAGGAGCCTCAGACCCCGAAATCCAACCATTTACTTGACGAGGGGGCGGGTAATTAAAATAAATTTAGCGATCTGGGATTAGCATGAGAGTATTTATACCAGATGAATGCTTATCACTAGATGATGTAGGGAGGGAGGGTAATTAACATAAGTTTAGCTACCTGGAAACTAATACGAGAGTATCTATACAAGATAAATGCTTATCACTAGATGAGGGAGTGTAATTAATATAAACTTTGCCTCCTGGAAGTTAAAACAAGAGTATCTATACAGGTTAAATGCTTATCACTAGTTTTGCTACTGGAAGCTAACATGAAAGTCTATACAAGATTAATGCTTATCATTAGTTGTGTATGGGGGCCTGTCAGATGCTAGAAGTAAACAGTACAATATGGGTTGAATGCTTATCACTAGATACAATTGAGGGTTATACAAGATGAATGCTTTTCACTAGATGTGTACGGGGGCCGTGACCCTTGAAAAATGATCAGATGCTAGAAGTTAACACTAGAATATCTATATGGGTTAGATGCTTATCACTAGATGCAAATGAGGGTCTTGACCCTTGGAACATAATCAGATTCTTTGACCACGTATTTCAGTCACATTGCTCTCCATATTTTGAAAGTACCATTTTTTGTACCACAAGGAAAGGCTGATCTTGTTGAAATCATGTAGATGATGTTGTTTTGTGGAGACTGATGGTACTGAGGCATTCGGGAACTAGTGATGATCCAGCCATAGTAATTTCACGTACTGTTTTGTTTAGCCCTAACTACAGGGTATTTATCATACTTCTCGTGTCTGCTCTTGTAACACTTTTTTTTTTGAGCTTGTGAGAATAGTGGAACTGGGTGTGAATCCGTGCTCGTAGGCACCATTGTAGAACCACGTAAATCGCTGTGTCTCGTGTGCTTGATTTGTGTTCTTCATCTCTGTTTATCTTTCTTTCTTAACAGATAGTTCCACAAAATGGAGATTATAAGATTATTCATGAAGAAAATCAAGTTTTTTCCCTGTTAGTGAAATTGCAATGGAGCATAAATTGTACTTGAACAGGAATATTGACATAACCGAGAATCGTCAGACTAAGGATTTATTTTTCAACTAGAGATCAGTTATAATAGTTGTCTTGGATGATACATGAATGATAATGTTTATGCAGTGAATGGTATTTTTTTAGAGATCCAATTCTCTAACAAGGATTGTAAGTGTTGCATAACTAGGACCCAATCGACACTCAAGACTGGCAGTTCTGCGTTCACATTCATATTCCATTACATTGTACCGCACATTGATATGAGAGCACAAAACATGCAATTACCTTGTAAAATGCATTGGTATCTTAAAAATTGTTAAACTCTTGTACTCAGTGTTATTAAAGGTGCTAGCTTAGGTGTCTAGCGGTTTTATAAGGGTTATCCGAAAGGAATGATTGATTGATTCCATGTTTGGTTGTATACAGGACCTGTTAGGAATTGGAGAGTACCGACCAGGGACAAGAAACGCTCATCGTTAAATCTACACCACTCACTGACGTACCTGCAAGCTCTCTTTGGTTCAAGTAGAATTGGAGCATTGCATAATTGAGTGAAATTCAGCTGGTTGGTGGATCGGTCTATGCAGTCCAATCCTAAAATCTTGGGTGAGTTAGAAAAGGAGTGTGTGGATGTAAACTAAGAATGGTCTCGCTATCTTGCCTCATCACGTTTATTTTACTTGCTCCAATGCAGGCCCCAGTAAGTAAATCTTTTCCGGCTTCTACCTACTAATGTCGGTCGTCAACTCTCTCGTCATTTTGTTAGTTTTCAAAGAGAGAACTTGAAAAATTAAGGTTTTCCTTTTTGCCAGTTCAAAGAAGTATTTAGGCTAAAGCCTAATATGTCAAGAGGTTAATTTTTTACCTCTCTCTCTCTCTCTCTCTCTCTCTCTCTCAATTTTATTTATGTAAAGGGACTACACGGGATGCCGCCCTTCTCAATCCGTCATCTCAGTTGGACAACTAGGTATGTGTCCAATCCATTGCTGTTGACTATTGATTATTGATTACCCAGTTCGTAAGTTGGTCATCGGCTTGATTTCCTCCTCGATAAATGTGATTAATTTTGCATTTCTGGAATCCCCCGATCCAATCCTTGATCCTCCAGGTTAGGCTTCTTAATTGCTAAGGTAGGTTTGGCTCTGGTTCGGTAATCCATTGAATGATTTGAATCTCAGCTTTGTTCTCTCTCTCTCTCTCTCAATCTTTTCATTTCTTCAATGGTGATTAAGATTACATTACCAAAAAAACAGAAAAAAGGGTGATTAAGATTTAAAGGATTCCGTGTCCTCCTGTCCTTGGGACGTTGGGAGGTGAATCACGACGGAGCTGCCATTGGAACAAGAAGAAAAGTATACTCAATAAATGGGAGACATTACCCTTTTGCCCTTTTTATTTTTTTATTGACCTTCCATCACCATCAATTCATCACCATTATAAAATATTATAAAATATCTTTCTTACCCTTCTTTCTTTTACAAATATTACTTTTAAGTCCCTAGCTGGTTATGGTTTCGTTCTGCTGGATGGGTATGGGGACCATATTTATAGGTTCTACGGACCGCTTTTATTTCTTTGTTGGTCCACAAATAAAATGCCACGTGTTTTATGTACCATCACCGTCACGAAGAGATATTCGGATCGGATCGTAACGTCCCGCCAGAGTTCAGATACCTCATTTGAGGGCATTTTGGTCATTCGAAATACTGCTTCGACATCTCTCCTGGTTTTTTAGCTTCATAAGTATGCGGTTTCTTCTTTGCTCCGAGACGGATAGTCGGAGACTTCTGTATTCTATTAACAAATCCAGAGAATGCGGAGGAGAGAAGTTACTCCTCTTACAAATGCCAAGTCTTTCTCTTTCTCATTGGTCACTCCTTGACTTTCCCTTCTCTTTGTTCTTTACTCTTATCACTCTATCTGAAGAGCCAAGATCCTTGGGCTGCATGTGAAGGAACGCCATGTAAAGTTTTCTTGTTCATCTTTTTCTCTCTAATCGAACCAAATCTTCAATGCACTTCTTTTGTTAACGAGTGAGGATTAGAGAAGTGACAGTTCTTTCTTCCTTTGAGGTCGCCTCACTGGACCTCTCACTGCAAATCAATCAACCCAAGCCCTTTGGGATCTATGGCTCAACGGGTATATTTTGTCTTCTCTCTCGAATTTGGATTCTTCTTTTTGAGGTGTTTCCGACTTTTTTTTTTTTCCATCTTTTGATTTTGTAAAAGCTGTTTTCTGACTTCCCTTCTGAAATCTCTGATGGGTTTCTTCTGTCTTTCAATTTTTTTGCTTATTATTGTTCTTGTTTGGGAAATTGGGATACGGGATTCTTTTTCCAATTAAAGAATTTTATTCTTGAACAATCTTCTCTGATATTGCAGGAAGGTGGATGGCCTCTGGGTTTGCAACCGTTGAGTACGAGAGTTGGGTTGGTGAGAAATCGTAACTTTTCTGGATCAACATCATTCAATGCATTGTTCCCTGGTTCTCCAAGTTCCTCTTCTGATTCTTCATCAGATTTAGATACAGAGGTAAATAATAATTATAATACTCTACACCACTCTTCTTTTCACTCTATGCTTCTGTTTTCAAAATTTCTCAGTTTGTTTCCTTACAATTGAATATACTTAAATGTAGTTATTGAAAATTTTCCAACAAAAAGTATATTTTGTTTTTCTTATATTTATAAATAAATACTAAATTTAAGGGTATTTTCTCCTTTGTTCTTGAAGACTTTACTTTCCCTCATGATACTGAATCATGGCGTTTATCTGTTCTTTGGCCCACTGAAGAAAGGAAGGACCCTTTTATGCTCCCTTTATATTGTTATAATGCTTCTCATACTTACAAGCCCCATGATGCTACATTGTGAACCATATTACATAAGTAATGGTGGAGCTCTCCAGTTGCTTGGCTTTTATTGGAGGTGCCTGGCAAACCACTGAAGAAAGGAAGGACCCTTTTATGCTCCCTTTATATTGTTATAATGCTTCTCATACGTACAAGCCCCATGATGCTACATTGTGAACCATATTACATAAGTAATGGTGGAGCTCTCCAGTTGCTTGGCTTTTATTGGAGGTGCCTGGCAAACTACTAGTAGCAGGCCTATAAATAGGTTTATGATATTTCATATATTGGTAGTTGGGACTCACTACAACAACAGCAGCAATAATAACAAGATGCCTTATCTCAACTAATTGAAGTCAGCAACACTAATCTTGCTACGCCATTTTTTTTTTTTTTTGGGTGATGTGGAACCCCTGATCCTACTTAGTGATGACAGGGTAAAAACCCCAGATACGTGACCTCACCCACAAGGACCATATATCAGGTAAGCCTGGGGCATGAATGTGGGACCTCCAGTTCCTGAGCTGGAGAGCCTGCCAGTTGAGCTAACCTGTGTGGGTTTTGTTACACTATTTTAATTTGTCAAAAATGATATATTTGGTCTGATTATATGTATTTAAATCCTTTTTAGCTGATTCCATCTCTTTCCTTCTTAGTCTTCCTCTTGTCCCCTCAGATCCTTCAATTTGCACCCCCCCTTGTACCTTATCACCGTTGCCTTTACACATTCGAATCATCATAACTTGTATTCCTTTATCGTCTCTAGTATAAGGGTGCACACGCGAATATTTTCATTTCTTATTAATCTTCTTATACATCTATCTCAACATCCTTATCTTAGCAATAGTCATCCTATGTGGTTTCTTTGTAGCAAATATTCTTCTCCATATATCATAGCTGGTCTAATAATTGTCTTGTAGAATTTGCCTTTGAACTTGAGTACATTGATCACATAACACTTCAGAAGCAATTCTTCACTTAAGCCATCCAACTCTAATTCTATTGGCAACATCCTTATCAATAATTGATCAATTATTCATCATTCATCAATAATTGATCCAAGATAAAGGAAGTGATTACTTTTAAGAATCTCTTGCTTCTTAATTCTTAGTTTCTTACCATTGCTTCATCTTAACTATCATTCGAGTTAAATTTGCATTCCCTATATTTAGTTTTAATTTGACTAACCGTGAAACCTTTTGATTCAAGGTATCCCTTTATAAAAACCTTCTGTATTTACTCTCTTCTTTAGTTTGGTCCACCAAGATCAGATCATTTGCAAATAGCCTACACCAAGGTACTTCCTCTTGAATATAAGCTGTCAATTTATCATTTTCCAAACTTCATTCATTACTAACTAAAGATGAGGAAAGCACATCAGATTTCAATTTGAGCATATTTGTAATTAGATATTTTTTTATTTGTTTTTTCATTTTCAAATTAGATTTCATTGGTGTTCAAGAAACCACGTATTAATGGAAGACAGCAACTGTTTGAACATATGAATGCAACCAATGTGCAAGGACTGTAACATACTCAAGATAATGCGGATCTGGAAAGTTTTCAAATTCATTTCTAGAGAAGTAAATATGTGAGCCCATCCAAGATTAATCTCAGTACACTTTGTTCGTTACACTTGTTTTGATGATTCTCCAAATCTTACAATGAGGATGGATATAGCCTAAAATGTTTATACCCTTTTCTATTTTTTCCATTATTGATATTACTGTGATTTGCTTTCAGTCTACTTGGTCTTTTTTCCATGAAAAGAGCATTACACTCGGGAGCCTTATAGGTGTTTCTAGCATTCTAGATATCTCAGCAAGACCAGCAAGGGAAAGAAGAGCAGAAGCCTCAAGAGGCAATGAAAATTACAGGTCTAAAACTTGGTTCTTCTCTCTGTGCTCAAAGGTTAGCACCGATGCGGACATTGTGAACCCTCATCCTCCATCTCTCGGCCACTTTCTTGAAGTGGAGAGGAGAGCTGCCAATGGTTACAGAAGTAATCAGATCCCAATTGTTTACGAAGCCAATGAGTTTGCTCAGTCTCCGCCTGTTACAGAACCAAACTCATTATTTGTTGGTGGTCGCATGGCTGCACCCGGATCAAGCCAATATTTTGATTCAGATGGTGAAAGAAGCAACAGAGGATTAGAGGATGGTAATGGATATGGAGTTCCAGTGCTGTTTTCATGTGTTTGTGGACAACCCACCCTCTGAATGTTTGAAGTCTGTCCCAATTTATTTTCCTCCTATTTCACTTCTTGTGAGGGTTGGATTTCATGTTCTGGAAGATGAATAAATTGTGAAATGTGCCCTTCATTAAAGGCTGTCCTTTTGCTTTAAGGGTTGGTTCAGTCCTTGATCCAGCCTCAACCAAGAAATGCATGTTTTTGTAAAACCTTTTTCTGTGTTAATTATGCAGATTCCTCTTCATTTATTTAGGGTTTATAATTTATATGGTGACTTACTTGTGTTTCGGACCTTTCGGTGATGAAATTGGTGTTGAATTGACTTGTGTGCTCATGTTTGTTTATAAAAGCATCCACAATCCACTGGGGCTATCAAGGCTGAAGCATGCCCGTTTGGCCCAAAGTAACCTCTTAGAGTTGGTTGGGCTTGGGATGGATTCAGACTTAGTATTGGTGATGCACAAACTGGTAAGTGATCTAAAATGTCAATTAACCAATTAGTTTTCACAATCAATAGATTCGAATACTTGTTTTCACTGGCCTAAATCAAAGAAGACCGTTCCAATGAAAGGTTTCCAAGGATACAAAGAGAGAAAATGATAAGATCAGTCAGGAATGGTTAAGAAATACAACACAGAACTTGATGAGTTTCAAAAGCAAGATTCTAAGACAAATGCTCTGCAAATTCTTAGAGTATGTCTAAATACTCAGAATTTCGATCCTTCTTTTTGATGCCTCATCCTCCTTTTATAGCCTCAAACCCATTATTTTAACCGTTTACAACGTTTCATTAACGGGTTAAGACGTTTGGCTGAAAAGACGTTTTGATTTGAATATTCAATATCAAAACGTCTAATTCAATATGTAACGCTTCAATGAATGCTTTCACGACGTTTG